>KZ452042.1:626463-772406 GCA_002786265.1 Apostasia shenzhenica | reverse complement strand
GAGTACGAGCATTTAGAGTACGATTAATTGCATAATAAGTTATTTTAACTGAATACAAGCAATGTGTGGTAATCAATTAGTTTTTATTGTATTTGATGATAATATGTGCAATTTGACTTTAATCTTTCTATATATAAGGTTTTTAACATAATACTCTGATTAACCAGTAATGTTTGCTATATTAATGTATTTAATTTGCAAAAATTGATATTTGGCAATCTATTAGGACATTTGATTGTGTTTAATGTTAATACCTATAATTAACATCTATTTCTCAGTTATATCGATCAATTTTAAGAGAATAGCTCTTTTTGGATTGATTTATGACATATCAATAGAATTTGAGTTGAATAGTGATGTTTTTGCATCTATTCATTGCATTACGTTGAATTCAAGTGGAGTACAGCATTTAGAGTACGATTGATTGCATAATAAGTTATTTTAAACTGAATACAAGCAATTGTGTGAGTAATCAATTAGTTTTTATTGATTTGAAGATAATATGTGCAATTTGACTTAATCTTGTCTATATGAAGTTTTTTTAACATAATACCTTGATTACACACGTAATTTGCTATATTAATGTATTTCAATCAAATTGATATTTGGCAATCTATTAGCGATATTTGATTGTGTTTTTAATGTATTAATGTTTTAAAAAACCTTCAATATAGACACGATTAAGTCAAATTGCCTTATATTATTCTGCTTCAAATACAATAAAAAACTTAATTGTACTCCACTTTGAATTCAACGTAAATGCCACATGATAGATGCAAAAACATAAACTATTCAACTCTTCATTATTGCATAATCAGACCCTAAGCGTTATTGAACGTTAAATAAAAATTATTGATATTATTAAATTCGAATTGCATAATATTAAAATCTAGTAACTAATTCACCAGGGGTAAATACCCAAAAAGAATTGAGCACTGTAGTTCTTTCTCTTCCAAGAGCTCTCCAAGGATAGTTGAATTTTAAACTGCGCGGAGGGCGGAGATATGTTGATTGCCAACGGTCCTAGTGTGGACCTTAATGCTCCTCGGACGTCGGGCAGCATATAGCACATGATATTAGTTATAATGTATTTCATTTTAAAGTGCAATCAAAATTGTCCCTAGCCGCTAATCAGATCGCTAAATTATCAATCATGTTCGATGTAAAGGATTACACCATCATTCCGTATAAGCAAAACGTTAGGTGGTAAGTGTGTGGTATTATATGTTAAATAACTAATTTCATATAGCACGATTTGTAAAAGTCTAAATTTGTTCTTTATTCTCTCAAAATACAACAAAATAAAATTGGTACTCCACTTGATATTCAACGTAATGCTAATGTAATATATGCAAAAACGATATACCTATTCAACTCAAATTCATGTTGAGCTATGGCTACAATCAGACACATTACTAAAGAGCCCAATTCTCTCTTAAAAATTGTAATGATGATTCCTCAGACGGCGAACATTATATCCCGACAGATAGATGTGTAATTATATGTATTTCATTTAAAATGCAATCAAATGCTTTCCTAATGATCGCTAAATATCAATTTTCGTATTTAAAATACATCCATATAGCACAACATTAGGAGTGTATCATGGTATTATGTTTAAAAAACCTTTTCAATATAGACACGATTAAAGTGCAGATTGCATGATAGATTCACTTCAAAATATACAATAAAAACTAATTGTAACTCCACTCTGAAATTTCACGTAATGCATGATAGATGCAAAAACATAGCTATTCACATCAAATTTCATTGATTCATTGAGACTATGAAAATCAGACCCCAAAGAGTCTATTCCTCTTAAAGAATTAAACGATCTTCGTCCATCGAGAGTGATCAAGTCGATTTATAATAGATGTGTTAATGTATTGTAAATTTCAATTAAAATAGCAAATCAAAAATTAGGGTTGTAAGTGATTTAGGGTTTAGGGTTTTAGGGTTTTAGGGTTTTAGGGTTTATACGTTTTAGGGGTTTTTTTTAATTAACTCGGGGGAAGATATTTTTTCATCGGCGGCCCCAACCCGCAAGAGCAAACACTTTTGGCTAAAAAGCCATTACATGATAACACATTAGGGTCTAAGGCCCATACAATGGAAAGCAATAAAACTCTTGGGCTAGCCCATACATGATAAGTGCTTAAAGTTGAAACATAAGAGGCCCATGGGCCATACCAGGTTTGGCCTGTAAAGCCTAGTGAGTGGATAGGGGATTTTTCGGGTGGCCTTTGGTAAGACAACAGGCCCAACCTAAAGAGAATAGGGCATTAGGAGGGCCAAGGCCCGAGGCTCGTGCAAGTGGCCTTTTTGGTGGCCAAAGCCCATAGCTTGGTTGCCAAATGGTAAAGCCCACTGGGTTGGGATGTCGGGCCGAGCCCAAGAAGCCAAGTCATTGGACTATGAGCCAGTTTGGTTTGAAGGTTTATATGGGCCACCAAGAGGCCAAGCAAGGGGAGGTTCAGACAGAGGTTTAAGGTGGGCAAACCATGTTCAAGGAGCCATATAGGCCCAGGGACGGGTTTAGTTGGGCTTATAGCCCGATCAAGGGGGAGTAAGATTCTTTGTGGCTGAGGTCCACATCAAAGGCATGGAAGAGTTAAGCATTGGGCTGAAGCCCAACAGCGGAAGATGAGGATAAGAAAGGGAGAGAAGATGAGGTCCCAAAGGAGGCCCTCAAGTCTTAGATGGGCCTGGTGCCAACAAAGAGGAAGGGGGGGGGGGGGGGGGGGGGGGGGGGGGGGGGGGTGGGGGGGGGGGGGGGGGGGGGGGGCCTCAGATTTTTTGGGTGGGCCTCGATTTTTTTGGAGGCCAAACAGAACAGGGGGCAGTGACGCACGCTGGGGCCCGCAGAGCAGAAAGCGCAGGGCGACGTGTCGTCGGAGAGCGAAGCCCGCCCTTTTTTCTGACCGCTGGGGCCACGAATCAGAGCGCGCAGGTAACGTGTCGAACGGCGAGCGACTCCCGCCAAACGTCTGGATGTTGCTGTCAGTCAAACGCTGGCGCTGTCGCCACTTCAGCAACGGCGAAAACTGCGGACCTTGGAAAAAACTGCGGAATGGACGCGTTCACGCGGAGAATTAACTTAGGAGATTACGGCGACTGAACGTCCGACAAGCATTGTGGAGGCCGACAGCGCGGCCGCGGAGCAGTTGGGCGCAGCGGCGCGAGGGACCTTGCAAAGATAGAGAGCAAGATTTTTTTTTTCTTTTCTTTTCTTTTCTTTTTCCTTTTTCTTACAAATATCCTCCTTTACTAACTTCCTCTGCGTAACCTCTACCCTTGACTTCTGGGTTACTATTCTGGGCAATACCAACCCCGGGGTTATCAAATGAAGAATAAAGGGTATTAGGGTCCACTAGGAGTAATCAAACTAGATTTTTTAATAGTGAAATTTCAATCTCGTTTTTAAAAGTCATTGTTCTCGTCAAAACACACAGCATTTGTAGGATTTGCAACTAGCATAAAACAAAAGGCCCATTCATCTTTAGGCTTACCATTGACAATTGTGATCAGAATAAAAGTTGGTCATCGTAGGTAGATCATAATTGGACATTATCTTATCTGATTTTTAAGGACAAGCGAAACTTCGAGCTGAGAGATGAGGGGGGAGGGAAACACCTATATGGGGAGGAAGCTGTGGGGAGAACAGCTGGAGGTCGAGGGGTCACAGTCCCAAAATTTTCACATGATTTAACAATTAAACATTTTAGCCCTTAGGCTCTTCTATTTTGGACTACCCAAGGGTGGGGGTTCATTCCTTTAACCAATAAGGGGGTGAGGGGTTTTTGAAAGTGATCCGGCTTAATGGGGCCTAAGAAGTACACAAGGGTGGTTTGGGCTAGAAGATGGGTGGCTAGAAGTTTGGGATGAAGAAGGATTGAATATTCAAGCCCATCAGGTGACTTGGGGGCTTTGGGCCTTGGTCTCGGCTTGAAGGCCCAACTTATGGGGTAGGACAGAATGGATTGGCCTTGTTGGGTGGGTGAGGGGATGCCAGGTTGAGGCTAAGCGTGAGCTGGGGTCCCAATTAGAGGCCTAGTTTGAAATAAGAGCTAGAGGGGTCTTGGGGGGTGGGAGGAATGGAGCTTCCGATGGGGCCTCAATTTCGGCCCAAGAGTAGAAGGAGATGGGCTTATGGGTTCTGGTGTGGTTGGTAGGATTGATGTGGGTCTAAAGAGGCTTTGGGAGTGGTTAAAGGGGCAAGCATGGCCTTAGTTTTGGGCAGGGTGGAGATGGGATGGGTGGGGCTTCAACCTGGGATGTGGGACAAATAGCCTGGTGGGCCTTATCTTTGGCTTCAATGGAGAGGGAAGAGGGTGGTGGGGGCTCAAGTCAGAGGTTGGGCCTGGAAGAGTTCAGGCCATCTTTCCCCATCGCCCTTGGGCCCAACAGGAGAAGAGCCGGTTGGGTTTTGGGCTTGGGCTTGGAAGGGATCAATGTGGACCAAAGGAGGTTAGTGGGGTTTGTGGGATTCACAAGGTCATTAGTGGAGCTTGAGGTTGGGTTTGGGGCTTGGGTTTTAGGGTTATTTAGGGTTTGGGTTTAAAGGGTTTGGGTTTTAGGGTTTAGGCGTTAAGGGTTTAGGGTTTAGGATTTAAGTTTTAGGGTTTAGGGTTTAGGTTTTAGAGTATAGGGTTTAGGGTTTAGGGGGTTTAGGGTTTAGGGTTTAGGGTTTAGGGTTTAGGGTTTAGGGTTTAAGGGTTTAGGGTTTTAGAGTTTAGTGTTCAGGGTTTTAGGGTTTCCTCATACCATGATTACACTCTAATGTTTTGCTATAAATGGATGTATTTTAATCGAAATTGATATTTTAGCGATCTATTAGGGGCATTTGAATTGCATTTTAATAAAATACCTATAATTACACATCTATTTGTCGATATTTAATATGAAAAATCAGACCGTAAAGAGCCTAATTCTCTTAATAATTGAACGATATAACAAACATTAGGGGTGTAATCATGGTATTATGGTTAAAGAACCTTCATTATAGGACACGATTAAGAGTTAAATTGCATATATTTCTCTTCAAAATACACAACAAAAACTAATTGTACTTACCACTTGAATTCAAACGAAATGCAATGAATAAGATCAAAACATAGCTATTCAACTCAATTATCGATGTGGCATAAATCAGACCCTAAAAGAGCTATTCTCTTTCAAAATACAACAAAAACTAATTGTAACATCCACATTGATCAACGTAGTGCAATGCCATAAGATGCAAAAACAATACTATTCAACTCAATATTCATCTCGATATGTGCATAAATCAGTACCCAAAAAAGCTATTCCATCTTAAAAACTGGAACGATATGCTGAATTACTGTATGTGTAATTATGGTATTACAATTTAAAAATGCAATTCAAATACCCCTAATAGATTGGCTAAATATCAATTTTCGATGTAAAATAAATCATAACAAACATTACTGTGGTAAATCAGCTGTATTTATGTTTAAAAAAACCCATCATATAGAGAACGATTTAAAGTCAAACTTGGCATATATCTTCAAATATAATAAACTATAATATCCACACAAGTTTATAGTAAATCAACTATATCATCCGATCAAGCGTACCACTTGAATTCAAAATTTAATGCAATGAATAGATGCAAAAACATCACTAATTCAATCTCAAATTTCATCGATATGTATAGAATCAATCACCAACAAAAGAGCTATTCTCTTAAAGTGACCATAACGAAAATAGCATGTGTAATTATAAGGTATTCATTAAAACAGCAATCAAATACCCTAAATTGATTCGCTAAATATTCAAATTTTCAGTTGAGTAAAAATACCATATAGCAATATATGTAGAGTTGTAATCATGGTATTGATTTAAAAACCTTCCATATAGAACAGATTAAGTAATTTCACATGGTACTTCATATATACTACTCACTTCTTGTATCAGTAAATAACTATTCATGAACAATCACTTTAAATTGCTTGTTACTCCAACTTGATTCAACGATAACCAAATGAAGCTGCAAAAACATCTACTATTTCAACTCAAATTCTACGATATGGCAAAAGATTTGAATCCCAAAAGAAGTCCTAATATTCATTTTAAAATTTGATTCGATATAGAGCAAATTAGATGTTGTAATTATAAGGCTATTATCTTAAAAGCTAATCAAAATGTCCCCTATAGATCCAAATATCAGTTTTCCAATAAATACAATATAATAGCACAATATTATGGGTGTAATCAGAGTATTATGTTAAAAAACCTTTATAGACAGATTAAGTCCAAGACATTTCATTAAATACATAACATTAATTGTTACTAAATATGCTTCTTTCAGTAATAACTATATCAACAATCGTACACATGCTTGACTCCCACTTGAATTCAACAATGCAATGAATAGATGCAAAAACATTACTATTCAAACTCAAATTCATCGATATGTCAATACGAATCACACCAAAAGAGCCTATTCCTCTTAAAATGATACGATATAAGCGAAAATATATGTGTAATTATAGTATGTTCATTAAAAGCAATCAAATACCCTCTAATAGATTGCCAAATATCAATTTTCGATTAAAATACATTAATATAGCAAACATTAGTGTTAATCAAGTATTAATGTTAAAAAACCTTCATATAGACACGATTAAAGTCAAATTGCATATTATTCTACCATTCAAATATCAACACACTAAAACTAATTGTACTCCACTTGAATTCAACGTAATGCAATGAATAGTGCAAAAACAATCACTATTCAAAACTCAATTATCGATATGGTATAAATCACCCAAAAAGAGCCTATTCTCTTAAAATTGAACGGATACTGAGAGAATAGATGTGTAATTATAGGTATTATCATTAAAATGCAATCAAATTACCCCTAATAGACTCGCTAATATCAGATTTTTGATTAAAAATACTTCATATAGCAAACATTACGTGCATGTAATCATGTATTATGTCTTAAAAAACCTTCATATATGACACATTACAAGTCAAATTGTATATATTTTCTCATTAAATACTTACACAATTTATCACTCAAATTGTACTCCATCTTGAATTGCAATGTAATGCAATGAATAGATGCAAAAAAATATACTATTCAACTCAAATTCATCGATTATGTCATAAATCAATCCCAAAAGAGGCCTATTTCCTTAAAATTGATCGATATACTGAGAAATAGATGTGTTAATTTATAGGTATTACATTAAAATGCAATCAAATGTCCCTAATAGATTGCCAAATATCAATTTTCGATTGAAATACATTAATTATAGCAAACACATGAGTGTAATCAATGTATTATGTTAAAAACCTTCATATAGACAAGATTAAAGTCAAATTGCACTATATTCTCTTCAAATACAACAAAAACTAATTGTACTTATTTACTGCTACTACATTAATTCAACGTAATGCAATGAATAGATTGAAAAACATCACTATTCAACTCAAATTCATCGATATGGTAAAAAATCAACTCACTAAAAGAGCCTATTCTCCTTTAAAAATTGATCGATATATAGAAATAGATGTGTAATTATTAGGTACTTTATTAAAATGCAATCAAATTTCCCCTCCACTTGAATTCAACGTAATGCAATGAATAGCTGCAAAAACATCACTATTCAACTCAAATTCTTTGATATGTCATAAATCAATCCCAAAAAGAGCTTATTCTCTTAAAATTGATCGATATACTGAGAAATAAATGTCTAATTATAGGTATAACAATAAAACACAATCAAATGTCCCTAATAGATTGCCAAATATCAATTTTCGATTGAAATACATTAATATAGAAAACATTACGTGTGTAATCAGAGTATTATGTTAAAAAATCGTCATATAGACAAGAATAAAGTCAAATTGAACATATTATCTTAAAATACAATAAAAACTAATTGATTACAAACACAATTGCTTGTATTCAGTTAAAATAACATATTATGCAATCGATCGTACTCTAAATGCGTGTACTCCATTTGAATTCAACGAAATGCAATGCATAGCTGCAAACACATCACTCACTATTCTACTCAAATTCATTGAGATGTCATAAATCAATCCTAAAAAGAGCATATTCTCTTAAAATTGATCGATATACTGAGAAATAGATGAGTAATTATAGGTATTACATTAAAATATAATCAAATGTCCCTAATAGATTGTCAAATATCAATTTTCGATTGAAATACATTAATATAGCAAACATTATGTATATAATCAGAGCATTATATTAAAAAACCTTCATATAGACAAGACTAAAGTCAAATTGCACATATTATCTTTAAATACAATAAAAACTAATTGATTACTCACACAATTGCTTGTATTCAGTTAAAATAACTTATTATGCAATCAATCGTACTCTAAATGCTTGTACTCCACTTGAATTCAATGTAATGCAATGAATAGCTGCAAAAATAACACTATTCAACTCAAATTCTTTGATATGTCATAAATTAATCCCAAAAAAAGCCTATTCTCTTAAAATTAATCGATATACTGAGAAATAGATGTGTAATTATCGGTATTACATGAAAATGCAATCAAATGTCCCTAATAGAATGCCAAATATCAATTTTCGAATTAAATACATTAATATAGCAAATTTTACGTGTGTAATCAGAGTATTATGCTAAAAACCTTTATATAGACAAGATTAAAGTCAAATTGCATGTATTATTTTTAAATACAATAAAAACTAATAGAATACTCACACAATTGCTTGTATTTAGTTAAAATAACTTATTAAGCAATCAATCATACTCTAAATACGTGTACTCCACTTGAATTCAACGTAATGCAATGAATAGCTGCAAAAACATCACTATTCAACTCAAATTCTTTGATATGTCATAAATCAATCCCAAAAAGAGCCTATTCTCTTAAAATTGATCGATATACTGAGAAATAGATGTATAATTATAGGTATCACATTAAAATGGAAATAAATGTCCCTAATAGATTGCCAAATATCAATTTTCGATTGAAATACATTAATATAGCAAATATTATGTATATAATCAAAGTATTATGTTAAAAACCTTCATATAGACAAAATTAAAGTCAAATTGCACATATTATCTTCAAATACAATAAAAACTAATTGATTACTCACACAATTGCTTGTATTTAATTAAAATAACTTATTATGCAATCAATCGTACTCTAAATGCTTGTACTCCACTTTACTTCAACGTAATGCAATGAATAGCAGCAAAAACATCACTATTCAACTCAAATTCATTGATTTGTCATAAATTAATCCCAAAAAGAGCCTATTCTCTAAATATTGATCGATATAATGAGAAATAAATGTGTAATTATCGGTATTACATTAAAACACAATTAATTGTCCCTAATAGATTGCCAAATATCAATTTTCAATTGAAATACATTAATATAGTAAATATTACGTGTAAATCTGAGTATTATGTTAAAAAACTTCATATAGACAAGATTAAAGTCAAATGACACATATTATCTTCAAATACAATAAAACTATTTGATTACTCACACAATTGCTCGTATTTAGCTAAAATAACTTATTGTGCAATCAATCGTATTCTAAATGCTTCTACTCCACTTGAATTCAATGTAATGCAATAAATAGCTGCAAAAACATCACTATTCAACTCAAATTCATTGATATGTCATAAATCAATCCCAAAAAGAGCCTATTCTTCTAAAATTGATCGATATACTCAGAAATAGATGTGTAATTATAAGTATTATATTAAAACGCAATCAAATGTCCCTAATAGATTGTCAAATATTAATTTTCAATTGAAATATATTAATATAGCAAATATTACGTGTGTAATCAAAGTATTACGTTAAAAAATCTTCATATAGACAAGATTAAAGTCAAATGGCACATATTATCTTAAAATACAATAAAAACTAATTGATTACTCACACAATTGCGTGTATTCAGTTAAAATAACTTATTATGCAATCAATCGTACTCTAAATGCTTGTACTCCATTTGAATTCAACGTAGTGCAATGAATAGCTGCAAAAAGATCACTATTTAACTCAAATTCAATGATATGTCATAAATAAATCCCAAAAAGAGCCTATTCTTCTACAATTGATCGATATACTGAGAAATAGATGTGTAATAATAGGTATTACATTAAAACGCAATCAAATGTCCCTAATAGATTGTCAAATATTAATTTTCAATTGAAATACATTAATATAGCAAATATTACGTGTGTAATCAAAGTATTACGTTAAAAAATCTTCATATAGACAAGATTAAAGTCAAATGGCATATATTATCTTCAAATACAATAAAAACTAATTGATTACTCACACAATTGCGTGTATTCAGTTAAAATAATATATTATGCAATCAATCGTACTCTAAATGCTTATACTCCATTTGAATTCAACGTAGTGCAATGAATAGCTGCAAAAAGATCACTATTTAACTAAAATTCAATGATATGTCATAAATAAATCCCAAAAAGAGCCTATTCTCCTACAATTGAATAGATGTGTAATAATAGGTATTACATTTAAACGCAGTCAAATTTTCATAATAGATTGTCAAATATCAATTTTCGATTGAAATACATTAATATAGCAAATATTACGTGTATAATCAGAGTATTATGTTAAAAAACCTTCATATAGACAAGATTAAAGTCAAATTTCACATATTATCTTCAAATCAATAAAAACTAATTGATTACTCATACAATTGCTTGTACTCAGTTAAAATAACATATTATGCAATCAATCGTACTCTAAATGCTTGTACTCCACTTGAATTCAATGTAATGCAAAGAATAGCTGCAAAAATATCACCATTCAACTCAAATTCATTGATATGTTATAAATCAATCCCAAAAAGAGCCTATTCTCTTAAAATTAATAGATATACTGAGAAATAGATGTGTAATTATCGGTATTACATTAAAACGCAATCAAATGTTCCTAATAGATTGTCAAATATTAATTTTCAATTGAAAGACATTAATATAACAAATATTATAAGTGTAATCTGAGTATTATGTTAAAAAACCCTCATATAGACAAGATTAAAGTCAAATTGCACATATTATCTTCAAATACAATAAAAACTAATTGATTACTCACACAATTGCTTGTATTCAGTTAAAATAACTTATTATGCAATCAATTGTACACTAAATGCTTGTACTCCTCTTTAATTCAATGTAATGCAATGAATAGCTGCAAAAATAACACTATTCAACTCAAATTCATTGATATGTCATAAATTAATCCCAAAAAGAGCCTATTCTCTTAAAATTAATCGATATACTGAGAAATAGATATGTAATTATCGGTATTACGTTAAAACGCAATCAAATGTCCCTAATAGAATACAAAATATTAATTTTTGAATTATATACATTAATATAGCAAACATTACGTGTGTAATCTGAGTATTATGTTAAAAAACCATTATATAGATAAAATTAAAGTCAAATTGCACATATTATCTTCAAATATAATAAAAACTAGTTGATTACTCACACAATTGCTTGTATTCAGCTAAAATAACTTATTATGCAATCAATCGTACTCTAAATGCTTGTACTCAACTTGAATTCAATGTAATGTAATGAATAGCTGCAAAACATCACTATTCAACTCAAATTCATTGATATGTCATAAATCAATCCCAAAAAGAGTCTATTCTCTTAAAATTGAACGATATACTGAGAAATCAGCGCGCCGCCCATCCCTTCGCCGCTCCCACCCAGACACGCTTAACTCACGTGATTTTTTCCAAAAAAAGAATGCTACACATGTACTTTCCACGAGGTCACCCATCGTAGTACTTCTCTCGCCCAAGCACGCTTAACTGCGGAATTCTGATGGGATCCGGTGCTTTAGTGCTAGTATGGTCGCAGTCCTATTGTTAATTTTTCGATGTCTATTTAGATCACCTGGGACGCTGACGCTCGATTTTGGGTTTCTACTCTCTTGGCGGAATTCAAGCCTTGAATGAAAATTTATTTCTTTCTAAATGATTTTCTGGAAAATCAGCGCAACGCGATGACTTCCCAGTGCGTTGCCAATCCCTTCGCCGCTCGCGCCCAAGCACGCTTAGCTCAAATGATTTTTTCCAAAAATAGAATGCAACACGAGGACTTCCCAAGAGGTCACCCATCCTAGTACTACTCTCACCCAAGCACACTAACTGCGGAGTTCTGATGGGATCTTGTGCTTTAGTGCTGGTATGGTCACACTCGTATTGTTAGTTTGCCGACGTCTATTTAGATCACCCGATATGCTGAAGTCCGATTTTGGCTTTCTATTCTCTTGACGGAATTCATGTTCCGAAATAAAATTTATTTCTTTCTAAATGATTTTCTAGAAAACCAGCACAACGCGATAGCTTCCCAGCGCGTCGCCCATCACTTCGCCACTCCCGCCCAAGCACGCTTAACTCACGTGATTTTTTCCAAAAAAAAGAATGCAACACGAGAACTTCCGAGTAGGTCACCCATCTTAGTACTACTCTCGCCCAAGCACGCTTAACTGCGGAGTTCTGATGAGATCCAATGCTTTAGTGCTTGTATGGTCGCACTCATATTGTTAGTTTGCAGATGTCTATTTAGATCACCCGGAATGCTGACACCCGATTTTGGCTTTCTATTCTCTTGACGGAATTCAAGCCCCGAATTAAAATTTATTTATTTCTAAATAATTTTCTGGAACACCGGTGCAACGCGATGACTTCACAGTGCGACGCCCATCCCTTCGCCCCTCCCGTTCAAGCACGCTTAGCTCACGTGATTTTTTCCAAAAAAAAAATGCAATACGAGGACTTCGCAGAGATCACCTATCCTAATACTACTCTCGCCTTAGCACGCTTAACTGCGAAGTTCTGATGGGATCCGGTGCTTTAGTGCTGGTATGGTTACACTTGTATTGTTAGTTTGCCGACGTCTATTTAGATCACCCGGAACGCTGACGCCCGATTTTTGCTTTCTATTATCTTGACGCAATTCATGCCCCTAATTAAAATTTATTTCTTTCTAAATAATTTTCTGGGAAGCAGTCGCGTTGTGCCGGCTTTCCAGTGCGTCGCCAATCCCTTCGTGGCTCTCGTTATAACATTCTTAACTCATGTGATTTTTTCCAAAAAAATAATACAACACGAGAAATTCTCAGGAGGTCACCCATCCTAGTACTACTCTCGCCCAAACACACTTAACTGCGGAGTTCTAATGGGATCCGGTGCTTTAGTGCTGGTATGGTCGCACTAGAATTATTAGTTTGTCGACGTATATTTTGATCACCCAGGATGCTGATGCCCAATTTTGAGTTTCTATTCTCTTGACGGAATTCAAGCCCCAAAATAAAATTTATTTCTTTCTAAATGATTTTCTGGAAAACCAGCGCAACGCGACGGCTTCCCAGCACGCTGCCCATCCCTTTGCCGCTCCCGCCCAAGCACGCTTAACTCACGTGATTTTTTTCAAAAAAAGAATGCAACACGAGGACCTCCCAGGAGGTCAGCCATCCTAATTCTACTCTCGCCCAAGCACGCTTAACTACGGAGTGCTGATGGGATCCGGTGCTTTAGTGCTAGTATGGTCTCACTCATATTGTTAGTTTGCCGACGTCTATTTAGATCACCCGGGACGCTGACGCCCGATTTTGGCTTTCTATTCTCTTGACGGAATTCAAGCCCCGAATTAAAATTTATTTATTTCTAAATGATTTTCTGGAACACCGGTGCAACGCAACGGCTTCACAGCGCGCCGCCCATCCCTTCGCCGCTCCTGCCCAAGTACGCTTTACTCATTTGATTTTTTCCAAAAAAAGAATGCGACACGAGGACTTCCCAAGAGGTCACCCATCCTGGTACTTCTTTCGCCCAAGCACGCTTAAATGCAAAGTTTTGATGGGATCCAGTGTTTTAGTGCTAATATGGTCGCACTCATATTGTTAATTTGCCGACGTCTATTTAGATCACCCGGGACGCTGACGCCCGATTTTGGGTTTCTATTCTCTTTACGGAATTCAAACCCCGAAAGAAAATTTACTTCTTTCTAAATGATTTTCTTGAAAATCGACGCAACGCGATGGCTTCCCAGCGCGCCGCCCATCCCTTCGCCGCTCCCGCCCAAGCACGCTTAGCTCAAATGATTTTTTCCAAGAAAAGAATGCAACACAAGGACTTCCCAGGAGGTCACCCATCATAGAGGTCACCCATCCTAGTACCATTTTCACCCAAGTACACTTAACTGCGGAGTTCTGACGAGATCGGGTGCCTTAGTGCCGGTATGGTCGCAATCATATTGTTAGTTTGCCGACGTCTATTTAGATCACCCGGCACACTGACGCCCGATTTTGGCTTTCTATTCTCTTGACGGAATTGAAGCCCCGAATTAAAAAATTTTTCTTTCTAAATGATATTTTGGAAAACCGGTGCAACACGACGGCTTCCCAGCTTGTCGCACATCTCTTCGCCGCTCCCGCCCAAGCACGCTTTACTCACGTGATTTTTTTTAGAAAAAAATGTAACACGAGAACTTCCCAGGAGATCACCCATCCTAATATCATTCTCGCCCAAGCGCTTAACTGCGGAGTTCTGATGGGATCCGGTGCATTAGTGCTTGTATGGTCACACTCGTATTGTTAATTTGCCGACGTCTATTTAGATCACCCGGGACGCTAACGCCCGATTTTGGCTCTCTATTCTCTTGACAGAATTCAAGCCCTGAAATAAAAAATTATTTCTTTCTAAATAATTTTCTGGAAAACTGGCGCAACGCGACGGCTTCCCAGCGCGTTGCATATCCCTTTGCCGCTCCCTCCCAAGCACGCTTAACTCACGTGATTTTTTCATGAGAAAGAATGCAACACGAGGACTTCACAGGAGATCACCTATCTTAGTACTGCTCTTGTCCAAGCACGCTTAACTGCGGAGTTCTGATAGTATCCGGTGCTTTAGTGCTAGTATGGTCGCACTCGTATTGTTAGTTTACCAACATCTATTTAGATCACCCGGGACGCTAACGCCTGATTTTATCTTGCTATTCTCTTGACGCAATTTAAGCCCCAAAATAAAATTTATTTCTTTCTAAATGATTTTCTGGAGCACTAGCGCAACGCAACGGCTTCCCAGTTTGCCGCACATCCATTCGACACCCCGCTGAAGCACGCTTAACTCATGTGATTTTTTCTAGGAGGTCACCCATCCTAGTACTACTCTCGCACAAGTACGCTTAACTACGGTGTTCTGATGGGATCCAGTGCTTTAGTGCTTGTATGATCGCACTTGTATTGTTAGTTTGCCGATGTCTATTTAGATCACCTGGGATGCTGACGCCCGATTTTGGGTTTCTATTCTCATGACCGAATTCAAACCCCGAAATAAAATTTATTTCTTTCTAAATAATTTTTTGGAACACCGGGCGCAACGCGACGGCTTCCCAGCGCTCCGCCCATCCATTCGTCACTCCCGTCCAAGCAAGCTTAACTCACGTGATTTTTTCTAAAAAAAATTGCAACATGAGGACTTCCCAGGTGGTCACCCATCCTAGTACTACTCTCGCCCAAATACGTTTAACTGCGGTTGACCTTTTGATGGGATCCGGTGTTTTAGTGCTGGTATGGTCGCACTCGTATTGTTAGTTTGCCTCTCCTGGGACGTTGAAGCCCAATTTTGGCTTCCTATTCTCTTGACGGAATTTAAGCCCTAAAATAAAATTTATTTTTTTCTAAATGATTTTCTAGAACACCGGCGCAACGCGACAGCTTCTCAGCGCGCCGCCCATCCCTTCGCCACTCCCGCCCAAGTACGTTAAACTCACGTGATTTTTTTCAAAAAAAGAATGCAACACTAGGAATTCCCAGGAGGTCACCTATTCTAGTACTACTCTCGCCCAAGCACGCTTAACTACGGAGTTCTGATGAGATCCGGTGCTTTAGTGCTGGTATGGTCGCACTCGTCTTTTACTTTACCGATGTGTATTTAGATCACTCAGGACACTGACGCCCGATTTTGGGTTTTATTCTCTTGACGGAATTCAAGCCCCGAAATAAATTTTATTTCTTTCTAAATTATTTTTTGGAACACTGGCGCAATGCGATGGCTTCCTAGCGCGCCGCCCATCCCTTTGCGGCTCATGCCCAAGCACGCTTAACTTACGTATTTTTTTTCTAAAAAAAGAAAATGCAACACGAGGACTTCCCAGAAGGTCACCCATCCTAGTACTACTCTTTTCAAAGCACATTTAACTTCAAAGTTCTGTTGGGATCCAGTGGTTTAGTGCTAGTATGGTCGCACTCGTAATGTTGTTTTGCCGAAGTCTATTTAGATCACCCGGGACGCGGACGCCCGATTTTGGCTTTCTATTCTCTTGACAGAATTCAAGCCTCGAAATAAAATTTGTTTCTTTCTAAATGATTTTCTGGAACACCGACGCAACGCGACGGCTTCTCAGCATGACGCCCATCCCTTCACCGCTCCCGCCCAAACACACTTAACTCACGTGATGTTTTCCAAAACAAAATGCAACACGAGGATTTCCCAAGAGGTCACCCATCATAGTACTACTCTCGCCCAAGCATGCTTAACTACGGAGTTCTAATGGGATCCTGTGTTTAGTGCTGGTATGGTCGCACTTGTATTTTGACTTTCTATTATCTTGATCCAATTCAAGCCCTGAATTGTAATTTATTTCTTTCTAAATGATTTTCTGGGAAGACGTCGCATTGCGCCGGCTTCCCAGTGCATCGCCAATCCCTTCGCCGCTCCCGCCGAAGCACGCTTAACTCACGTGATTTTTTTCCAAAAAAAGAATGCAACACGAGGAATTCCCAGGAGGCCACCCATCCTAGTTCTACTCTCACCCAATCACGCTTAACTGTGGAGTTCTAATAGGATCCGGTGATTTAGAGCCAGTATGATCGCACTAGAATTATTAATTTGCCGACGTCTATTTTGATCACCTGGGACACTGACGCCCAATTTTGGGTTTCTATTCTCTTGACGGAATTTCAGCCCCGAAATAAAATTTATTTCTTTCTAAATGATTTTCTGGAAAACTGGTGCAACACAACGGCTTGCCAACGCGCCGCCCATCCCTTCGCCGCTCCTGCCCAAGCACGCTTAACTCACGTGATTTTTTTTCCAAAAAAAGAATGCAACACGAGGACCTCCCAGGAGGTCACCCATCCTGGTACTTCTCTCGCCCAAGCACGCTTAATTGCGACATTTTGCTGGGATCCGGTGCTTTAGTGCTAGTATGGTCGCACTCATATTGTTAATTTGCCAACGTCTATTTAGATCACCCGGGACGCTGACGCTCGATTTTGGTTTTCTATTCTCTTTACGGAATTGATGCCCCGAAATAAAATTTACTTCTTTCTAAATAATTTTCTGAAAAACCGGCGTGACGCGACGACTTTAGCACGCTTAACTATGGAGTTGTGACGGGATCTGGTGCTTTAGTGCTGGTGTGGTAGCACTTGTACTATTGGTTTGCTGGCGTCTATTTAGATCACCCGGGACGCTGTCGCCCAATTTTGGATTTCTATTTTATTGATGGAATTCAATCCCCGAAATATAATTTATTTCTTTCAAAATAATTTTCTGGAACACCGGCGCAACGTGACGGCTTCCCAGTGCATCGCACATCCCTTCGCCACTCCCGCCCAAGCACACTTAACTCACGTGATTTTTTCCAAAAAAAGAATGCAATACGAGAATTTCTGAGTAGGTCACCCATCCTAGTACTACTCTCGCCCAAGTACGCTTAACTGCGGAGTTCTGATAAGATTCGATGCTTTAGTGCTTGTATGGTCGCACTCGTATTGTTAGTTTGTCGATGTCTATTTAGATCACCTGGAATGCTGACGCCCGATTTTGGCTTTCTATTCTCTTGACGGAATTCAAGCCCCGAATTAAAATTTATATCTTTCTAAATAATTTTCTGGAACACCGGCGTAATGCGACAGCTTGCCAGTACGCCGCCTATCCCTTCGCCGCTCCCGCCCAAGCACGCTAAACTTACGTGATTTTTTCAAAAAAGAAAATGCAACACGAGGACTTCCCAGGAGATCACTCATCCTAGTACTACTCACTCCCAAGCACGCTTAAATGCGAAGTTCTATTGGGATTCAGTGCTTTAGTGCTGGTATAGTCGCACTCATATTATTAGTTTGCTAATATCTATTTAAATCACCTAGGACGCTGACGCCCGATTTTGGCTTTCTATTCTCTTGAAGGAATTCAAGCCCTAAAATAAAATTTATTTCTTTCTAAATGATTTTCTGGAAAACCGGCGCAACGCGATGACTTCAGCATGCTTAACTGTGGAGTTTTGATGGGATCCGGTGCTTTACTGCTGGTGTGGTAGTACTCGTATTTTTAGTTTTTCGATGTCTATTTAATACCCCCGGGATGCTGACGCAAATTCAAGAT
This sequence comes from Apostasia shenzhenica, assembly GCA_002786265.1. Taxonomy (NCBI): domain Eukaryota; kingdom Viridiplantae; phylum Streptophyta; class Magnoliopsida; order Asparagales; family Orchidaceae; genus Apostasia; species Apostasia shenzhenica. Next base: position 753,967 of record KZ452042.1, on the reverse strand, counting down.
TAACTTGAGATAAGTGATCATTGAGCCAAGCTTACATTCAAATTTGTTATTGGATCTCATGACTTCTGCCTATAGGACACTTCAATTTTCCCTATGTCAATAGAGTCAAAATTGTTTTGGCTTGTGTAAATCATCAACAAAATTTTCTATTGTATGTTCTGATAGTCGCTCAAGTCGTGGGGATCTTGAGGATCCTCCTTAACCCATTTTCGGCTTGCACCTAGTGACCCAAATCTTCTGAACAATCTTAAACGTCTAAATATGATCTATATTTCTCCATTATAATGAATCAATGTATCCACTGGTCATTGGCCTTAATAAACTTCAACTTATCGTAGGACATGTAGTGAGTACTATGAATGTGTGGCCTGAGTCTTTCTTTAACTAAAAAATACTTAAGTACATCGGTTGCTATATCTCCCTAGGAGATTACAAAACTCAGGTGAAAGAGGCTACCTCTTTCCCAAACAAAATCTCCTATTACACCTAGTTTTGTAAAGTAGTTACACAATTCAAAGATCTAAGAATGTATGAGATTCTATAGTCTTGGAAACTCTATAATAATTGGTAATAGTTTATGATGTTATCCACTGTCATAGTCACTTTTGTACTCTTGCTTAAGTATTTTTCTACCATTTGGAATATTTGTAGTGAATCTCCTTCTAACAAAATCCCTACATATATATTTTGTTGTCCACTTTGAGGTTGCCTTCAGTCTCTTTGCCATTGCTAGTTCTTTTGCAGTAGTCACTGCACAGGTGATAAGCTTTCTTTCTCCACTTTTCAGAATTATCATTGTTATCCAAAATAATATATCCTGCTCCAACATTGCCTCCTTGTTGAATGGAGAAATCCACATTTAGCTTATCGAACCAGAGGAGGGATCCGTAGAATCTCTAATGAATTGTTGTGTTCTTCCATGATAGATGGATTACAGTGGTTCATATTTGGATGCAAAATTCCATCAGTCATGTTTATTATATTGTTCGCAATAATACTAGATATAGGGATTGGGTTCCCATGGGTTTTAGCATTTCATCTTTCCATATGTGATATATTAGCCTTTACACAAAGCTTATAGTCCTTATTCTGCTTAGTAATTTTAGCCAATGTTTAATCTTTTCTCTTTAAGTTGTAGTTAATAACATTAATGTATGATTTCTTTCTAGGATTTCTCTAGTATCTAAATAGATTTTACATTCTTGTGCAATATAGTATTTGTTTTCCACCATATTGTACCTCTAGGAGCATTCATCTGTATTTGCTAAATCTCATTTGTGTATCCATTTTCCAGTGGAGATAGCATCATTACAAAGCCTACATAAGAAAAAAATATATTCATAGGTGGGTTTGAATTTTCGAACACCAAACTCCATCAATGATATCCACCGCCTTGCTAAATTAACTTGAGTATAAGTTTATTGTGAGGATGTTGTTAGAATCAATTTTTGCCCAAACTAAATCTTCTATATTGGTAAATTTGCTTTTCAGATCCTACATTGTAGTTTTTCCCACTAATCTTATATGCAACAATCACACTATGTAGCGACCAAGCCTTTGATAGAATTTGATCTGGCAAGCTCCCGCACTTCTTTCCTTTCTTTACTTGTAACTTTAATTCTATGCCTAATACTCGTTCTTGGCAACTCCTTTATATAGTAGAATTTTTCTTCATTGGCTTGACCTATGCGAACTGCATAAATTTAATGTTCTTTTGCTATGCATTATTTTCTCTCTTGTGAAGCTTATCATTTATTTTTTCAAACTCCATCTACTTTTGTCAACACATGACCAAAAAATTCTTAAAAAACATAAACAAAAAGAATGAACAATCAACCAACCCAACTAAAGAGAACTCTTATAATAAAAAACTATATTATATTTTTGGTATTAATATTGTAAGTGAAATTATTAAAATGCCAAATATTATTAATACTAAAATTGTATCTAAAAAGTATATTTTAAATTATTTGATGAAAATTTTTAAATTTTTTAGAAAGTTATTATCATTCATGGTTTTTTGCATCAATGTGTAACAATTTATCTAATTTCAAAGAATATAAAATAATAAATTAAAAATTCAAAGAATTTAAAATACCTTACTTAACAGAAAATAATTAAATTTTAAATTATAAAACCAAAAATAAAAAATAAAATCAATCAGAATGATGTTCAGGCCAATTTCGAAATTATTTGCCATATATAGCTTATACACGTGGCGCGTCTTCAGAATCTATCCGGTCATGTTTCCTTTGACGGCAACCGTATCCGTATCCCACTGCCGAAGTCGCACACCGCATCTACGTCGGCGCACGGCCCAGTGAAGTGAACCTGGGAATCGTGCGAAATCTTTTATGCGGACTTCCGTACAATTTATTTTCCCTATGCGGTCACCTCCCTGACCACCTAGCACGTGCCTCGACCCGTTTCTCAAGGTCCCGCCGGCACGACTCGTCACGTGTTCGCTCTCTCTCTCTCTCTCTCTCTCTCTCTCTCTCTTCCTCTCTTCCCACTCTCTGGCCTCTGCTCGTCTTCCTCCTCTCCTCCTCCCGTTTCCCCGTTTCCCGGCACCATTTTCCTCTTCGTTCTCCCCCCTACGCCTTAAATAATCTACATTATCACCACTGAACGCGCTAAATCTGTCGCATGAAGAAAAATGAGACAATGCCATGAAAGAGGGCGAGATGAGGGGTGACACTCTCCAGTGGCCGTACGGGCATAGCTAGGGTTAGGGTTTAGCTGGCTGCTTCGATGTCTCATGGGGTGCGCGAACTCCAAGACGGAGGATCTGCCGCTTGTGGTGCTGTGCCGGGAGCGGAGGGAGTTGATCCGCGCTGCGGCTGACCACCGCTACGTCCTAGCCGCCGCTCACGCCGCCTATTTCAGAGCGCTCGACCGCGTCGGAGACGCCCTCCACCGATTTGCCGGAGAGGAGCTCGTCGTTGCTCCCGACTCCCCCATCCTCACCCTTCCTCCCTCCGAAGGCAAGCCTCCGAGGTCCAAATCCAGCGGATCCAGCGCCCGTAAAGCTGACAGTGTCTCCGAGGCCGTTGTCTCTTTCCCTCCTTCTCCGTCATCCTCAACTGTCTCGCCATTCTCGGGATCGCATTTGAAGGACGAATGCCACCACCTGCATCGTGCTTCCGGCTCGGATGTGGAAGAAAGCTTCGATAGAAGAAACGGAGGAGGGGGAAGTGGCGAAGGATGGAACTCATTTCCCCATTCCATGCCCTTCCCTGCTTTCCCTCACGCGAACTATTACTACATGAAGTCCGCTCCCTTAATCGCTTCGACAGTCTACCAGGATCCATACGGCGAGCAATGGACTGATTCGCAGAGCCAGAGGTTTGCTTATAGTTATGGGTATGGTTATCCTTCCTTCGCTAATGGTGGATCTTACTACTATGAGCCGCCGGGCATGAGTCGAAGAGATGAAGGTCCGGTTGCTGCTGCGTCTGAGGACCAGCGGACGTCTTCCCCGCCGCCGCCGCCGCCTCCTCAAGGGTCATCTTGGGATTTCTTCAATCCTTTTGATTCTTATGAGCAGATGCTTAATGGGCACGTAAAGTCGAGGTCTGGATTGGGTTCTGTTGCGAGCAGTCCTAATTCGAGCGAGGTGAGGGAGCAGGAAGGGATACCTGAACTCGAAGAGGAGACAGAACAGGAGTCCGTGAAGGGAGCTAGATCGAAGAACTTTGGGGAGAAAAGGGTGTTGGAGGATGATTCAGAAAGGTTTAATTCTAGTGTTGGGAGTTCTGAGGCGGTGACTATTCCTCATGTGGATGAGAATTCTTTTACTGCTATGTCGAACGAGGAGGAGATCAGTGGAGTCCTTGGGGAAGGCAATCTGAAGAATGGCGGAGTGGAGGGGGTTCACGTTAGGAAGGAAGGGATAAGCTTTACGGAGACGGCAACCACTGGTGTTATGTTGGAAGATAGCGGGCAGAAAAAGGCTAAAGATGCCGCCTTGTCAATTCATAGAACAAGGGATGTGATCGAAGCTGTTAAGGAAATGACTGACCAATTTAAATCTGCTGCCTGTTGTGGTGAAGAGGTTTCTAAATTGCTTGAGGTTGGCAAGATGCGGTATCGACCAAGGATTAAAATCTTTAGAGGTATGACAACTCACATGTTCTGCTTTTTATGGACAGTTTTATTCCAAAGAATGACAACTGTTGTTAAAAGTTCTTGCTAAGTGAACTTTGAATATCTTACTTTTTTGTTTCACCTATAAATTATGGAGTTCAGTATGAAATTTATTGTATACAGGTGCAACCTTGCTGAAAACCAGAGAAATTTCATGTACGGAATTTGAGAAGTACATCGCTATGAAGTCTTGCAACCTTTCATCAACTTTAGAGCAGTTGTATATGTGGGAAAAGAAACTATATAAGGAGGTTAAGGTATATGTTGACGTGGGAACCACGTGTTAACAGTATATATACATGAAATTATCTTTGCCAATTTGTTTATGCAATACGAGTGCTTTCTCTCTTTGGTAACTGGTGACTATCAATTCTAGCAATTTTTTATGTCGCAACTAGTGTCTAAATACCATTAAGCTACGCCATTAAGCTATTTTATGTATGACCTTTCAAACTTTGACAAGTTGAGACTTGTATGTTGATTTTCCTTACTGTTTGTTTGCACTGCATTTGTCCTATTTTTCAACTCTGCATAAATAACTTTTTGCGTTGCTGAGTCGAAAAAATAAAACTGAGTCTAGAAGGGCTCATTTCTTATGTTTAATTTGTTTTGGAGCAGAATTTTTCAACATGAACTGAATGGAAATTTTAAGCCACTCTGTTCATGAGATGATATATTAACCTGAAAATGTGGCAACATTCCCTGATAAAACTTCAAGACAGGTCATAAATTGTAAACAAACTTCTTTGGAATTTATAAGTGGATAGTAGGGTGATTAAACTTCAAAATTGGTTTTCTAAGTGTATCATATGGTTGAGCATTTTCAATTAAACAAATGGCGTTCAAGTTATTCTAATGTTCAGGCATCAATGATATTTCAGTATTAAATGCTAGCAATTTTGTTCTTCCTTCTAATTGTATGTGGGCATGCACACCCTCACAAAGCATCCGTAGTCTCTAACCATGGCAAAATATAGGGGACTGAGGTATAAATGACTCCTTTTTTCTCAAAAATGAAGTCCTATTTGTTCAGCTCCTTAATCCAAGTTTTTGTTAAAATGTTGTAATTGCTATCGTAGGATGAAGAGAAGCTGCGGGTGTTTTATGATAGGGAGTATAGTCGACTTAAAGCTTTGGATGATAGGGGAGCTGAGCCCAATAAGATTGACAGTACAAGATCTGCAATAAATAAGCTCATCACTAAGATAAGTATGACGATTAAATCTGTTGATGCCATATCAAGAAGGATACACAAGCTAAGAGATGAAGAATTACAGCCTCAACTTATTGAATTGATCCACGGGTATGTCATTAATACGTTTTTTTTTATATGATCCTTCTTTTGCTACCCGAACTTAGTCAATTGATCCACGTGTAAGTTAGCACATCTATTTTTGTTTTGTAAACTAAAATAAGGTTTGTTGGCTATGGATTTTGTATTGTGTATTTCTATCCGGGCTAGTTAAACTTCTGTGGTCTTGGTGTTTCTTCTTTGTTATTGGATGCATGCTGCTCCTTCATGGTGTAGATCAAGAAAGCATTTTTGTTGATTCCTACAGATCCAGGTTGTCTGAACTTTTTATGACAAAGGATTCAAGCGCTATACAAGGTTTATTTTATGTATGATATTTAGAAGGCGTGCATAGTTACTTGCATGTGTCCCAGTTCCTTTTGTATATCTATGTTCCTTAAGAAAATTAACAAATTTGGTTTGCATGATGTCTGGATATTTGTTCCGATGTGGAGAGCTACCAGTATATTTGTTCATCCTCTATCAACTTTTTTTCTTTCTAGTGTGCTCTTGATATTATTATGTAAACTAAATCAATTAATACTAATCGGATTGCCTGTTCTTTCTTTGTCTCTTTTAACTTAAACTATGTTTACATTAATGTCAGGGTAAATTACTTCTTGGTCTCTAATGTCCATGGTTTTTTTCATGTTGGTCCTAGCAGTTTTAATCATTTCACTCTGGTCCTTTCCTGCCTATTTTTATTTCACAATGGTCCCCTAGCTTTACTTGATTATTCACTATTGTTCATTTCTTTCAGAGTCCGCCAAACTCGATGCAAGTAAAATGTAATATTTTACTTTCTTGTTAGGATAATTTTTTAAAATAATTATTTAGAAAGGGACTAATAAAACAATATTAATAGTAACTATTTTGTACGGTACTCATATGTCCACCTAAATGGCATGTAACGTGTAAGACTATAAGTGGATTTTTATTTCTGTGTAAGATTATCCTAATCTTTTAGATAAGAGAACTAAAAAATATTATGAGGACAAAATCATAAACCACAAAAAATTATATTAAGTAAGATTTTGATTTAACCAAGTGAAATGATTCAATTCTGTGGACTAACTTGAAATAAATCTAAGGCATTGGGGGACTAACATGTAATTTACCATTAAAATGATTCTGATATATGAAGATGTTTTTTTTTTGAATGATGCATGTGGGAGGTCTCTTTGCTAATAAAGTCAAACATCTGGCAAATACTTGTCATCTTCATTTTGTCAGCAGTTTTTGGACATACGATTAGCAAAAGAAGGATACTTATTTTTGTGAAATTGAGATGAAGTTTTGAAAATAACTTCCTATTGGGATCTGTTCTTACTGTTTATTTATGTATTATTATAGAACTCTAGCTACAAAAGGAGATCCTTGAGTAAGTGTTGCTTTTTCTTTCAGATTAATTAGAATGTGGAGGTCCATGCTGGATTGTCATCAGAAGCAATTTCAGGCTATTGTTGAAGCAAAAAGCCAGAAATTGCTGTGCAGATCTATTCCACAACAAAATTCAGCCACCAAGGCCACTATAGATCTTGAATTAGAGCTAATGAACTGGTGTTCCTGTTTCAGCAATTGGGTCAGAGCTCAAAAAGCTTATATTGAGTCCTTGAATCAATGGTTAATGAAGTGGCTTCTTCAGGAGCAAGAAGAAACAACAGATGGAGTTGTACCATTCTCTCCTGGCCGTGTTGGAGCTCCTGCCGTTTTTGTTATCTCGAATGATTGGCATCATGTCGTAGAGAGGATGTCGGAGGATGAAGTGCTATCAAAAATGCATCTTTTTGCTACAAATCTGCACAAATTATGGGAAAGCCAAGATGAAGAACAGCAGCAGAAGTTAAAGGCGGAATATTTAACAAATGATTTTACCAGAATGTTGAATGCTTTAAATGGTAATCCAGATGCAGCAGGAAAAATAATGAAGTCTTCCTCTAATGATCCAATGGAGATTAATGTTGGGCCTACGATGAGTTTGGATCAGATGAGAAGAAGGCTAGAGGAAGAGAGAAGGAAGCATGAGGAAGCTGTAAAGCAAATTCAAGAAGTAGCTTCCAGTAGTTTGAGAACAGGTTTGATTCCAATAATTGAAGCATTGGAAAACTATACTTCTGAGACGCTGAAAGGATATAGTGAAGTTAGGCTCTTAAATAATGCTGAGATAACATGAGCAGTGCTCTTCTATAGCTTCTTCAGCTCAGAGTAGGATCAGGAATCATCATTCAAGCCATGGATCCATAATAATCTTCTGATTCTGAGCTTGGGTATGATTTATATGGACATGCATCTTAGATTTGATACGGTTTGCTGCTAAAATGAGAGCTCATGCTTGCTATGGAGATGCATTGAAATTGATCATGTCATTATTTGTTTATCCTTAAGCTTAGAAGATAATTTTGTACACATTAGGCTGATTTGCAGACTAAGATGTAGTAAATTATTGATTTATTCCCAATTAAGAAGCAAGTTTTGTTAGAATTCCCAGCTAAAGCTGAACTGTAAAAATCTTTGCTTTTTAGTTGTATTCCTCTTATTGCCTGTAGCTTTTCATGGAAGGTACATTCAGTGGACTTGGTATAATTTTATAACCACTTTGAAATTTTATCAGATGAGAGGTTCACCATAATTATTGATTTATTGCCAATTAATTTTTACTATTTATTTCATGTATGTGTGTGATGTTACATATAGTCATTGGTATATAAATATATGGCAAACTTGAATAATTTTAAGTGAGGAATTTGATAGTTTGAATAAATACGGTATATGTATATATTGTATTTTTTATATTTACTGTAGCTGATTATATATGTTTTATAATAATTTAAATTGATAAACTTATAAAACAAACCTATCACAAATTCTATTGGAAGGAAAATATCTTAAATATTTGGCGACATCAGTCAGAAATTTAGCTCCTTAAACTAAATATTATTTTTAGAAGAAGGAAAGCCATTATTATTTCCATGGTTACAAAACCTCAACAATCAAGATATCTACATCCCATAACATCTCGTAACTTTCATACCTAAATTTACTTATATCCATGTGGTTACACAGTAAATTTTGAGTAGGTCAAAGTCAACTTTACTATCTCCCTACGAGCAAACTGAAACTGATGCATAAATAGTTTTTTATGATCATCGAAGAGTTTTTCTGGAAACTGTGGGTACTAGATTGTTTATGAGAGTAGTTAAAGAGACAGACTATAAGTGCCTTAGAGGTGATAAGATATGATAGAATCTATGCAAATAGAGTACAAGGAATTTTGCTGGAGGATGATTCAATCATTGTATAGAAGACATTTTACATACTTTAAGTAGAGTTAGAAGTTACTGTCTGAATTTTTTGAGTGCCTTTAAAGTATATAGGATCACATGTATATTCCTCCTTTGTGATAATGTTTTTAATGTTTAATCAGTAATTTAAGTTAGTATGTTATTAACAAATTTTTAGTATTATGATAGTAAAAATTTATGAATAAAGAAAAGAGGCCCAATGAGTTAAGATTTGATGATTTTATTTTGAGTAAAAAAATATTATAATATCTATTTTTATGTGCAATTTGAGTACGAGTCCTTCAGCACTAAGACTGTATTTAAGGTAAGTTAGTTCCATTTAGGGAAGATTTGATTCTCATTTTATTTATTTATATATTAATGGAGTTGTTTGACAGTTTTTAATCGATCAATGGAAGAGAGCAATATTTTTAATAGTCAACTAGCTATGGTAGTTGATTGGCGACAGAGCACTATTTTTAATGATCGAGCAATTATAGTGGTTGATGTGGCAGAGACCATCATTTTTGGTGGTCACTTGGCTAGTCGACCAATAGCTTCAAAAGTGATTTTAGTTGATTTCTATAAGCTGTTGGTTTTAGATTTGGTTGACCAAATAGTTGACCAACTATTATTTTGACGGATTTTTTGTGGCAATTTTTATTCCATTTGGCTAATTTCTTTCATATTTTAAAGTAATTTTGAATCTATTTAAATAACTTTTTGGGGTTAAGTGGATAAAGACATTTGGATTGCAAAAATTATTGTAAGTTCTTTTAAAAAGTTTTCAAAGCTACCTTCTTTTTGTGGCATTTATTTGATGTTTTCTTTATGACTTTTAAAAAAATCTTATAGTTGTACTCATGGAATAAGAGTTATCTTTCATGTTCATCTTGCACTAAAAAATCAATTATGTGATATTGTTTATCTTTTATTATTTCATCTATTCTTCTCGAATCATATTTCTATTAATAAATTTCATTATAAGATATGTGCTTAATGTTTATATTAAATTGAAATATGTTGATATATAATATTATATAGTCATAAGATTATCAGTATTTTGTTAAAATACTTCGATACAAAGTAAATCAAAGTGTAAATACTAGCATTATATTTAAATACTTCGAAATAGTCTTGAATAACTGTAAAAACTTAAGAATTCAGTTTAATTAACTCAATATGTAGCGAATTAGTCTTCAAATGTGTTTTTAACTTAAATTTATCGATGTAGCATTGAAAAGTTATATAATTACAAATATTCTATTAAAATACATTAATATACAATGAATCAATCTCAAAAAGTGTGTTTAGTATTATTCTTCAATATAGCAATGAATAAATTTATAATTGGTAGTATTTGGTTAAAATATAATGATATGTAATGAATTGATAACTAAAAACATGTATTTGATTGAAATACATCTATATCTTTTTAAATAATTAATGTTCGATTGAAAAGCATGTACTCACTAAATGCATATATTCTACTAAAATATGATGATATAACAATGAATGCTAATAAAATTTTTACTATTCTGTTAAAATACTATGATATATCACTAATTATTATTAAAATACTAGTATTAGAATCAACCACAATGAAATAGAATCAAATAATTATATTATTGCAAGTAGTGAGTTAAAATAATTTGATATATAGCAAATTGATTTTCAAATGTACGTATTTAAGTTAATTCATTAATATAACTATGAATAGTTATATAATTGTAAGTGTTTAGTTAAAATACATTAATATGTACCGAATTGTGATTTCAATGAAAAAACATCTATAAATCATCAAATTGCTATATAATTATTCTTATTTACCAAAAATCATATGATATAATTCAAATTGGTCTTTAATTGTGTGAATTCAATTTAAGTACACTAATATAATAATAAATAGTCATAAAATTCTTTAAAATATTTTAATATATGATGGATTAATGTCTAAATACTAATAATTTATTTTAATATTTTGAAATAACATCAAATAGTTGTATAACTAAAAGGTTTGAGTTAAAATAACTAGATATATTGTAAATTAGTTTTTAAATGAGTATATTCAATTTAAATTCAATGATATAGCAATAAATATTATACAATTTCTAGTGTTCAATAAAAATACCTTGATATATATTAGTATTCAATTGAAATAAATTAGGGGATTTACATACAGAACACTGAATTTATCACAAATTACGCATTTCACCATCTTTTAGTAAATATTATACATATCACACAATAGAAATGTAAAACCCATAAGCAGAGTGTGATATGTGTAATATTTACTAAAAGATGGTGAAATACGTAATTTGTGATAAATTCAGTGTTTTGTATTTAAATCTCCCAATAAATTAATATAATAATAAATAATTCTAAATGTATTAATGTTCTATTAAAATACTTCAATTTATAACAAATCAGTGTGTTAATGCTAGTAATCCTTTCAAAAATATTGAAATAGTATCAGATAATTATAAAATTATAAGTATTTAATAAAATTAACTTGATATATAGTAAATATATCTCAAAATACATGTATTCAACTTTAATTCATCAAGATAGTAATGAGTAGTTGCCTAATTACTAGTGTTCAGCTAAAATATATTAATCTATAATAAATTTATCTCTAAATAGTTGTATAATTACTTTTATTTAAATAAAATCCCTAGACATGTATCAAATTTATCTCTAAATATGTTTATTAAGTTAAAATATAATAATATAATAATAAATTAATATCACATTTTAGTATTCTCTTAAAATATATTGATGAGTAATAAATAGTATTTAGAAGCTAATCTTCTATCTAATTATATTGAAATAACTTTAAATATTATATAATTATAAGTGTTCAGTTAACATAACTTGATTTTTAGCAAATGAGTTCCACTTTTTATTTTACTTAAATTTATCAATATAGTAATTATTAGTTTCGTAATTGGCAACATTTTGTTAAAATATATTGATATGTAATAAATCAATCTCTAAAAATATACATTAAGTTGAAATACATCAACTTATCATAAAAAATTAAAGAATTGTTGGCATTTAATTAAAATATCTTCTTACTATTTGACATGGTCTCTAAATACATATATTTAGTTAAAATATGTTATTATAATAATGACTAGATTTAAAATCATTAGTATTCTATTAAAATATTATGATTTATTATGAATTATTATTTAAATGCTAATATTTTATTTCAATACATTGAAATAACATCAAATTATTGTATAATTGCAAGTATTGTATTAACATAACTTAATATGTCCCAAAGTGGTCTCTAAATGCATGTATTCAAATTAAATTTGTTAATATTATGATGAATATTTATACAATTATTGGTATTCAATAAAAAAATCTTGAAATGTGTTGAATTAACAACTAAATTACCATATTAAGTTCAAATATATCGATATAATAGTAAATAACTGTGAAATTATCTATACTATATCAAAATACTTTGATATATCATGAATCAAAGTGTAAATTTTGATATTTTATCAAAATACATCGAAGTGGCATCAATCAATTGTAAACTTCTAAGAATTCAGTTAAATTAGTTTATAAAGCGAATTAATCTTTAAATGTCTGTGTTGAACTTAAATTTATTGACATAATAATGAATAATTATATAATTCTAGAATTTTATCAAAATATATTAATGTGTAATGAATTAGTCCTCAAAAGCGTGTGTTTAATATAAATTCATTAATATAGCATTGCATATACAATTAGTAGTATTTAGTTAGAATACATTTATTTAAAAAGAATCGATGTTAAAAAGCATATATATTTTAGTTAAAATACATCGATATCTTATTAAATAATTATATAATTGCTAGTATTCAAATAAAATATCTTGATAGAAATCGAATTAGTCATTAAATACAAATATTCAAATAAAATACATCGGTATAAAAGTTAATAGTTGTAAAATTTTCATTATTCTGTTGAAATACCATGATATGTAGTAAATTATAATCGAAATACTAGTGTTCAAATCAAATACAATGATTTAGTAACTTGATATATAGTAAATCGACTTCCAAATGCATGAATTCATTTAAATTAAGTAATATAGCTATGAATAACTGTATAATTGCTAGTATTTAGCTAAAATATATTGATATGTGCCAAATTGATTTTCAAAAATATGGTTTCAGCATAAATACATCAATAGATTATCAAATAATTATATAATTATCAGTATTTAATTGACATATAATGATATGATTCAAATTTATCTCTTAATGCATGTATTAAATTTAAATAGATCGATATGATAATAAATCGTTATACAAGTATAAGTAATCCATTAAAATACCTCAATATATAATAAATCAATATTTAAATACTAATATTTTATTTTGATATATTGAAATAGGATCAAATAATTGTATAGCTGTGAGTATTGAGTTAAACTAATTTGATATGTAGCAAATAAGTTGTGAAATTCGTGTATTCAATTTAAAATTAATAATATAAGGGTCTGTTTGTTTGTAAGGTTAAAATTAAACTTAGATAGAGATATTTTTTTATTGAAAATTATAAATGATGTGAAATAAAGTTAGTTATTATGTCAGAATATGTGAAGGATGTGATATAAAGTTGGTTATTATGTTGAAATATATGAGGAATATGATAATAAGTTAGTTATTATTTTAGTAATGTATGAAGGATATGAAATAAAATTAATTTTTAATATTAAATTTTATGTGTGATGTGATATACTTGATTAAAATTAAACCAAGTTAATTTTTAACAGTAAAACAAACAGGGCCATAATAAAAAGTTGTGTAACTTCTAGTATTCAATAAACACACTATGATATATATTAATTTGGTATTTAAATGCTTGTAATCACCTGAAATATATTGATATAATAATAAATAATTATAAATATAATAATATTCTATTAAAATATTTTGATATATAATGAATCGGAGTGTAAATATTAGTATTCTTTCAAAAGTATTGAAATGGCATCAGATATTTATAAATTTGTAAGTATTTAATAAAATTAGCTTGATATGTAGCAAATATATCTGCAAATATTTATCAGATTATAAAATTATTAATACAAAAATGATATCTAAATATCATAACACCTAGATAATATAACATAATACCAAGATGATAATGAACCAAACGTCCCATAAAATATAACAATAAATAGTTGTAAACTTTCTAGTAACCTTTTAAAATAACATGAAATGTAGTCAATGATTATCTGAATACTAATATTCGAATAAAATAGAGTAAAATGACACCGAATAATTGAACAACTCTGAGTATTGAGTTAAAATAACCATATATTAATCAGATCGATTTTCAAAAATGTGTATTCATATAAAATTCAACAATATTTCTTTGACTTATTATATAATTATAAGTGTTTTACTGAAATATATTAATTTGAACATGATCGATCACTTAAGGCATGTATTTAGTGGAAATATATAGAAATGACTTAAAAAGTAGCGAATTAGTCTTTAAATATATATTTTTAACTTAAATTTATTGGCGTAGTATTGAATAGTTGTATAATTGCTAACATTCTATTAAAATATATTAATATATAACGAATTAATCTTCAAAGGCATATATTAATTATAAATTCATCGATATAGTAATAAATAAATGTACAATTAGTAGTATTTACTTAGAATTTCATTGTTATGTAATGAATCGATATCAAAAGGTATGTGTTCTATTGACATACAATGATATCTCTTTAAATTATTATATAATTACAAATATTCAAGTGTAATATCATGATATAATTGGAATTAGTCATTAAGGCCCCGTTTGTCTAGGAGTTTAAAATTAACCTGGTTTAATTTTAACCAGGCATATCACATCACACATAAAATTTAATATTAAAAATTAAATTTATTTCACATCCTACACATATTACTAAAATAATAACTAACTTATATCACATCCCTCACATATTCCAACATAATAACTAACTTTATATCACATCCCTCACATATTCCAACATAATAACTAACTTTATTTCACATCATTCACAACTTTCAATAAAAAAATATCTCCATCCAAATTTAATTTTAACCTTCTTAAATTTAACCTTACAAACAAACACACCCTAAATGCATATATTCAATTGAAATATAATAATATAATAATGAAGCTTTATTAAATTTTTAGTATCTATTAAAATACTATGAGATACAATGAATCATTATCTTAATACTAATATTCAAATCAAATACATCAAAATAGCATCAAATAATTATATAACTGCAACTATTGAGTTGAAATAATTTGATATATAACAAATCGATTTTCAAAATCATTTATTCAACATAAATTCATGGATATAGCCATGAATTATTATATAATTACACATGTTTGCCTAAAATATGTTAATATATACCGAATTGATCTCTTAAATTGTGTATTTAATGAAAATGCATTGATATGCCATAAATAATTGTATAATTATTAGTATTTATTCAAAATAGCTTGATATAATTCTAATTGATCTCTAAATATGTGTATTCAATTAAAATATATTGATATAATAATAAATAATTATAAAATTATTAGATTTCATCAAAATAATTTGAAATGTAATGATGTCTAAATGCTAATATTTTTTATACATTAAAATAGTATCAAATAGTTGTATACCTACATATTTTGAGTTAAAAAGTCTAAATATGTAGAAAATCTGTCTCTATGAATACCTATATAATTACTGATATTCAATAAAAAATCTTACAATATGTTGAATTAGCTATTAAATTCTCATATTAAGTGGAAATACACTGATTTAATAATAAATAGTTATAAAATTAGTAGTACTATGTTAAAATAATTTGATAAATAATAAATCAAAGTGTAAATGCTGATATTTTATTTAAAGATATTGAAATGGCATGAACAACTATTAAATTTTTAAGAATTCAGTTAAACTAATTTAATATGTAGTGAATTAATCTTTGAATATGTGTTGAACTTGAATTTATCGACATAGCAATGAATAGTCGTATAACTACTTGTATTTTATTAAAATATATTAATATGTAATAAATTATTCTCCAAAAGCATGTATTTAACACAAATTCATCACTATAACAATAAATAAATATATAATTAGTAGTATTTAGTTAGAATACACTGATATATAATGAATTGATATTACAAAATATACATTTAGTTAAAATATATTAATAATTTATTAAATAATTATATAATTGTTAATATTTAATTAAAATATCATAATAATAATTGCATGGATTTAGATTTGGTTATATTCAGTCTATTATTAGAAAGATATGTACTCTAGCAGGTATACATTAAAAAAATGAATTTTAAATTAAATGGAAATGTACTTCTTTAATTGATTATGATTTTATCTCAAATTATATATATATTTTTTTTTGCATAAATACCTATTTAATTTTCTGGAATGGATTATTTAAACAAACTGAACTGCCATGGGCACCATTGTACCTCGTTTGATTTAAGGTAAATTTTTTGCCCAAAATAAATTTCAACTATAAAAATTAACTTTATTTCACAAATAATACAAATACTAATATTAAAATTGAAAATTATTTTATATTTTATATATTTTTTAATATTAAAATAAATTTTTCTTCTATTAAATTTTAAAAATAAAATATTTTTTTCTATTATTAAAAAAAAAAGCTGGCTTTCATCCCTAGCCTTTGTCTCTTCTCCTGAAAGTTGGCTTCTCTATCCTCTCACGGCTCTACTAGGTTGTGGGCATCGACGGCAACGACTCGCTGCTTCTGTCACGACGATCCAACACTTCTCTGTACGTTACTGCTCTTAACCTTACCCTCATCTTTGTTGGAATCCGACCAGCCGAACTATCGAATAACCCTTCCGTCTTTCCTCAAAGGTAAATTTTTTGTAAGTTCTCTCATTCAGGCCTACCTGTGTATAATTCTACTCAATGCGTGAAATTAGCCTTTCAAGTTTTCAAATTTTGAAATCGGCTTTTAGAGTACAGTTGGATTTCATTTTTTTTCTTATCTTTGAATTTCTTGTACATAGAAAGACTCACAGCTGCCTGCTTTCCTTTGCTTTGTTGATATGAGATGACTGAGATGATTAGGGTTCTCTGAAATTCATTCTTTAGTTATTTTTGGGATTGCTGCAGCTAAGCTTAACAAGGTATATGTTGATTTTCATGATATGTTTTCTTGCCTAATATATTTTTTTGGATGGAAATTTTCGTTTTATTTGTTAGATGAGATGGGTTCTGTTCACAGATTTGTTAGTCTCAATGTCAACTAACGGACATCCTCTTCTCTTTGAGTCATAGAAGCCTGAAGGAATATAGAATTTGTTTGACCAATATTTTTGTAGATACCATAGGCTAGGAATTGACTTTCTGATACCTTTTAATTCACATGACGCAATCCAGACCAAATGTGGTGCGTTTTGGGTTTTTCCTGAGTATCTCAGTCTCTTCGTACTGCTTTGGAAGCAAAGAGGGGCTGGTAAAAAGCTAGGTGAGAAGAGGCCCAGAAAACCTTCAAGTAGAACGGGATTTTTTAGGCACAAGGAGGAAAGTTGAATCAAGGGAAATCCATTGGCTGAAATTAGCTTACCAGAATGAAATACTAGTATGAAAGAGTACTGAACAGTTGGAGAATAATTCTATAACACTTGCCTTGGTTTGGGTCTGTTACACTTGCCTTAGTTTGGCTCTGTTACACTTGCCTTAGTTTACTGCACCTCTCCTCTCTCATTCTCTCTTTCTTTCTTTCTCTCCTTGGCTGAAGATCCAATAGTTGCTTTTTTTTTTCAGTGAATCTCCCTCTAAGTCAAAATTGCTCATATTTATGGAGACTTCAAGTCTAAAAAAACTTAAATGACTCAGCCTTTGTAGCAAGTAATCTATAAATAGGAAATGATCTATTTTAGGATGCTATCACAATTTGGATTACGATACTTTATTTTTCGTAGAAAGACTACAAAAGTCAGAAAGAAAATATCCTGAGATTAACCATACTATAAGGCAGATCTTTCAAAATTTGAGGAGATTGTGAAGAGATTTGATTTGGTATATTTTTTTGATTTGATAAAGTTTAAAGTGATAGGCAGCTGATTTTTGGCTGCAGCCTAAATGAGTGCTGGAGCTTGGTTTTGTACCAAGAAAGGGGAAAATTATGGCACCCCCTTTGGTAAGCCTTGAGAGTCCTTTATCACCAAAGTAAAATCTTCTTGTGAACTTCACCAAAAAAAAAAAATTCTTCTTGTGAATGATGATTATGGCATATTCGATAATATTAATTCTTTGATTCAATGAAATTTTCTTGTGAATGATGATTAGATCAAAAACTGAATATATGGAGTGCACATTTAGTCAAGAAAGAAATACTTATATTAGAGATGTGACAATTGATGATCAAATTGTCAAGAAGAGTGAGCTTTAGATATCTTGGATTATTCATACAAAATGATCGTGAAATAGATAATGACGTTATTAGTAGGATTCAAGTAGGATAGGTAAAATGGAGAAATGCTTCTGATGTGTTGTGCGAGAGAAAAATCCCATCCAGAATCAAAGGTAAATTTTATAAAACTGTAGTAAGATCAGTGATAATATATGGTGCTGAATGCTGGCCTGCAAAGAGAAAACATATAAATAAAATAAATATTATAGAAATGAGAATGCTAAGGTGGATGTGTGGATATACACGAAAGGATAGAATAAAAAATGAGTATATCCGAAAGAAAGTTGGTGTTACACCAATTGGGATAAACTTAGAGAAAGTCGGCTTAGATAGTTTGGATACCTAAATCATAGTCCGATTGAAGTTCCAGTTAGAAAAATTGAGTTATTGGATTTTGCCTATGTACAAAGAGAAAGTGAGAGACCAAAGAAGACATGGTAATAAACTATAAGGAGTGATCTTAGTTACTTAGACTTAGATAAGAATTTGGTAACTAATAGAGCGCAATAGAAACAAAGGATTCATATAGCCGACCCCACATAGTGGGATTAAGGCTTTGTTGTTGTTGTGAATTGATTCAATAGGAACACTTTTGTCCACTTGCTCAACTCTCAATCCTCGAGATTTCTCTGAATCAAAATCGGCTACATAACTAATGATTCTTTTATCTGAAAGAAAATAACTTGAAGGGTATGTCTTAGTAGGTGAAACACAATTATCAACACATAAATGGCAGATAAATGGTGTAACGAGATAATCAATGAATAACATAATCTGAATTCTTAAATTTTTAATGATTTATATACATATATTGAAATGGAGGAAATTCAATAATTTGTCTTATGTTAACTAGCATGAATAGGAATGATTTTTTAGTCTGCATGAATATCAGAAGTGCTAGTCGCTATGAGCTTAATCATAAGAGCACTTTGAATTGAATTGGTGCTATTGAACTTCACAATATCTACTACATTCATATTAACATCAATGTATGTTACATCCAGATCCGCGCCACCGCATCTGAAGCGTACACGTAGAGGCCTGTATGATGTCAGCCCCAAAGAAAAGTTTAGCGACGGCCGAATGCCAAAAAAGGGCCCCTTGATCGAAAAGCTGTCGTCAAAGGTCTCATGACGAAGAACTCATGACGAACTGCATACATGACCTGACGTATGGAGTGCCGTACCGCTTTTAAGAAGCATGACTTCCTCTGCTTGGACAGTACGGTCCATACAGTCGAAGTCACGTCACGCCAGCCAGACGTACATCATTGCCCTGGCACTAGAAATGGAGACCATTCTCTTGAAATGATTGACTAGGGACTAGGTTAGACTATATAATCTCATTGTAACAGAAGAAAAGAAGGGAGAACATTATTCTGATTCTCTTCCACCCTTCTCAGCCTCCACTCTGTAAAATCTTTTGCTTTATAGTGAACTCTTGAAAAGCAGCCCCAACGGCGCCGTAGTTTTCTACTTAGTCGATTTTCACGTAAGAACCACTCTTTTGATTCTCTAGTTGATTTTTAGTCTCAACAATTTGGTGTCCTCACGCAGGATCAAATCCGATCCCCTCAACCATCCATGGAAGAAACTCGCGACGAAAACCACTCGCCACCCTATGAGCAACAGGCGGCACAGCTACCCCAGAACAACACTGCCGCAGACGACCGCCAGGTTTAAGCCCTGACACACGCGGTAGCCGCGCTCTCCCAAATAATGAACACTTTCCTAGCCAACGTTTCAGTTCTCCTTCAGCAACAGCATAGACCTCTCCCTCTAGCTCTACCTCTCGAGGGTTCGATCCCCCCACAAAGCGCAGAACACCGCGAACTGCCCCTGAAGAGGCCAGCACCCACGCTGCTGGGGAGAGCTTACCTGAAGTTTACCTTCTAGCTCTGTCAGTGAGCACGATCTTCTCGCCTGCCATAATGGCGGCGCCGACACCCCGCAACTACAAAGCTCCTAGAGCCAATGATTACGATGGCCTCACCGACGCGGCACAGCACGTAAAGCGCTTTGAGAACACCTTAGCGACGGGCGACCCCATCTCAGAGGCATACAAGTGCCGCTTATTCCGAAACACCTTGACAGGTCTGGCGTTGGACTGGCTCGACAAAATCCCCTAAGGGTCCATCCAGAATTTTCAACAGTTCTCCGAGTAGTTTTGCACCAGGTTCTACACGTTGAAGACCACATCTCGAATGATCCACGAACTCTGGAAAATAAGACAAGGCCCTGATGAGTACTTACGTGATTACGTGGTTCATTTCTCCAAGATGAATGCTGAAACGAAGGACACAACTGACAACAGATCAACCATGATCTTCGTCCACATCATACTGCCGGGCGAGCTATATGACTCCTTTGTGGACGACATGCCGAAGACACTCATGGAGGCAAGGGCCCAGGTCGAAAAGCGAATTCATCTCAAAGATGCGAAGGCCCTCAAGGCGAATGGTAAGAAGGAAGACGGCTCGCCTTGAGACAAGAAGGGTGACACCCTGAAGCCGGACCCGAGAACCCCCAGGAGAAACTTTCGGGACTGAAAGTTTCCTCCATCTCATGGAAAGCACAAATTCGATGGTGACTCTCCGCACACTTCGATGCCGGTGTACGTCATTGAGAGGATAAAGGATACATTCAGAACCGCGACGAACGACAATCCCCTCAGCCTGGCGAAGACTCAACAAAGTATTGCAAGTTTCACCAGCGCTACGGCCACCTCCTGCACGAGTGCCACTCCTTTTGGGCGCTCATTAACAAATATATAGAGAAGGGCTTCCTCACCGGCTACCGGAAGATTGATGAGCTACTATCGATGACAGTGCAGGCGCTGTTCCCCTAGGACGAGCCTTCGACGGCCTCCCTATCGACCCCGACGACATCAAAGGCCAGCGGGAAGAAAGCCGTGCTGACCATTTTCGGCTTTGACTACACCTACCCGACTCGAAGGCGTCCGGAGGCATGTATCGTCGAAACCCCCTCACTTCTACTTGACATTGCCTTCACCGCAGGTGACCTTCCTCAAGGGGGAGCAATCACGACGACCCCATCGTCATCATCGCCGAAATCGAGGGGTGTGATGTCCACCGGACCTTGTTTGACACCGGGAGCTCAGTTGATATCCTCTACCTCCACGCCTTCAGCGAAATGGGCATCGGTCACTACAGACCTCTCCCCCCTCCTTGACGATATCCAGCTTCTCCGACGACGTCTACCGACCCGCGGGCTACGCCACCCTTCACGTCAATCTCGAAGAACGACCCCAAGAGGGAGACAAAACAAATCGACTTCATCATCATTGACGCTCCCTCTGGGTACAACGTGATTCTGGAGCGACTCGCGATAGCGGCGTTCCGCATGGTCCCATTTACTTACCACATGTGTATCAAGTTTCCCACGCTGCTCGGCGTTACCACCATCAGAGGGGACGGAGTCGGGGCCAAGAAGTTCTTCGAGATAAATGCTCGCCTTTACACGGAACACCTGGACCCCAGGGATTACGCACTGCCCCTGTCGAACAAAATGATCATGTAACCGTCGTTGATGGAAAATCTGTACTTATTTCTAAGGATTTTCCTGAGAATGAAAAGCCTGTCCTAGCTGCGCTACTTTCTGAGTATTTTGATGTATTTGCCTGAGGCCACTAGGATATGCCCGGGATCGAAAGAAATGTAGCCGAACATCGACTGAGCCTCAAATCGGGCGCAACTCCCGTCAGGCAGAAGAAGAGAAGTTTTGGCGGCGAAAAATAGTGGGCAATTCGAGAAGAAGTCGAAAAACTTTTCGCCGCCGGTTTCATTAAGGAGATCGCATACCCTTCGTGGCTGGCAAAGGTCGTTGTCGTAAAAAAGAGCTCGGGGAAATGGCGGATGTGTGTGGACTTCACGAATCTAAACAAAGCCTGCCCCAAAGATTTCTACCCTTTGTTGAAAATAGACAAGCTCGTCGATGCTTTAGCGGGATACGTAGTTATGAGCTTCATTATTGCCTTTTCAGGCTATCACCAGATCCGAATGGTAAAGGAAAGACGAAAAGCACACCTCATGCATCACTGATCAGGGGACCTTTTGCTACAAGGTCATGCCTTCGGTTTGAAAAACGCAGACGCAACGTACCAGCAGATGATCGATACCGTCTTCAAAAATTAGAAAGGCCGGAACGTGGAAGCTTAGTAGATGACATCTTGATCAAAAGCAGGAATGGGGAGCATCATCTCCGCGACCTCCATGAGACGCTGGACACCTGCCGCACTTACAACATCAGGCTGAATCCTTTGAAGAGCATTTTCGGTGCAACGTAAGGAAAGGTCTTGGGCCACATGGTATCAATCAGGGGAATCGAGGCGAACCCGAAAAGATACAAGCCATACTGGAAATGGATCCGCCCCGAACAACTGAAGACATACAGAAGTTGAATGGGAGGATCACTGCCCTCAGCAGATTCATATCCAGGTTTTGCGAGTGATGTCTCCTATTCTTCAAGGTCCTTCGGGGAGAGTACCCAACTTGGACCGACGACTGCTGGCAAGCCTTTGAGTAAAAGTATCTGCTGTCGCTTCCACTTCTGTCTGCCCCGCTCCCAGGCGAAGACCTCAGCGCCACCGACAGCTCGGTGTCGGTGGTGCTTATCTGCAAAGAGGCAGGTTGGCAGCGCTCTATCCACTACATTAGTCACATTCTTCACGGCGTTGAGCTAAGGTACATTCCTCTTGAAAAACTCTCTTTCATGCTAATAGCTGTTGCCCGCAGGTTGCGTATATATAGAAAGGAAAAATAAAAAAAAGAGAACAATCAGTAAGGATAAGAGAAAAAAATGGAAGGAAAACAGAGGTCCATTATTTTTACAGAGTAAAGCATGCTTTGGAGACTAGGTTTGATATATATATATTTTGGTTGATGGAATTTAGCATAGCCTTTTGTCTTAAAGATATATTGAATTATGTATTGTTTTAGAAGAAATGCATTTTCTTTATTGAATAAATTATAAAGAACATGAAACACTTTGGATTGTTAACTCACTCGTTTCTTTATAACTTGGGTTAATAGATCCATGTTTATTTTATTTTAATAGTTAAAAATCAGGATAACAAACGCGTCATAGCTAGGAAAATAAATAAATATGGATGTTAAAATTGCTTGTTGATTTGTGATGAAATACGATAAATTTTATCGCAAAAAGACCCCCCTGCTGATCACACCTTGATCAATCATGATGGAGGCAAATCTGTTCCAAGTAAGTCTATGATCCCTCCTTCGAATGGTCGCCATTTCGAAAGAGGCCTTGAAGTCTCTAATGGTAGAGCTCCTGTTGTCCTCTTCACGCAAAGCTTGGCTTTCGAAAGAGGCCGTCTTCGAAGCCAACTCTTGATCCAGTTGAGCTTGAAGCTGTTTCACCTGTTCAATCAGCCTCTCATTCTCAGCTTCAAGGTCTTGATTCAAAACAGAAAGACCATTCTTTTTGGCCCTAAGCTCTTGAACTTCGAAGTTCAGATTAGATAACTGACTTCGAAGGGACCTTAATTCTGAAGTAGCCTGCATCTTGCCATCCATAGCAGCACTCACTTCATGGGTCTTCCGAAATTAGGAGGGCTTTCGAGTCAGAAAGCTCCTTTCGAAGCAAATAGTGATATGCTGGGTAGCTTTCGGGCAAATAGTGAGGCCCTTAAAAAATAGTAGTAGGGGTAAAATCCTTGGTCGCGCACTTTAAGCACTTCGCCATCGACTACGTCATTTGAGAGCATAACCAGTTGGCAAACCACCTGTCTAGATTTGGCGTATTAAACTTTGGAAAACAGATCTTGGAGAGACCAAGCTATGAGTTATTGGCGTTGCAGTCGCAAAAGCCACTTCTTGCTAAATGGATGAGATCTTACCGTACCTCTAGAATGGGATCCAATCCCCAGGCAAAGGGGAAGCCACAAAACTAAAGTTTAGTGTGTTAAGTACGTCTTTTGGATGGGAAGCTTTACTGGTGGTCCTATTTTCGTTCTCGACGCAGTGCTGGTGGCCCCAAGAAGTTGCAGAGGTCATGAAGCAGTTCCACAAAGGAGAGAGTGGAACACACCGACGAATGGAGCCTTGCCACTAGTATCCTCAGGGAGGGCTAATTTTGTCCTGACATCCATAAAGATACCAAGGAGTACATCCAACAATGTCTGCAATGCTAAATTTACGCTGGTCTTCAGCAACAACCTGCTGGAATTTTGCAGCTTATCAATGTTTTGTGGCCTTTCATGACTTGAGGCAAGGACTTTGTAGGTTCTATGCTCGTCGCCACTCGAGGACTCCAATGGCTGCTTGTAGCCATGGACTATTTCACAAAGTGAATCGAAGCTAAGCTTATGCCTAGCCTAACATCGCAAAGAGTGGTAGATTTCCTCTGAGCTAGTATTCTCTACTTATGCGACATAACTATGACCAATGTCTATTGCCTTGACCTCGACCTCTGTGAGGAAAGGCGGGAGCAAACATCCCCTCAGAAGGCTTGCGCAGGGCTTCATGTGCAACGTTACTTCAACTGCCGTGAAAAACTTTGGGATTTAGCACCAAAAAATTTGGTGCTTCGGCGATGGCAAATCACTGGCATCGGGTTTGGTGTTTGCAAGTTTGAGCCTAACTAGAAGGGCCCATACATAGTCTAGGATCATCGACCTCAACGCTTACCGCCTCATGGATTCTAAAGGCATGCTGTTCCCACGGACATGGAGCGGAAATGGCTTTAAGAAATTTTATCCTCAAATTCTACATAATGCCAGCATGGGATATTGCCCAATATTTCCTTTGGAAACTAATGATTCTCACTCCTTACGAAGGATGGTTGCGACAATTGATCAGGAGAAATCATGACGAAGGATGGTTGCGACAATTGATCAGGAGAAATCATGACGAAGGATGGTTGCGACAATTGATTAGGAGAAATCATGTTGATACTTTGCCTCATCCAAGGATGGCGGAATGGTTTGTAGAGAGGGTGCTGGTGCGCAGTGTAAGTGTTCTCTAAAGTACAAACTTCGAAGCCCTGAGGCATGATTCCCTTCTACTACGTGCACTTCCCCTACTTTTCTTGTCTTTTGTCGTCTTCCAAAGAGTGCAAGTGCGCTATGCGAGTGTTCCCTAAAGTACAAACCTCCAAGCTCTTGGGCATTGTTCCTCTATTATGGGCCTCCCCCTACTTTGCTTGTGTCCGCTGACCATCTTATAAAGAGTGTAGGTGTGGGGTGTGAGTGTTCCCTAAAGTATGAACCTCCAAGCCTTTGGGCATGGCTTTTCTACTATGTGCATTCCCTTTCCTTTGCTTATCCGTCAACATCTTTTAGACAGTGCAGGTGCGCGGTGCGAGTGTTCCCTAAAGTATGAACCTTCAAGCCCTCAGGCATGGTTCCTTTAGTACGAGCACGCTTATCTGCGGGTAACTTTTAGAAAGTGCAAGTGTGAGTGAGTGTTCCCTGAAGTACGAACCTTCGAGCACTACTATAAAATATGTATTTTAATTCAAAATTTAAAGAAATTAATCATGGCAAAAATAGTCTCATGACATTTTCCAAACATAGATCAAGGTGCAACTTAAGTAAATTAAAGAAAAATATTTTGGCCAGGTTTTGAGATTTATTGTATTTTGGTACATCAATTTTTAGAAACCGTTAATTTGAATTCTCAATTCTAAAAGTTGTTAATATTTGGATTATTCTACGATACAAAAGTTTTTTTTTTGAAATATCTCGAGATCATGGATAGATCAACTATAAAGAGCAACCAACAATTATAAAAAATACATTAAGTTCTACTATGAGCACTCCCCCTACTTTGCCTATCTACCGACGTTTTCCAAAGAGTGTGGGTATGCGGTGCGAGTTTTTCCTAAAGTATGAATGTCCAAACCCTCCGGCATTATTCCTCTACTACGGGCACTTTCCCCACTTTGTTTGTTTGCCGATAACTTCTAGAGAGTATAGGTGCACGATGCGAGTATTCTCTAAAGTACAAACCTCTAATCCCTTAGGCATAGTTCCTCTACTACGGGCACTCTCCCCATTTTGTCTATTTGTGTCATTTTCTAGAGAATATAAGTGCACGGTACTCGTATTCATTAAAGTACGAACCTCCGAGCACTCAAGTACAGTTCCTTCAGTATGTGCACTCCCCTTTGCTTATCTGTTGACATTTTTTAGAGAGTGCAATTGCGCAATTTGAGTGTTCCTTAAGTACAAACATTCAAGCCATCAGACACAGTTCTTCTACAACATTCCCCTACCTTGGCTTGTTCACCTCTATTTCTTTCATTAGGAAATTCATAAGTACGGGCAAGTCCCCTTAACGTTGCCTCACCTTCAACAATTAGCTGAGTGAGTCCTTTGCAATTAGGCCAAGAGAGCAAGGAAGACCCAAATCAAGAGTAAACACTATCAAAACCAAGGGACAATCTGGGAGTATTGTAGTAGGTGCAATCTAGTTAATCATGGAGGATACTTAGGGGTAATCACAAGGTCAAGTTTTAGCCGACCCCTCTACTATAGCAACCATTACTAGTACTTGGGAGCAGTCTAGCTAGGGCAGTTCAACAAGCCTGTTTTATTCACAGTTGGGACTAACCTAGATCAATCACAATACTAAGCTCCAACATCCTCAAAGAAAGGCCAAGGATCTATTCAAGAGAAAGTACTACATTTTCATTAATTTTTATATCTTAAAAGGATGTAGCTACAGTTCAAAGCACACAAGGGCTGCCTCGATAAAATATTGGATGCCCCAAACAAGTATGCATCGTTAAAATTTTTAATACGTTAGCTGCCTACACTTTAAATGAAGAAATGAGACCAAGAAGAGACAAAGCCAAGGGGAGTAAAGGATTCTTTATTCAAAAATATTACAAAGAAATTGAAATCTCTCCAATCAGAATGTGAGCTGCTGGAGCTCGAGATCATTCGAGTTTATGTACGAGATTCAAGTTCATGCACTTGGGTGGGTGACATTCACCATCCACCAGAAGAGTGCGCAAAACAAAGTAAGGCTCCACTGCAAAGGCTTATCCTCCAATAGGTTGATGAGGGAGTAGATATCAGTTAAGGCGTTGGGCGTAAGCTACAGGAACAACCAATAGAGTTCATCACCTTTGCGATCTTCTTTTGCAACGATAACATCAAGGTGTAGTCCAGTTGGGACTTATAGACACAAACCATCCCCATCGGCGCATCGTTTGAGCGACCCCCCCTTAGTTGATGGTACGATGGTGATGGCAGGGTTCCCCTGAACTATTGCGTCGTGTTGAAGATCTCATGGTTGGCAAGCTAACTAGGGCCATAAGACAGATTGCCCAACAATGTGGCTACCAAATCCTTCCAATGGAGAAGATGAACAGGAAGTAGGTGACCACACAAGGGAGTGAAATAAGGCGGAGGAGAAAACCAGACCCACCTGACCTCTATTTAAACCAAGGGGATCATAATGACCCCCCTGCCGCATGTCTTCCCATAGGCCATGTGTAAATAGTAGAATTGGTGGGTTGTTAACATCACATGTTCTCCAAAGCACCGCTTGACACATCACAAATAATGCCTTTCCCTTTAAAATTTGAAGCTCAGATTCAACTTTGGGCATGACATATGTTCGAGCATAGAACATGTTCGGGCATGGCACATGTTCAAGCATGGTCTATCCATGAGTGCGCCAAGTCAGCATACAAAGCCATGACACAATTATAATCCAACAGAAAGACAAAAGGTATAAACTCAAAAT
Organism: Apostasia shenzhenica; assembly: GCA_002786265.1. NCBI lineage: Eukaryota > Viridiplantae > Streptophyta > Magnoliopsida > Asparagales > Orchidaceae > Apostasia > Apostasia shenzhenica. Next base: position 726,037 of record KZ452042.1, on the reverse strand, counting down.
ATACTTCCATTTGACTAACTTGTTACAAGAGTACAGACACACAAAAAAAGAAGAAAAGAGAACTATTCCTCTCATTACAGATTGCGAGGCTAGTGCGGGTCTTGGAGAACCGACAGGGCAGAGGATAGTATGCTAGCATGGAAGATTGCTTGACGTCATGTGAGTTTGGACACAACATCACACAGTGTAGAGTTCTCAACTTGCAATGGAGTCAACTGAAGCTGTGCCTTCAGCTCCTTCCTTTTCCTTTAAGCCTGGGCCTCACTCCATGTAAGGCCTTCAATCTCAGTCCAGAGGGCTTTTAGCTTTTTCCCAAGATCACTCTCAACCTTTGAAAGTCAGGCAAAACACTCCGCTCGGAGGCTTTGGATCTCTGCTAGAACTTGAAAACCATCTGTTTGCAAGCGGGCCTCAGACTCTTGTCAGATGACCTTAACCTCCTTTATTGGCTCTACTAGGCAGACCGCCATTTCTGCCACCATTTCTTTTCGAACATTGGCCTTTTAGACCTTGACAGCCAAGTCCCTATTTGAACCTCGCGTGTTCTGCTTGCCTTTACCGTTGTCTTCAATACCAGTGTCCAAGCACTTGTGTTCGGCAAGGGAACACTCAAAGGTGGTGGTGGTGGCTAGCTCCTAAAGTCCACCTTCCTTTCTCCTCGAGTAGGTGTACTTGCTGACCCTGCTGCCTTCTAAGGCTACGGGGGCAGCCCGGCCTTTCTTTGGATGTTTGTAGGTCTTCTCGATGATTGAACGCGAGAGTGCATTTTCACCGCCACCTTTAATACCCAAAAAACACTGTTAGTGGCAGAAAACCAACCCTCCATTGCACACCCAGGGAAGTAAGGCATATGTTAGGTATGACTTCCCCAAGTTGTGGTAGTGGTGGCAATGGTGATAGTCTGGACTCAAGGAAGACGTCCACTGGGGATGCCTTTGAGTCCAAGTTGTTTGTCTCCAACTGTGGCCTCTTCATCTCCGGCTTCGAAGCTGATTCAGCCGACAACGGCTGAGAACTTCACCCCTTCGATTTTGCCTTCAAGTTCGCATATGCATTGGCAAACCCATGACGGTTGCCACCATCCAACTTTGCAGGTATCAAGGAGACCTCTCTCTCTCTATCCCTTGACGACGAATGTGCAGTCACTTGGCCTAAGCTTTCCCTTTTCTCTTGCATTGGAAGTTGTGTGACGCCTTATATGGTAAGCTAAGGAGTGCTCATCTCGTGCAGCACCCGCATTGAATGCGCGCCGCTTCGATTATAAATCTAGAGGGGGATTAATGTTTATCCTTGCTACATCAGAATCGTCTATGTGATGGTCAATGAAGGCAACATGGCTTAAGGCCTACTTAGTCTGAGCCTAGGGTCACACCCCTAAAGTTCCTGCACGACGTCGCAAGCCTGATGTTGATGCCCAAGGTCCTTTAGTATCTCCCTCCTCCCCCTAGCACTTCTCGTGCTATTCGAGGCAATGGAACTCGCACTGTTAACCTAGAATGACAGGCACGCTTCACCATACCCATGCACATGGCAGGCATGAGTAATTTGGACAAAGCATGCTTGCCCCTAAGGGGGATATCTCATTCTTATCAATCTCAAGATTTTCGGGCCACGTGTCAACATCAGAGGTTGCATTAATTGTCAAGGATCATCCGCCCCAACTATAAATAAGGCCTCTCTAGATGTGCAAGGCGCTTTTTTCCTAGTTCTCTCTCTCTAATCCACCACTTGATCTCATAATGTTATGTTTCTGGTGGATCCACATGCATCACCATAGATCAACACTAGTTTCTCCTATTATATTTAATTTCAAACTACATGACTAATCGTATATTACTAAATAATGTGCAGTCCACTGACTAAATTTGTTTGACTTGTCTATTATATTAGTTAATATAGCAAAGTTCATTTTAGACTCTCTCAAAAATCAAATCCTCATCATTGTGAACCACGATTGATGAGGATGAATTCATGACATTTTTCATTTCATTGAGCTTTTGTCAAATTTTGTATATATACATTTTGGACTAAAACCTTGTATGACCTCGATTGCTGGTAAATTTCTGAATTCCAAGTTTCTAATGATTTAGATTTGATTTCCCAACTCTCTTTCCATAATCTAAATTGTTATATTCATGTTAATATAAGCTCTATATGATCCCTGCTATATAATCATTTTCTTATTTAATACATTTGCTGATGCCTCTATTCCCCTCACACTTCTCCCTCTGTAAATCAACGTGTTACATATTTGAACTTAATAAAAACGTGAAAAACCTTACCTTCATTTGTGACATTAAAAAAAAGGGGACAAGCATTTCTGCATATCTACCACTCTCCCTCCCTCCCTACCTCCTTGTTTCTGATTTCAAGATATGCCCTTATCCTACGCTATCCTTTTATTTATGTATGTGGCTTAACTAAAAAGAATGTATAATATGGTCTGTTGGTGACTGCATTGTAATTAGAGAAAGTGCAAGAATGATTGGCTGTAATCTATTATCATACTTACCATTTTGATCAGTCATTATTTAATTTTCAGTTCAATGAATAGTTATTACTTCCAAATATTAGTTGCTTATCATTTACATGGTCTTTATGTTCAGTTTGAAATAGGTTATCAAGAGTTCTCAATCTCTCGTGAGCTGGCTGTGGAAAACTCGTGAAGAGATGCCCAAGTAGGTTATAATATTATAGAAATCCTGGGATTGAAAGAAATAAAGTGAATTTAATGTTTATGTTGACAAGTGTATGGTTTAGGTTGGCATCTCAAATGAAGTACAAGAAAATTGTTGTTTTGATGATAGGGTCGAAGAGAGGAGCCAGCCAAGGACTGTCAGAAGATACGGGGAATTGGAGCTTGGAGATGCCATATTTCGCCCATGCGATTACTCCTCCGCATGCCAAGAGCTGGCCCTCATCCTCAGACTTGCATATGCGAAGCTCCACAAGAATGCTCAATCTCTTGTTCTTCTTGACACTCTCTCGGCATTTCGTCTTCTTCTCGAGTGAGCTCCTTTCTTTCTATTTAATTTGTATTTTTCTTTTTTCCTTTAACTCCGGTCCTCAAGTATGTACTATGTTGTCAAATTTTAATCATTGTGAAAATTGTAGATTTCACTTGACCTATGCATTGTAATTTAGTGGTTTTCAAACATATTAAAGAGTATCACATTACATGCCATAAATGTCATGGATGCAGAATGGTGGTGTCACAGCTATTTGCTTCATATGTTCAAGAAGCTATTTGTTATTATGGCTTTTATATGAAATTTGGCACCAAAAGCCTTGATATGATGTTAGGTCAATAATGAGTCTTTTACAACAAGACCTATTTAGAATATACCACCTCTCAGAATAAAAATTGCATACACATTACTTTTTAGAGAAAATTTATAGGATTGTATGGGTGCATCTAAAGGGGGGACGACGTTAAACAACAACAATAACCACCAAGCCTTTATTTCCCACTTGGTGGGATCGGCTACATAAGCCTTTTATTTTTATTGCGCTTTATCAAATAATAAGTCCTCATTTATCTCCAAATATGTGAAATCCTTTTTGATAGCTTCTTATCATGTCTTATTTCGTCTTCCTCTTCCTCTTTTAACACAGGCAAAATCAATAACTCAATTTTTCATATTAGAGCTTTTATTGGCCTACGATTTATTTGTCAGAATCATCTTAGCCACCTTTCCCTGAATTATCCCCAACTGAGACTACCCTAACTTTTTTACAGATATACTAATTTTTCATCATATTTTTTTGTATACCCACTCATTCACCTCAGCATCTTCATTCTTGTGACACATTATTTACTTGTACGTTTTCATTTTGTGGGCTAATATTATATACCATATAATATTACTGGTTTTATAACTATTCTGTAAAATTTACCTTTAAATTTAAATGAACTTTTTTTATCACACAATATACTAAAATTATTTTTCCTCTTTAGCCATATTGCTTGAATTCTGTTAATAACATTCTCATTTATTTCACTATTATTTTGCATAATTGATTAAGGTATTTAAATCGCTCACTCTTTCTGATAATTTGATCATCAATTGTTATCTCACTAATATTAGTGTTTCTATTTTGACTAAATTTGTATTCTATATATTTAGTTTTTTTGATCTACTAAGACGAAAACCTTTATAAGGTATTCTCATAACTCAAGTCTTATCTTAACTCTTTCTTTATTATCTGTGAAAAACATACACCAGGTACTGCTTCTTGAATATGTCCAGTTAGGGCCTCTATAATTGATGCAAAAAGATATGGGCTTAAAACTGAGCCTTGATGTACTCCAACTGTAATTGAAAAATCCTCAGTTAAACTACTTTGTGTTTGAATGCAACAACCCTTTTATGTATGTCTTTGATAGCTTTAATATAGGCAGTGTAAATTCTTTTCTTTTTTAAAACTTTCCAAAATACTTTTCTTAGAATTTTATTATAGGTTTTTTCAGATCATTGAAATTAAATGCAAATTCTCTTCCTTCTTAAACTTTTCACTAAAATCCTCAATAAATGAATAGTTTTCATAGTGGATTTATCAGATATAAAACCAAATTGATTCTGTGATACCTTAGTATTACAACGTAATCTTTGCTTGATTATCCATTCCTAGAGTTTAAAGTAGGCTTATTAATTTAATATTTCTATAATTGGCATAATTTTGTACATCACATTTATTCTTGTTAATAGTAATTAATTTATTCTCACTCGTTTGACATCTATTTAGTCTTTAAAATTATATTAATAATTTACTGAGGCAGGACACTCCTTTGCTTTTTATATATTTTCAAACATCTATTGGGATATCATCTGGTCCAGCTACTTTTTTAGAATTCATCTTCTTTAAAGTTTCTCAAAATTCTACATTACTAATACGTCGGATATAACAATAATTTTTATTCCCTTTTTAAATATTAAATTCTATAAAATCAAATGTATTATCACAACCATCATTAAAAACTTTTAAAAATAATTCATTCATCTATGTTGGATATTTTCTTTCTTGAAATATACTTTGTGATCCTCATTCTTAATGTATTTTACTTGAGTTAAATTTTTTTATTTTTTTATCTCTTATTTTAGCAAATTTATATGTGTTTTTTCTCTTTGATGTCTAATTTTCTATATAAATTCTCAAACGTGATAGTTTTTACAATACAGACTTTTATTGGACTCTTGTTAGGCTATTTTGTATTTTTTAATTCTCTTTATTCTTATATTTATACCAATCTTATAGCATATCTTCTTCTCTTTAAGATTTTTTGTACATCGTTTTTCTATCGCCAAGCATCTTCATCTTTAGGAGCCTTTTCTTTAGATTCTCCTAGCACCTCTTTCGGTACCTTGTGGATGCAATTAGCAACTGTTAAGCACATATGATCAGTTTTTTTCTTAATATCCCACTGCTAAAGTTCTATAACTCTCCTTTTAAAGATATTCTTATTCTTATTCTGCAGTTTCTACCATTAAGTTCAAAAAGATTATTTTAACTTACTACTTCTTCTCCAGCTCTTTTTCTTGAGATCTGAGACCATTAATTCAATGTTGGATAGTCAAATATTCACTTGTAATGATTTTACAATCTTTACTTTCCAAGTAATCTCATTTTCTTAAAAGAAGATAATTAATTTGCGATCTGAAAGACACATTCATATAAGTGATAATATGCTCATCTCTTTTCTTAAATAAAATATTAGCAATTAAAAATCATAGGCCTGAAAGAACTTCAAAATAGTTTTACCCTCATTAGTATTCCCTAAGTCGTACCGATTTTGGATATTATTAAATTCCTCAATAATACGTCCAACAACTCTTTCATTTAGATCTCCTCCAATATATATATTCTTTCTTCTTAAGGTATCTCTTGTATAAGTTCTTTTAAATTATTCTAAAACTTTTCTTTATACTTGCATCTAAATTGACTTTGGGGGGCGTAAACACTTATAATATTAATAGTCATTCTATTAATTGCAATTTTTAAAATTATAATTCTTTCTCCAATCCTTTTAATTTTCGCTATATGATTTTTTGAACTCTTGTTTAGAATTATACTCACCCTATTTTTGGTTCTTTCTTTACCAGAATATCAAAGCTTGAAGTTAAGCGATCAATTTCTTTGGTTTTCTCTCCCACCCATTTTGTTTCTTGTAGATACAAAATATTAATCCTCCTATGTATCAAAATATTCACCAATTTCATTTACTTGTCTGTTAAGGTACCTATATTCTAAATACCTAACTTTATTCTAGAGTCTTGAATCTTAGTGCTAGTGTTATGGACTAGCTTCTTTACTGCATATGTCTATAATGTGGGAATTCTTGCTCATTTACACTACACTCGGGTGTCGATGCGGCAGCCCTTGCACACTTTTTACCTTATTTAGGCAACACAACGCGTCAATTCCATGGAACACTCTAGCTTTAGCACAACTTCTTAAATGGTTCATGTCATATTTGTTTGACAAGTTTTATGTTGACTGTCAATTACGTAACACAACCCACTGCGTTTCTCATCCGGCACTTTGGACTCAGCAACCTCGTGCTAGAGAAAGAAAAAGAATATTTCGTTAATTTAGAATTTGTACTTTTTTTATTTGTTGCTTTGTAGTAACAATTTGCCTTTTACCTTTGGGTGTAATGGAATTTGTATATCTTGCAGCTATATTTATGAGTGGTTCGAATTTTACTGATGAGATGATGCTATTTTCCTATACAATTCATGGACTTAGTCCCTCTAAGGCCCTGTTTTGGCGTGAGGACCAAAACAGGACCAAAATGGTACTAATTTAAAAAATAACAACAATAATAATAAATAAATTTTTTAAATCATTCTACACAAATTCAAATATAAAAAATATTATTTACTTTACATACTCAACAATTTAAAATAAAAATATCAACTTTATTTCACATTCTAGACCAAAATATTCAAATCGAGTATCGAGTATTTTGATCTAAGATGTGAAATAAAGTTTATATTTTTATTAACCCCTATCTACTTCCGAGCAAGAAGAGGACACGAGCTTCACTATCATTTGGTTTCCATAGTAAAGGGAGTAATCTTATTGATCTATGAACAGGATTGTAGTGGCCATAGTTGAAATGATTATTACTATAAATGAATAAGAAACCTAACTGATTGGGCTATTAACGATCCGATCTCAAACTGATCCAACCTCGTCTCAAGATTGAATTGAAAGTTTTTGATTTGATCCTGATTCGATCCAAAGAATGAACTGGAAGAGTTCAATTCAATCTTGATCCGAGCTAGGTTCGGCTCATTTATTATCGCGTCAAACTCGGATCATTTGTTATCAATTCTAACTCGATTCGATTAATTTTTAAACTTTTAACCAAATTTTATGTATAACAAATATAGTTTGAATAAGTTTATGGAGGAAATTCTAATGAAGCCTTCTATTAGATTATTGCAAAAAACTAACATACTAAATCCAATTTCATGTATAAATATATATAAGCAATTTTTTTTATTTTTTTAATCAATCCAAATTCGAGCCATCTTGATCTGATCCTATGTCGGCTCAAAATTGGATTGATAACCATAAAAACGGCTCGTTAGTCGGCTTGTTTGTATCAAGTTGAGCTCAATTCAATCCAAAACCTGATTCAACTTTGAAGTGATATTCAAGCAAAATTAACAGCATTAATATGTGTGTGTCTATGTGTGCATATGTACAAGACATGGCACAACATACTGTATATGTATAGGAGGCATGAAAAATTGTCCATATTATTGTGAAGGAAAAATAGCTATGTGAAGTTACACAGCTCTTTTTCCTTTTAGTAACTAACTTTACTAAGACTGGCCACCTAAAGCTGAGGCTCAACTTCAAATTTCAAAATACTTCTAATTAAAGGTTTAATTAAGCTTCTGCAATTCTGCAGGTCTTGTTAAGCACCACAAAGAGGGAAAAAACAATACAAAGAAAAAATGAATGTAACCATCTAAAATAAACATTAACTGAATCTCAAACTAAGGCATGGATTACTTAACGCCAGCATTGAATAGATTAAGCCAACACTTCATATGAAATATGTAGCTTAATGTACTACAAAGATCTATGATAAGGTTCGTTAGGCTACACAGAACAGGCTAAGTTTTGCAATCACCATCCTGGGGCACACATCTCACTCAGCTTAAGGTGAAGTGCTTCAATATATGGTAAAATGGGAAGGCTACAGTACAGCACATTCACAGTTCACACCAGCTAACCTAGATTAGGCAGCAAAGTGATGGGCATATAGATGAAACAGAGTGTGCTTTATCCTGTTTTTCAGCAACTTTAGAAATAAAAAAATTACATATATTCAAGTGCGATAATAAGAAATTAGTTTACATGAAGTTTAACAGATTAAAATCTGTTGTGGAAGAAACTTGAAAATGTCAAATTGACAGTAATCAAAAGAGAACTCAAAGTTGGAGGAAAATACTTTTAAATGTCTAAACTTGCTTTACCATAATGTATGAACAAAAAAAAAAATTATCTAGAATGATTATTGATTTTATTAGTGGCATGGCGAGTTTTTTCATCCAAATTTATAACTTCATGTTCAGTTTTTGGCAATTTTAAAGCACACACTTTTGTATTTCTATCAAATTCCATATTTTCAATATTTGTTGTTGCTACATGTTAAACTTAAAACTTTATATTTGTTCTCGTAGCTTGAATGCTGATGGACCATTTTTTTGTGTGGGTGATAAGGAAAATTTCCAGTACCTGTTATGTGACTTGATACTTTTAGCTGCAGAGTTCAATCAAGCAATTGCATTTCAGCGGCAAATCACCTTGTCTTGGCTGCTGAAGTTGCATTGCCTAAGCAGAAGAAAGCATTAGCTTCCTCCGAATTCAAGCGTTCCATGGTTAAACTCAAGAGGCGTGACAAAGCTCAACAACTTGAAGGTATTAACAAATTAACTTGTGAATGCTTCATTTAGATGTTTTGTTATGAGAGCTTGTACTAGGTTTTCACCGAGCTTATTAAAAAAGCTGCTTCATGTTGCTGTCACTGAGTATATAATTATCTGTTAATAATACTTAGCTTTGAGGTACAATCATGTGAAATTACTCTGGTGATGTTGGACAATAGAATGCAACCTAATTTCCAGAGATCAATAGGCAAATGGCAGCCAAACACAAGATGCAACAAAAATGTATATTGAATTTTAATTACATAATAATCAAGAAATAACAATTCCGAAGAAAAATGGATTTAAAACTTGAAAGAAAATGAGAATAAAGTTTTTAAGTTGAAATCTACTAGACAAATTAAGCATGCTAATTATAAGGGCAAACCCTTTGTAGTTTAAATGCCTATCTCCTCATGGGAGGATATAATTTATGATTAAAGAAATAGTCAATTTACTAAACAATGGCATAATGCGGATGGGGATGGGAGAAGAACTTGTTAAGATCTCATGGTTCTATCGTCTAGGGCTCAACTAGCAAATCCAATTCACTTAAACTTCCAATTTGATGGTTACAGAATGATTCTAGTATTTTGGTCTAGAATGTGAAATAAAGTTGATATTTTTATTGAAAATTATTGAGTATGTGAAATAAAATAATATTTTTTATATTAGAATTTGTATAGAATGATTAGAAAAAATTATTTATTATTATTATCATTATTTTTTAAACTAGTGCTATTTTGATTCTGATTTTTGTCCTCGCGCCAAACAGGGCCTAAGAGAAATTGGATTTGAAGTTTGGGTTTTGGAATTTGAGTTTGATTTAAACTTGATGCGGTGAGGGTGGGTGAAGGTGGCCAACGACAAAGCCACGATGTTATATTGTCAAATTGTCACATCGGCTCAATCGGTCATGTGGTAGAAATTAGGGTAAGTGTTGCCATCAATCATTCTTGAATACAGATTATTTGACTGGCCCTGAGGCGTCCAATGACTTGTTCGTAGGGGTAACCACCTTGGAGCTAGTAGGCCCGGTCGAATTATTCAGTCGAACAACCTATTTGAATAATCAACCCGAACGCGATGCCCGAACTAGATCACTTCTCTTCTCTCTCTCTTTTATTCTCCTTAAGCAATTAATACTGTTGTACCTGTCCATTCCCCCGCATTGTAGTGTGCAAGCTTGGAGGTAGGCCTCAGGAGTACAAGGTTAATCTTGGGTAGGCCCATACCTAAGAGACCAGTCATTAATATGCCTTACTTGCTTTTCCAACCTCTCATACTAAACATTAGTTCACTTAATACGGTATGAGGAAATTTTTTTTTTGGATTTTCTCCGTCATCCAGTTTTTCTCGCTTTATTTTAAAGCTATTCAACTAGCTTACTGGCTCTTTGGCTCATAGGGCTTTTCCCTAGTCAGGGACTTAGCCTAATCCTTTGTTGTGGCGAAGCCATGCCAATTTGCGTCCTGTGTGGTGTCGAGCCCTTTGGTGTGGTTGAGTAGGTCACTTGTGATTATATGGTTCTTACATGAAGAATGCAAAGAGAACAGAAGAAGTAGAGTTTCTGGTACGAATTACAAAGAGCTATAGCACAGGAAGTTGCCAAATTGTATTCAACTAGTTTCATTTGAGAAGTATTCTGATTGGCTTGCAAATGCCATCATAGTTTAAGAAGATGAACAACAAATGGAAAATGTGAGGTGACTTCACTGACTTAAATAGGGCATGTCTGAAAAACTCCTACCTTCTCTCGAAGATTGACAAGCTAGTTGGAGCTCTACCATGAGTTTTTTGAATGTCTTCTCCGGCTACCACCAAATTATGATGGCCAAAGAAGACAAGGACGACATTCATCACTTATCAAGGGATGTATTGCTATAAGATGACACCTTTCGGGTTGAAGAATGCATGAGCCATTTACCAACAAATGGTGGATAAAGTCTTCGAGTAGGGCTGAAACCTTAAACTCTACGTAAATGATATTTTGGTCAAAAGCACAATCTTCGAACAACATATCACGAATTTCAAAGAAACCTTCTGAACACTTTGAAAGTATAACATGAAGCTTAACACTAAGAAGTGTTGCTTCGCTCTCCCTTCAGGAAATTTTCTGGGTTTCATCATCTCTATCTGGGTGTGTTTGCACTTAAAAAAGTTTTCGAAATGGAACAATCACATCCCAGGTGGTTGTTCTAGAGGATTGATATTTTCGAACATCCCACTGATTTCGAAAGAGCTGACTTTTGAGGTGGCTGCCCACATGGACTAAGGGGATCTAAGGAAGGAAGTCCTAAAGAATAGCACAAGTCCAGTTCTTTCGACAAACCCTGAGTCTTCAATGATTCGAGTTAGTCAAAAGATAGAAGCATCTGCGAAACTGAGCCTTCTATCGATAACGATATTTCGAACCTTAACTTCAAAAGCTCCTTCTATCGGTAACAAAGTTTCGAAACATCACTTTCGAAGGAGCAAGCTTTCGAGCAAATCCTCCTTTCGATGATACTATTTCAACCTTAATTTCGAAGGTCCAATAGTAAACCTTCAAATTTCAGCCTTAATTTCGAAGGGACAGGCCTTCAAAGAAAAGCTTTCGAAGGAATCCTTCTGTCAGCCCTTCTGTCAAAAACAATATTTCGACCTTAATTTCGAAGGGGCAGGCCCTAAAAAAGAAGCTTTCGAAGAGGTCCTGTTAAAGACTATTTCGAACCATCACTTTTGAAGGGACAAGCTTTCGAACAGACCCTTCTGTCAAAAATGATGTTTCGAGCCTGATTTCGAAGAGTCAACAGTAAACCTTCGAAAGCCTGATTTCGAAGATCCAACAGTAAACCCTCGAAAGCCTGATTTCGAAGATCCAACAGTAAACCCTCGAAAGCTTGATTTCGAAGTTTCAACAGTAAACCCTCGAAAGCCTGATTTCGAATATTCATCAGTAAATCTTTGAAAGCTTGATTTTGACAGAGCAAGTCAACTTTGGTCAAAAATTAAACAGGACGGCCACTAGCGTCGCCTATAAATACCCTCCAATCCACTGAAGAAAGGGCTGGAAGTTGGAAAGTACAAGCTGGATTCCCGCAGTGTAGAACCATAGAAGCTAGAATCATGAAGTGTTGAAGTGTAGGGCGAAGAACAGCAAGCGATGGAAGTGAAGACTGGTGAGTCTCTCCTAGTGCTGGGATCTAAACTCTCCTTCTCTCTCCAGCAAACTTTAAGACTCAGTCTGGCCATGGCTGTTTTCTAAGAATGATCCAGCTAGATCTTGGGATCTTTGAGATGCCATAGAACTAAACAAATAAATATAAGTTATAAAAAGTCACTTAAAGGCCAGAACAACATAATACTTTAAAAGATAAAAGCGGATGCTGTCATATGTCTAAAGTAATGGCAAAATTGCTCTAAATCAACAAGAAATCCCTAGCGGACTGCTGCATAACTCCAAATCTATGGAGTAAACATTATCTAAAAGAGGGGAAATGATGATGGACCATACTGAACATTTTCAGACTTCTAGACAACATGCATGTCAGCATCAACTCTCAATCATGCACTGATACCAGCCAACTCCTTAAAAAATATAAAATCAAGAATGATTCCTAGGCCAATAACTCCCATGGCCTTTAACCTTCATCCTTTTCAAACAAGGTTAAGGATCTAAGCGTCCTAAAAGCTAAGATTGCTGAAGTGCGGACTTGGCACTTTCCTTCGAACTAAGATTTTCGAATCTGTCCTCCTATGAATTTTCATCTAAGGGAGATCAAACTATCCTTTCGAAGGAATCTTTCGAACCTATCCTCCTGTGAAAATGAGATCAAACTGCCTTTTTGAAGGAACTTTTCGAACCAAAGTTTTCGAACCAAAGTTTTCGAACTTATTCCTTCGAACCCCAAACATCGTGTATGATTACTTAGGCATCGTACACGGCCCATCGAAAGTTGTTCGAACAGTAACATTCTGTGGTTCTCGAATCAAATTCAAAAATCATGCACATTTTCTCAAATATCGTGCACGAACCTCTACAACTGTGCACTTCAAAATCAATCTCCAACATCGTGCTCGTCCTCTCAAATGTCATGTACGATCATCTGCAACTACACTTCAAAGATCAATCTCTAAAATCATGCACGTCCTCTCAAATATCATGCACAAACCTCTACAACTGTGCACTTTAAAGATCAAACTCCAACATCGTGCCCGTCCTCTCAAATATCATGTATGACCATCTGCAATTGCACTTCAAAGATCAATCTCCAACATTGTGCCTGTCCTTAAATATCGTGCACGAACCTCTACAACAGTACATCTCGAAAATTAAACTCAAACACCATGCACGTTCCCTTAAACCCCGTGCACAACCCTCTTAACTGCACTTCAATGACTATGCTCAAACATCGTGTACAATTTCAAACATCATGCACGGCCTTCAAACAACGCATGTGCATTCAGAGTCGTACTCAATATCGTGTACGACCTCAATTATACTCAATCATCGTGCACGACCATTCATAATAGTTCATGTATAGTCTCAGGAATCATGCACAATATTGTGTATGGCCTCAGTTATGTTCAATCATCATGCACGAGCTTGCGAAACGATCTCGATACATTGAAGATCGACTTCGAAGCAGTCCTCTCAAACATCGTGTCATCTTCCAGAGCAATCTCATGCGCCAAAGATTGTTTCCGAAGCGATCTTCAATTGCAATCAAAGATCGTTTCTGAAACAACCTCACACACCGAAGCTTTTGAAGCATACCTCCACCTAAAAAATGCATAGCTGAAAGAAAACACTCATTGTAGCCTGGATAAAGTGAAGCCTTGATGAGTCAACAAATAGGAAAACCTATTAAGCAAAGCCAAAGGCTCTATGATCTCCAAAGCTTGGGATGCCTACCCCTTGATTGCAGGCTACCATGCCCTCTAATATGCTATCTCGCAAGCTCAATGAGTTGGGTGACGAAAGATCACAAGTGGGTAAATCCCAGCTGAATTAATTCTAGTAAAGAGAACTTATATCAGTTGATTTTACCTAAAAGGCAACCATTATAAACGTAATCATCTGGGCTCCTAGATCTTGGTCATCAACGGAATAAAATATTTTTTCCTAATAATCAGAAGTTTTATTCCTCTAATGGAGGATGAGTAATTAACTACAGAGGCTTGCCTTTGTAGGAAATTGCAAGATCCTCAGCTTCTCTTAAGTCCTAAAATTATCACTTCTAGGGAGAAATCAACTTGTCCCCAGGAGACGAAATTCTTCAAATGTAATATAAGTTTGTCGACTTTCCAACTCTCTTGAGGACTACAGGGGGATCAAGGCGAACCCTGAAAAAATTATGACCATTTTAGATATGTCGTCCCTTGTGAACTACCACGAAGTCCGGATGTTGATGAGCCGAATAACCACTCTCAGCAGGTTCATCTCCAAATTCGATGAGAAGTGAATGCCATTTTTCAAAGTCATTCGAAAAGGAGGAGTCGAATGGAACGATGGATACGAAGTAGCCTTCTTCGAACTTAAGAAACTCTTTCTTTTTGCCACCTGTTCTATCTATCTAGTTGAAGGTGAAACATGTTTCTTTTTCTACTTTTGGTATCGTTGTATCTGCAGTCCTAGTTTGAGAAGAAAACAGAGCTCAAAAACTTGTGTATTACGTCAGTCGCAAGTTACAAGGTACCGAAGAGCCTTGCCTTCCACTACAAAAGGCTGCATTTGGCCTCGTCATGTCTGCTCGATGTCTTCGAGATTATTTTTAGGTGCATCAAATGATTCTTTTGATGAATGCCCTTAAAGAAGATTTTGCACTCCCCCAAAATATCCAGAAGACTATAGAACTTGGCCGTCAAACTTACTGAGTTTGACATCGATTGCACCCTGAGAACAGGAATTAAAGCACAGGCGCTTTTTGATTTCTTAGACGAGTTGACAACTTCTGAATAACCTCAAATTCGCGAAGATTAAATGCCATGGACCCTCTTCGTCGATGGAGCATTCAAATAGGAATCCTGTAGGGTGGGACTCCTCCTCATCAGTCCTAGGGGAGTTAAGCTTTTTAAGTCTATTCGACTCTTTTGACCATTAACAACCAAGCGAAATCCAAGGCTCTCATCGCTAGCCTCCACTTCGTTCAGAGCCTCAGAGTCGAGTACTTGAAGATTTTTAGCAATTTGAAGCTGATAGTATGTCAGGTTAAAGGTGAATGCTAGACAAATGACGAGGTAATCAGGAAGTATTTGTCTAAAACTAAGTCTACGCTCTCCCTATTCAGGAAGTATGAAGTAATCCATATTCTGGGAGAGGAGATCATTGCTAATTGATTGGCGAAGAAGGGACGGGTAGAAATGGAAGACGAAATCCACGTCACATTTTCTTGCTATGCTAAACCTGAGGTACGAACAAACTCCACCAGTGCCTCGAGTCGGATGGAAGAAATATTCAAGCACTAGTTAAAAAGCAATCTCCTTGAGAATTGAAATAAGGCTAGGCAAATTCAAAAGAAGCTTGTAGATATGTTATTTATCAGGTACAATTGTATCGAATATGTTATTTGAGACCCATGGCGAAATGCTTAAGCCCAGAAGTGGCAAAACAAGTTCTAAATGAGATTCACGAAGGCGAATGTGGCACACACATAGGCAGAAGGAGCTTAGCCTTCTAAGCGGTTCAACGATTATGCATAGATGTTGTAGTATTCATCGAACGATATGCCCATTGCCGATGCTTTAACAAATTCCCAAGCAACTTGTAGGCAAACTATAACCAATCGAAGCCTCCTAGCCTTTCTCTATTTAGGGCCTAGACTTCCCAGGGCCCTTCCTAAAGACACTACAGAATCAGAGGTTCTTGCTAATGGCAATAATTTACTTCATTAAGTAGATGGAAGTGGTGCCCATGGCCCATCCAATTGGTTCAAAAATAAAGAAATTCATTGGACCCAGATCATATGCAATTTTGGTGTCCCCATGAGCCTAATTTACCACAACAATGCATTTACAAGTAAAGAAGTAGCCAACCTATGCACAGTTCAGAATTCAACAATACTTCGCCTCAGTTTGTCACCCATAAACGAATGGTCAAGCTGAAGCCTCCAACAGGAAGTTTATGAATGCCTTCAAGAAATGAATGGTGGGAATTGGCGAATTATAGGCAACCGAGCTACCCAGGATCGTTTGGAGCTTAAATACTACTCCATCGGTGTTGGCAGGCGAAACACCTTACTGGTTTACCAGGAAAAAGCCTTCATGCCCATCCAAGTAGACATGTATGCCCCTCGCATTGAGTTTGTCGTTACTCTTCATTCAGAAGACTTTGACAATTGGAGAGAACAAAATGACTCATAAAGGAGGCTTGACCTGGACTTACTCGAAGGAGTTGGGAGTCAATGACAATCAAATAGATAGAACATTAAAGAAAGGGTTAGAAAGTTTTATAACAAGCGCGTTCGACCACGATGATTCCACAAGGGTGACTTGATACTCTAATTACACAACACTGCAAGGAGAGACATGATGCTTGACAAACTGGAGCTGAACTGGGAAGGACCATTCATTGTTTTAGACATCATTGGTCAGAACCCTACTAGCTCGTGGACTACGACAAAACCCTTCTATGAGCAAGACAAACTGAACATGAGTAGGTTGTGGCGTTTTCGCCACAATAGGGCAATCGACTTATGACTACAAAAGACGAGCTAGCAAGGTGGGGACCAGAGTCAGTGATTTTGCGAGCAACGGGCTCAGGCTACGGACCTGCACCCTGCAGTAGCTGACAGGGACAGTGGGGGAAAAATCAAGAGAATAAATTATGACAACATCTATCCTGCTTATCTTGACTCTCGACCTACCTCACCCGTGATCATATCTATTAGTTGCTAAACCGAGAACCTGGTCTGGTTCACCGGTTCAGTGATTTTTTTGGGTTTTATTCGGTTTAATTGCATAATGGTTTTAAGTATAACCAAGACCGAACTATTCACCAGTTCGCAGCTGAATCGATCAGTCGGGTCCGATCTGAGTTTAACAACATTGATAAAATTAGGTTTGTCCACTTATGACCTTTAGGCACCACCATATCCAACTCATTTAGTTTGCGAGATAGCATACAACTTGCTATCAAAGGGTATTATCGTAAGTTCGATGAAGACATTGGGATTAAGTCAAAAGTGTTAGGAGAAGCAGTAATCGGATGTCTTGAGTATAGTTGTCACTAGCTCTTGGGTGGGTGTGCCACTGTTGAAAAAATAATTGAGTTTGACCGGTGAGCATTGGGTGCACAATATAAACTAAATTAGTTATATTCTTTTCATCAATTTAGGCTTTTGCAATGAATGGTTAGCGCCAGGGATCTAAAGAGCTGATATCAGAGTAAGTCATGGGTTCAAACCTCAACAGTGCACTTAAGGGAGAACTGTTGGGGAAAATAACGACTGGATGTCTAAGTGTGGTCATTTTTAGTTAGTACCATAGTCTTGCCTAACAAAATAACTCTCGGTAGATATACCATTATCGAAAGAAAGGTTAGATAATAAACATGGTTAAGCTTGCAAATGGGTCAGATAGACCCGAGTTTCGACAAGATTTTGACTTGATTAGATAGTTAACGGTACAAAAAATAAAGTTTATTATCCATCTCAAAATTAGACTTCGTCCGATTTGATTTCTTAGGGTAGATTTTTTAGTGTTGGGTCGAGGGTCGACCCCGCCTTGATCCGATTAAAATTGGACTTGATTTTACTTTTTACATGTAAATATTAAATACATATATAATTAAATCATTATATCAATGTGAAATTATTTTATTAAATATATATTGAGAATGCAAATATTTATCTTACATATATCATGTTTAATATAGAAGTTTGCATATTTTGATTATCCTAGAGTTTGTGCTCTTTTGTTGGCTTATGGGAAGAAAGACAATATGATTTGAATTTGAATTATTTTTTTTAATTTTCTTTAAAAAATTAATCATTTTGCTAAAATTACTTTATTGTATTACTGAATTAGAGAATTGTTCGTAGGTCATTATAATTTATTTTAATTTCTTGGAATATATTGTGAGTTTGTGCATAAAAGAATATTTAGTTAATTAGGTCCAAGCTCGATCTAACCTGAATCCAATCCGAACCCGAGTGAACAACCTTGAGTGGATCTAAATTAAGATCTTACCCAATTATTCATAGGTTGGACTTAGAAAAAGCGATTCTGGATTCGATCCGACTGGTTTGCAAGCCTACCTGTGGTCACTGAATGCGTAATATAATAAGTAAATTGGTTTGCCTTTCCCATTAATTTAAGTTTTTTAAATAAATGGTAAGTACTAAGGATCCTGAGAAAAAGTTTTAACACTTGGGCCTTGTTTGATTGGAGGAAAAAAAAATTTGAAAAAAAAATGGCTTTTTTTGACACATGTATGATGGAAGATGAAATTAGTTATATAAAAAAAAATTATGTAAGATGTAAAATAAAGTTAATTAATCTATTGTGGATTGTATAAGTGTGATATTGAGTAAATATTTTCATATTAGAGTTTGTGTTGGATGAGATTTGTTTATTATTTATTTATATTTTTTAAGAAATGCAGTGCATAATAAAGGTAGAGGGAATAGCGTAACAGTGTTGCAAGGGCATGGGAGCCTGTTATTGTTGGAGTTTTAAGTTATGATGATATATTAAGGGACATGAGACCACAGTTCTGGCTTTGAAAGCCCTAGTGGCATATTTAGAAGCATAAGAGCTTCTCACTATGATATTTGGGTTCATGATAACGTATCTTTGGCATAGAAGCCTATTATTGGCATTTGAAACTACCAATGGCATATTTGAAGGCATAAGAGCCTATCGTTGGAGATCACGACACCATTGCAAGAGCATATAATCCTACTATCAGGGGACGGGTTGAGTTGTGATGACAAACTTAGAGGTATGAGATCTTATAGTCAGGTTTGGAACTGCTAGCGACATATTCAGAGACATAAAAGCCTCCTACTATGATATTTGGGTTGTGACAGTGTAGTGAGGGCATGGAAACCTATCAAAGGATTTGGTCACAATGATGAATTGAGGGCATGGCATGCTTCCATTGATTTTTGAATCCATCAGCAACATATTCAGAGGTTAGAAAGCCTGTTGGTAAGGGTTGGGTTGCAAGATGATTTAGTAGGCCAATGTGAGCATGTGAAGGTGGTAGACTTGCTAAGGGTAGGGGGGTTGTTTCACTTCTATGTAAATGTCATATGTTCCTTGGGGATTGGTGATTGACTCGAGAAGTAGAGGACTAATTTGGTAAAGTTGGCTCCACTAGGGATTTGTGATTTGTGCCTTGGATTTTAATTTGCTGGAGCTTTGGATGCTCAAGGTGGAGTTTTGGATGTTTGAGGTTGAGTTTTTGTTTTAGGTGAACTTGGAGAAGTTCCTCAATCCTAAGGATTGAATTTTACCTTTAGGGTTTGTTTGCAAAGTTTAATTTTAACAAACTTGAATGAAAATATTTTTTATTAAAAGTTATGAATAATGTGAAATAAAATTAGTTATTATATTGGGAAGTATGAGGGATGTGATATATAAGTTAGTTATTATTTTGGTATGTGTGTAGGATGTAAAATAAAGTTAATTTTTTATTTTGAATTATGTATATGATGTGAAGTATAATTGATTTTTAATATTAAATTTTATGTGTGATATGATATATCAAGTTAAAAGTAATCTGATTAATTTTAAATTAGCTAAACAAATAGGGCCTTAGTTTTCACCTCTGTATACTTGAAAATTCTCAGGCATGGATCTACTTGTAAGCTTATAATTGTTCACCTTAGATACTTGAAATTTATACTTCAAGTAGTGGGATCATTTTGTACAATGGCAATAGCTCAAGAGTCATAGGGCTTTTTGTGTGATGACATAATGTTTCCCATAACTCTACGTTTATGGGGAGTATATGTACCTTATCCAACGTTGCACAGGCTTTTATGTAAGTTAAAAATTATAATTTAGTCCCTCTATTTGTTTCAATGCACTTTGTCCATTTGAACTAAACATGGCTCTTCTCTCTTTAGATTCGGCCCATTTAAGTTCAATTTCGACAAATTGAGTTCGACAACTCATTCACCTTTATGAGAAATTAGAGTTCAACCATGTTTGACGATCTAATTTAACTAATTTGCCTCAACTTGGTTTGGTGGGTCACTAACAGGAAATTGGATTATCGAATTTCCATATGAAATTCGATTCTAAAATTTCTCAATGACTTTTAGAGATCATAATTGGGTTTTTTTTTTTTGAGAAGATGTTCTTTTTTCTTCATATTGTGTTTAAGTGTCATCGTATTTACTATCTCTGGCCAACGGTTACTTGCGCATTATGTTGCTTCACTTGGCTTTTCAGGTTTGGTAGAGGCTGTTATACTACAAACTTTAATGTTCAGAATTTTCAATTAGAAGGATGCAAGTTTCCTTTCCCTCATTGTTGTCTATCATGTCTGCTTAAATACCAGGGTCTAATATTCACTATAATTTTATTTAATTGATTTATCCTTTTGTTAGTTGTTAGAGGAATTACTTGATTGTGCACCAGAGGTGCTCAATCATGCACAATATTGGCTTCTCTTATTAACCATTTTAAACAATATTATTGTCATCAATTCATTTCAGTAAGCTTCTTATAATTGAATTTTCTAAAGAAATGTTGATTTTAATGTCTGGAGTTCTGCTTGATAGTGTTGAATATTCTTGTTATCAAGGTTATTTCGCTGGTTCTTTGCACCTTCCACTGGATGTCATTCTTTATATCTTCAGGTTTCTAGATATGCGGTCACTTGTCAATGCTAGCTCAGTTTGCTGGTATATCTTCTTTCCTTGTCCATTCAAGACCATATATATATATATATATATATCATATTTCCTTATTTACTGGGTTTGATTTCATCTTAGAAGGGCGTGGAATGCAGCTTCAAAAGATAATTTGTTATGGATGTCACAATATTCCCAGCTATTTGGCAAGACTGAACTTTCTTGCCAAATTAAATCACAGTTTGGTGATCCAGTCATGTTAAAAAATGGCAAAATCCAGCCAGAAAATTTTGATTGGCATGGAGCTTTTAAAAGGAAATTCATTGGTACGACCCTTATATTTCTTCATTATATGCGAAGTCTTTTCTTTACATGAATTCATGCTGCAAGTAGCTGTCTCAATAGCTCTCTCATGTGCTTCTCTGAGTCTATTCATAGCAAGTTTTTAGTACCCCATTCTCTCACTAGCATTTCATTTTTTTATTACTCCTTATAGCATATTATAAAGCAGGTGTATTTTGAATTTTGCATGAAGTTGTTTGAAGTGATTTGATTACAAAATACGAATATGGTATCACCATGAAGCACATGTGTGCAGGGGCGACAGGGAACTTATTTTTTTTTAAAGTTAAGGTTGTGTAGTTTGTTATTTGCTTAATTCTGGTCTAGGTTTTGTGCCTCTTTTCGTTTTTTCCATGCATGAATGTTGTCCAAAGAAAAAGTAATAATAAATAATAAATAATAAAAAGAATAAAAGCATATCTAATTCCTGTATGAATTCTTTTAAGTCTGCTTACTTATTGGTCATGGTTCATTCTTATATGATTGAGATTTGTTAGCGTAATATTTATTGAATTGCTCCATCCCCAACTAGCTGGAGCAGTTTAGTGTTTTAGTTTACAATAGGATAGTTCTGGGTAATTAACTGTTGTTGGAACCTGCAAATATTTTGCTTATTACAGATTGATTTCTTAATTTCTAGTATACTCAATATCTAGTATACTTTATTATTGCCATAAAAAAAAGTATACTTAATTATACCTTCGCAATATTACTTTCTCATCATTTCATATTTGCTTATTTCTCATTGTTCTCCTATCTTGGATTCTCTATTGGACAGACCAATTCCAGTGCCTCCAGCAGGCTTCCAATTTGTTCCGGTGGCCAGCTAAGGAGAACCAGGTTGGAATCGGGAATCATTTACCGGTTCTAGCCAAGTTTCATACTATTACTTTTTTTTTTAAATTGACTTCTTTTTAAACTACTACAAGCTCAAAATTTTTCATTTCCAGAAAAAGATATTTAGAAATGCTTATGGAGAAAGAAAGATATTTGCTCATTCTATGACACTTTTACAAGGGAAATGCAAAAGAAAATTAATTTTATAAGGGAAATACAAACATTTTGTTAATTGACTGTTAGCTAGCTGACAGTCAGCTCGGGCTAGTACTGTGCAAATCCCGCTTGGAACTTCCTGTTGTCAAATAAAAAGGAGAATCACACTGGTTTAGGTAACTGGTTTCGATCCGGTTACTCGATCAGTTCTCAGTAGAACAGGAACCATCAATTCTACCAGTTATGGTGGGTGGAATTGAACTGGTGCACCAACCCTACCAGTTTTACCTAGAATTAGTAACTTGTTTATCAGACTGGTTCTAGGCAAAACTGGTTTGGTGACGTGCCTTATTCCTATTTGTACATTCAGTCATATATGTGTGTGTGTGTATACACATATATACATATATGTGTATATACATATATATTTATATACATATATATATATACTCGACCATTCGGTTGCATTTTTTTTTCTTTTAACTTCTTTGGTTCATCACATGTTCAATTGCTTGTTTTTGAGTAGCTTTATTTTACAATTGTTTATATCCTCTACAAGCTATTTACTTATCTGACTTATCTTGCCTAATAATATAATAGGTAACTCAGCTTGGAAATCAAGGCCGTATAGAGCTTTCTGCAAGCATTGTAAATCGATAATCTGGCTTAGTACATTAACATGTGAGACGCCTCACTGTTGTCCAGCAAGTGAAGATAATGGGTCAAAAATTAGGCCCATTTCTTCTTACATGGTAAGAAACATAGGCAAAATATACACAATTTAATTTCTTTTTATACAACACGTTTCACGCTTTAGTAATAGTGATTTTTCATTTGGTTTTACACCCATCATGATGGTCTAGAAACATCTTTTTCTTGTTTTGAATTTACTTTTAGCTTGGTGAAATTTATTTTAAATTTTCTTTTGGTAATACAAGGGTCTAGGTTTACTTTTTGTTTTATCTAGAAATTGGTGTAGATAACAATTACATGTAAAGTAACCTTTTACGTAGTGTTGGCGGACAAATCCATCCTAAAGAGACCTCTTTGCCCAAGTCATCATGTGGATCGTCGTGATCATCACCTTTATGCCCAGTAGGGATGTTCATCTGATAATGATGAGGGCAATGATGTAATTAGAATGGTGAGCAGGTGTCATCATCGGATGAGTTGCTATGCAAGGAGATGGCGGTCGATGATGGGCAAGTATGCAAATTTGTCGTGTTGCAGGAAGAGTGGAAGCAAGAAGAGGTGTGGCTCTTGGCAAGTGATCACGAGGGGCGGAAGTCTGTCGTCGTTGCGCAACGTTGAGCGTATGCGATTCCTTGCATTGCAAAGGTGTTACGGTGGTGGGCGGTGTTGTAGTAGGTTGCCGAGAACACGAAGGCCTCGAGATCTGCAAACTTCAATGTTGAGCACTATGAGGCAGCAGGAGTCGGTGTCATCGTTTGGCGTCGAGTGTGCTAGGTTGTGTGATGGAGACAATGTGAGTTTGTGACACATGGAGGGGTTGCAGGTGGATGTTGGCTCAGTGCTGGCACTACGAGCTTAGCAAGTGAGGGTGCGGAGCATTGGATAACTGGGGAAGGAACTCCCACATGTTTTGCTTTATGGAGAAATCCCTCTTTCGAGATTATGTAGGTGGAACCTTGGAGAGATTCGAGGAATGAGGGGGTTGAGCTTTGTGCCCTGGTTGGTGTCATTTTTCTAGCATTTGGAGGTCATTCAATAAATTTCTGAGAGCAGTTGAGCATGGCTATCCCATGTCGCTTGTGGATTTTTGATTTTTGAGTTTGTGACGAGCAACAAAACTTTCACTCATGCAATCACTCGTTTTAGTGGAAAAAGAGGTTTTAAGAAACTCCTTGTGTAATTGTTTTAGAACTATTATTTCTGGACATAGTTGCAAAGTTCGAGGGTAGAATTCTTTTTAGGTCGTTGGCACTCCAAGTTCGTGGAAAGAGGGCTCCATCTGCATCCATAAGGCGATAGGCACTGGGCTCAACCTCTCTTCGAATGATTGAATGTCCATCCTAATTGGGCTAAAAATTCTAAAATCGAGTCTCCCTTGGGAAAGATATCATTTCTTGAGAAACAGATCACCGAGCTTGAACGCTTGAGGTTTAACTTGGATGTTATAGCGACGATACATTCACCGCTTTTACTTGAACCTTTTAAAAGGCAGATAATTCCGAAGGCAGATAATCATCGTTTTCTTGCATCCATATGCCATTGTTTTCAGGGCCAAAGGCTTCCCTTATAACTCGGGCTTCATGTGGACCATGTCCTCACTTCCGAAAGCCAAAGAGAAAGAAGACTCTTGGGTTGTCTCGGACAGTATGGTGTTAGTGTCTAGAGAGCCTCGAGCAAGGCTTTTGACTAGTGGTGGCTCAGATTGGCGTCTCGAAGCACTGCCTGCATAAAGTGCTCACGGGACATGCTGCCGTTTAGACAGAGTTGGCTTGGAGGTGGAAAACTTTGAGATAAATTCGGCCATTGCTTGAGCCTTGATGGCTTTCTCCAAGATGAAGCTAATATTGAATTCCTCGATTTCGATGGACCACCTGAGCAATCTAGCTGATACTTTAGGGCAATAAAGAGTTCTCCTCAGCAGTTGATTGGTTACCACTTCGATAGAGTGACTAGAGAAATACGGTTGGAGCTTGCTGGCTGTCATAATAGGCCAGTGCCATCTTGTAGAGAATTGCTATATGGTTTTTTCTTTGATGAGGATGTGGCTGGAGTAAACACCAGGCATTAAAGCTTATCCTTGTATTGTACTAGGATTGCGAAGGCTGTGGTTTCAAAAGTTCTTAGGTAAATGAAAATGGTCTCTCCTTTGGCCGACACACTTAGAAATGGAGGCATTATCATGTATTTCTTCAAGATGAAAGCTGTGACGTCCCGATTTTCCGGACGCCAGAAAAGTAATATTTTTTTTTTCAACTCAATTTCGTATATGTCACAATTCAGAAAATACCTTCAACTTCTATTCCCTTGTCCCGTGATCCTTCTATTGCCACATCTGCCACCAAAAATGGCAGGAGTCTGTTAATACAGACCCAGTAGATAAAACAGTTTCCAAAATATTAATAATTAACTCAATACTGCAAACAGATTGAATGCAACTCATGTATTAGAATCAAACCAGAAATAAAATCAATCTCTACAGCAACAATTTCAATATGCAAGATAGTTTTAAAAAAATGTTAACCTTTAATATCAATATTAGAATCATCTTTATTCATTATTATTATAACTCTGGGCCCCAGGTTTCTCAACCAATCACCCCAAATGCCTTATCCATATTTGGAGGTCGTCACCTCCCCGTGAGTAACCTTTTCAAATTACATCACAAGATGCCGTCACGTCAATTATCATCAGGATCCTTTTTCAATAACTCTCATTAGCCATTTTATGAAGTCGTCACCCCATCATCCCCAAAAGGGCCTTGGACACCGTCGCTTGTGAGAAACCTGTCTTACTCATTATCGCCTTTAAATCATGAATACAAATATCATCTTATTACCCATTAATAATAAACATATCATATCATAAATCTTGACGGCATAATATCAAATGTAATATACAAATTAATTATCATAACTTATCATTGAACATACTGAATTCGTCACAACATAATAATATTCTGTTTAGTGATTTGGATCTATTATTTCCATACTCTTTCACCTAGACTGACAAGAATTCCTACATCTTGTTATTCTAGAAGCCTTGACAGGAGCCGCACCTTGCATCAATGATTTTTTTTTCTTAGGACATCACTCGGCGTACACTCCCCGCCCTCATCGAAATAACATATATATAGGAAACTCTCCGCCCTCGTCGGTTCTTGATATACAAAAATTCATTAGTACCACATCACCGCACAGACAAGCATATCTCATCCATTCACTTACTCAAATAACATCATACACATCATACATGACATAATAACATAATTCCATATAGACATGTCCACTAAATTTTCTTTGTTATGCAAAATCCACTTAATAGATCAAAACATCAACAACAAGCAAACAGAGGATTGATCACAAAATTCCACCAAATTAATCTGTTCTTCACAATATCATAATTTCCTCAAAATCTTGAAATAATAAATTATATTCACAACACAATCTTCAATCCACATCAATTTCAGAAAGAAACTGCTTAACTAGTCGTAAAATCCCTCATTATTTCTCCTTACGCAATTTGCAGAAAACATAACATAATAACACAAAATCACAACATCACAATATAAACTTTAGGGAAAGAATTATCTACCTTTAACCAAGCCTGAAAATCCCCTAGCTTTCCTCTTCTCCTCTTCCCTTTCCTTTCCTCCTCCTTTTCCTTCTTCTTCCTCCTACAGCAGCCTGCTGTTGCCCTTACGCTCGGCGGAAAGGCGGAGACGACCGAAACAGAGAGGGAAAGAGATAGAATATCCTTTTCTCTCCAGGCGCACGCGGCACGCGGAAAAGGGCTGGCGGGCGCGGGTGAAAGGCGGTTCGCCGCTGTTCCTATCTGTTTAATGGAACAATTGCAATTTGATCTCTCTATTTTCAACTTCTTATAAATAGGTCCAAAATTATTCTTTTCTGGTTCAAATCAGCTTTAATTTTTAAACTTCAAATCAAATTATATTCCAATTTCTTTTAACTTCAAATAAAATTTCAGGATGTCACAAAAGCATCCCTACACTCATATGTCTACTCCATCTTCTTGTTGTCCCGAATCCAATTAAATGTAAGACTTTTATTGTTGTCCTTAGAAGTTGAAGCAACTTGAGCCGCCTCCTGTCAGGTAAGTCATACTCATTAATGGTCTTCAGGGAAGGCATGTTTAGAATGACAGTAATTTTGTCAAGGTTGGCTTTAACATCTCAAGCCATGATGAGATGGCCTAAGAATTTGCTTGAGCAGTACCAAATATGCATTTTGCTTGGTTGAGCTTCATCTTATACCTACTGAACATCCCAAACGTCCCCCATATGTCGAGGATGTGTTGTTCGAGGGTTGAGATTTTAATTATGATGTTATTATGTCTCCCTTTGTTTTTTGATGACAAAAACCACCATCCTTTAATAATTGGCATCAACGTTTTTGAGACAACATGGCATCACCTTGAAGCATAACATGCCAAGGTCATTTATGAATGTGGTCTTCTCTTCATCCTCTCTGATCATCTTGATCTGATGGTACCTGGAGAATGCATCAAGGAAGCTCATCATGGAAAGCCTCCACCACATTATCAACTCGAGGGAGGGGATAGGGATCTTTAGAGCAAGTGTAGTTCAGGTTCTTGAATTTTACAGACGTGCTACTTTTCGTTGCTCTTTTTTACCAACATGACATTAGTGAGCCAATCTAGATAATGCACTTCGCAAATGGGAACTTCATGGATGCCTTCTCCAAGGGAAAGAATAGGAGCCCCAACTATATGCTTCTTCTATGTGATGGGTGTACTGCACTAGTTTACATTGCGTTGGTGCTAGGCCACAACCGTGTCTATGCCCAACATGTCTTTGAGAGCCCAAGTGAACACATCAAAGTAAAATAGAAGAAGCTCTTTAACATTAGGCACTTTCCTCACCATGGAGGAAAGTGCTAAAGTGCGTAAAGACTCCCTTCCAATCATTACATTTTATTTATGTGGGACATTCAGAGTCACCCTGGTTGTCCATGCGGCAGCAACTACAGCCATTCACATCATTGCCAAGGCAAGTAGGCCTACATTGAATGAACCATGGAAGGCTTTGCAATGGTCGGCATCGTAACAGTAGGAATCAAAGCAATGGTTGATTCCCCGTATCCGCTCTACCCGCGCATGTGGGGCCTAGCATGCTGTTTTAGGACAGTACGATTGTCAACTCCTACAACAACCTCTCCACCGCATCACTCCCCCTACTTGTCTCTCCTATTTTTAGTAGGTGACATATAGGAGTGGCGGTGCAAAAAGATCCTGTTTGCCTCCTGTAGGTCGCTGACTGTACGGAGAAAGGATGCCTACAGTGCCAATGGGATGGTCATCCGGCTGCTCCCCTGACACCATAGATTACTGAGCCAGTCCTTCCGCTAAAGAAAGTTGTTCCCAAACCGACATTACAAAATCTAGACTACCCTAGCCTCCGGCTCGCCTCATGTGATTGCGATGAGAGGAAACTCTTCCTTTTCTCTAATCTCTCTACAGCTACTATAATACCGGGATAGTCGGTGGAAGGGAATTCTCTTCATATTTTGGCTAGATCTCTCTTGGACTCTCTCTTCCTTAAACACCTTGTACTCACCCCTCACCCTTAGGAGATTTGTAGAGCATATAGTGGAACTTGGAGTGGCTTAGTTGGTGGGCGTAGGTGGATTTCTCTGAACAGCCTAAATTTTTGCATTTTTTACTTTTCTGTACTTTGCTATTGTCCCTCTTTCCGTCCATGTTCTCTCCTCTGACTTCTATGAGATACTTGGCGGAGCTCTCCCATCTCTTTCATTAGCATATTGACAATTCCTTCCTCAGGCCAAGGGACTTTAGCTTCTTCCCAATGGTCGAGCTCATCCTGCTCTGAAGCTACTTATCACGACCCTTCTTATCACACTGTTGGCTAATACTTAAGGGGACATGAGAATTCAAATAATAGTGGAAGAAACTATAATTAAGTTAAAGCACTACTAAAGAAGTTTAGAGAGAGTGGACTTAGATGGTTGAAGTGACTTTATTGAAAAATGAGTATATCTGTGAGAAGGTTGGACTAGCCTCAACTGAATATAAGTTCAGAAAAAGTCAGCTTGAATAGTTTGGATATATAAATCGTAGACTAATAGAAGCTCTAGTAAAGAAAGTTAGATTATTAGATCTTGCCCATGGAAAAAGAGAAAGAGAAAGGCCAGAAAGACATGACAAGAAACTATAACGAATGATCTTACGTATTTGGAGCTAAATAAAGATTTGTTATATAGTAGAATTGTGACGTCCCAGTTACCCGGATGCCAGAAAAGTAATATTCTTTCCATTTTTTTTATCTAAACTCAAAATTCTTAAGCATCACACCTATATCACAAAATTACCTTCAACTTCTCTTCCCTTGTCCTGTGATCCTTCTAGTGCTACACCTGCCACCAAAAATAGTAAGAGTCTGTTAATACAAACCCAGTAGATAAAACAGTATCCCAAATAACAATAATCAATTCAGTACTGCATGCAGATTAAATACAACTCATGTATTAGAATCAAACTAGAAATAAAATCAATCTCTACTACAACAATTTCAATATGCAAGATACTCTTAAAAATATTATCCCTTAATGTCAATATCATAATCATCTTTACTCATTATTATTACATCTTTGGGCCCCAGGTTTCTCAACCAATCACCTCAAATGCCATAATCATTTCTCTCAACCAAATCAAGCTCAAGCTGGCATGTGTGATCGCTTGTGAGAAACCTGCCTTACTCATTATTGCCTTTAAATCATGAATGCAAATATCCTCTCATTACTCAAAATAATATTACATACTATATCATAAATCTTAACGGCATAATATCAATTATAACATACAAATTAATTACAAAACTTATCATTGAACACAGTGAATTCGTCACAGCATAATAATATTCTGTTTAGTGACGTGCATCTATTATTTTCATACCCTTTCACCTAGAAACCTGACAAAAGTTCCTACAGCTTGTTATTCTAG
Source organism: Apostasia shenzhenica (assembly GCA_002786265.1). Taxonomy (NCBI): domain Eukaryota; kingdom Viridiplantae; phylum Streptophyta; class Magnoliopsida; order Asparagales; family Orchidaceae; genus Apostasia; species Apostasia shenzhenica. The sequence continues at coordinate 696,279 of KZ452042.1, read as the reverse complement.
AAGCTTTGATAGGAGCCACACCTTGCATCAATGATTCCTTTTTCGTAGGACATCACCCGACGTACACTCTCCGTCCTCATCGAAATAACATATGTATAGAAAACTCTCCGCCCTCATCGGTTCTTGGTATGCAAAAATTCATTAATACCACATCACCTCACAGACAAGCATATCTCATCCATTCACTCAAATAACAGCATACCCAGCATACATGGCATAATAACATGATTTCATAGACACATCTACTAAAATTCTTTTGTAATGCAAAATCCACTTAATAGATCAAAACATCAATAAAAAGCAAACAAATGATTGATCACAAAATTCCACCAAATTAATCTGTTCTCCACAATATCATAATTTTCCCAAAATCTTGAAACGATAAATTATATTCACAACACAAATAGCATATCATATATCATATATCAATAACAACTTTAGGGAACCTTTAGGGAAAGGATTACCTATCTATTAATCGTTAAACGCTCAGAAATCCCCACTAGCTTTCCTTCTTTTCCTTTCCCTCTAGTTCTCCTCTTCTTCTTCTTCTTCCCACTGATTGCGGCTGTAGTTGCTGCTGGCGTTGGCTCGGCGGAACCGCGCACAGAGACGGGCGCGGGCGACAGGGAGAAACCGAGAGTGAGAAAGAGAGAGAAATTCCTTTTCTCTCTCCAGGCGCACGCGGCACGCAGAAAAGGGTTGGCGGGCGCGGGCGAAAGTCGGTTCGCCGTTGTTCCTATTTGTTTTGGAACAATTGCAATTTAGTCCCTCTACGAGGCATTACACACTTGGATTAGGTCTCCTTATGGTGACTACAACATTGGATGTTGGAAACTTCATGCAATGGTGGTGAATAGAGTCGACCATTCTAAAGAGGTTTAAGTTAGTTGTAAGTAGGATGGCGTTATTCACAGAGTTTATGCTAGCGATAACAAAAGTCATTGTGTAGGTCGATCTACCATTAACAACATCAAATATAATTGGGAGGGAAGTGAAACCTAACAGAGTCACTCTTTCCTCTGAGAAGCTGGTGAGGCTACCCTGCTCCCTTGATGAGATTTTCAGGAAGGAATTTCATTAGGAGGGTGTTCTCCAGCAAAATATCCTTCAAACTGTTGTTGTTGCTGAATAACTCTTTTTACAAGGTATTAGCGATTTTTGTGTGACAATATTTGGATCATCAAAGGTTGTCACAGTCAGGAATGTCTTCTTGATCGAATGAGATCACAGGTGCCATGTGCTTGGAGATGGATGGGGATGCAGATTGAAGGAGAAAAGAGGCGCGACCCTGTGCGTGGGAGATCACTCGGGTTAGAAGTCAGTCATTTTTGCGCAGTGTTAAGCATGTGCAAAACCTAGGGCATTACGATGGATCATAAGGAGGCCAGGGATCTGCGATGTCATGATGCTGATCGTTGAGGAGGTGGTGCGAGTCTATGATGTCACAAGTTGCAGGCGCACGAAGGGATTGCAGGCTTGGTATTTATGGATTCTCACCCACGCTTTAACCCTTCATTTCATCATGATGTATCACCCTAATCTCAAACTTTTTTTTTTTTTGATTTTCCAATACAATAGTTCGAGACACTTTATATAGAGCTCATTACAAATATGACAATGTATAGAATTTAGAAACAAAATCTAAGTAAATTATAATATGCCAACAACAACAACAATAACCATTCTTTTATCCCACTAAGTGGAATTAGCTATATGAATCCTTTATTTCCATTATACTCTATCAAATAATAAATCCTTATTTGGCTTTAAGTATATAAAATCATTGCTTGTAGTTTTTTATTATGCTTTTTTGGCCTTTCTCTCTCTTTTTACATAATCAAGTTTTAATAATTCAATTTTTCTTATTGGAGGTTTTATCGGCCTACGATTTATATATCCAAACCATCTAAGTTAACTCTCTTTGAGCTTATCTTTAATGGAGGTTACTTTAATCTTCTCGCGAATATATTCATTTCTTATCTTATCCTTTCACGTATATCCACTCATCCATCTTATCATCCTCATTTCAATGACACTTATCTTATTTATATATTTATACTTTGTAGGCTAGCATTTAGCTATATTAAAATATGCCAAATACTGAAATGTTATAAAGGAATACTGGAGAATAAAATTAGCTCAAAATTGAAAGACAACTGCTCAAATAAAATGGCTAAAATTAGTAGTAATTTCTAATCTTCCCAATTTGCCAAGTCTATCTAGGCTCATCAATCCATCCATATCAACGCCATATGGTGAGATCTCAGTTGTCAGATTTAGAATCTTTCTTGAGTGAATCTATAATCTGAGTGTAGTTTTGCCATGGTAGTGGCATTGTCAACTATCCAAAGTCCAACCATTAAAAAAACAAAAACATCCAAATTTTATCTAGTAAAATTGTGTAGCCTATTTCATTTCATTCCTTCTTTATTATAAAAAAATATGAAAATTGAGCTATGTTAAATGTGTAATGTCATTCTTGTTTTTGAAATTAAATGTAGTCATTAGTGATACTTATATAGTTTACGTCTTAGGGTAAATTGCACAAACTTAATTTGTTTGTCTGTTGCTAGATAGTGGAATATTTATTGGGCGAGTGCGAGGATGTGGACGGTAACAACACATGCAACTATGGATTGTCATCCTCGGATAGTGATGATAGCGATGATGGATGCCAAGCTTCTCACTGGAAATTGCCTAAACTTTTGGCTTTACCCAGGCTAAATGGGAATTGAAGGCCCAGCAAAGGCAGGAAAGTTCATATCAGCGTATATTAATTTCTTCTGTTTCTTGATAATTCATAATGCATATTATCTCATATATGGTAGAATTCGAACTTGATTATTTATAGAGTCCAAAAAATATAGTTTCAGAACTTATAAGTTACTTTTAGATGAAAAGTTCTATCAGTTGGTCGATTGTATAAATTTTATTTTGTAGGAAGATAGCAAAGGTTACTCCTCAACACAAAAAAAGAAACACTCATTAAGTTGAATTTGAAATGGGAGTCATGAGCAGTTTAGTGATAATTGTTATGGTAAGTTTTATGAACATGTGCAATTATTTCATTTAAATGGGTTTTATATTTGTTTTTTGAAATCTAGCTGTTATATTACATTCTTTGCTTTATACTATTTCTGTGCTCACATCTATACATGTGTAAATGTGTTATTCTATGTATGTGCGATATTATACTAGATTCTATGTTTCTTTGTTTCTTTACTGGAAATGTTATAAATGTATTGGCTTTGAACTCTAGTTTAATGTTGGTTCTTAATGTCTACGTCGGTTTTCCAACTAACGCTGATGTTCTTTAGTGTGTCTTGCTAACACTAATATTGATTAAAACTCTGTTGCTCTCCGAAAGAAGCTTGCGAAAATCTACATTCTTCTGTACAAAAGTCTCAAAATTTGCAGAGTACATTCTTTTGTACATCTCCTCCATAATCTTGCCCATATAAGCCCTAGTGGATAGGAAGAGGGAGTAGAAGGATTCAAGGGTAGATTCTAGCCCTACTTCTTTCACATTCAAAGAAGAGGGAACATAGGTGGATTCTTTGAAGAAGGAGAAGTTGGAGAGAGAATTCTAGGCGCCTTTGGGGAATCAATTGGCCTAGGAGAGTGAGAAATAGAATGTTGAATAGAAAGAGGATGAATAGGAGGCTTCTGTCTGATGAAAGCCTCATTAATTTTATAATCAGAATCAGGAGAGGATGGAACTTGTGGATCTACATCTTTCAGAAAACAGGGCTTTTCGATAGGACCCTCCTTCGACAGATCCATCTCAACAATTGGGGCTTTTCTCAAGTCTTTTCCCACAAGGACTTCCTTATTTTGTGTCCCTGTGGCCTCTTTCGAACTGTTATCCTTAAAAAATTTATCAATTATCTCATAATCTGAGTCAGAAGAAGGATAGCTAGGCAGTTCTTTATTCTCTATACGTGCCCCAACTAGTAAGGCTGATTGAATAATGACAACCTCAGTGACCTTGGCCGTCGAAGGTTCCTTCGAAGTTGTCTGGTCTAAGACCAAAACAGGAAACGAAGAAGAAGATTGAGGTTAAAAGTAGAGGTTTGAATGGTCCTGTAACAGAGATAGTACCATCTTAAGTAGGAAGCGAAGGGAGAGTCTTCGAAATCAAAGAAGTAGGTTTGAAAGACAAGAAACAACACTATGACTAGAAGGATGGATAGAAAGAGAAAGATCCAAGTTTAGATCTTGTTTTGTAATCATCTCGTCAATAGTAAGAGGGTTTTTCTCCACAGTAAAAGGAGCGGATGCAACCTTAAAAGGAAGGTTCTGCCTTGAAGGCAAGTTAGAAGAAGGAACTACTGGTCCTTCTTGAGATCTGGGGGCTAAAGGCAAAGAGCTGGGAAAAGGACAGAAAATCTCCAAGAACAGAGTCCCTGATTTCCTTAAAAGAGGGGTGATTCTATTAGTAAACAAGAAGACTTCATACTCGTGAGTTAATTTGAGAGAAAAATCTCGTAATCTTTTATGAGCTCGGTCAATGGTAGATGGTTCTGCTGCCCTAACAACCGCACGTTGGAGGGGCAGGAGACTTAGAAGTGCGAAGGCGCTTCTCAAAAGAAGATGAGCCCTAAAAGGTGCGAGAACGCGTCCTGAGAAGAAGTGTTGTGAAGGAATCCATGAAGTCAAAAGGGAAGGAAACAAAAAGAAAGCCGCAGAGAAGCAACAGCCAAATAGGCAAGGAAAAGAAGTGGGAGAAACAGTAATCAGCCCACCTACAGCCACCGTATAAAAGAGAGTTTCATTAAATGTGTGATATTCAGAATTTCATTTGGAATTTAAAAATTAAAGCTGATATGGACCCATTATAAGGATTTGAAAGTTGAGAGACTAAATTGCAATTTTTGTATGATATTTTCAAAAATGAAAGAATGTGATGCACCATGGAAATTATGCAATTAGCTTTACCAGGGGTAGTGATGAGTTTCAGATTTATAGTGATGCATCATTCCAAGAGCTGGGATGTGTTCTTATGCAATATCATGTGATCCAAATGTAGAGGTATTGTCCACTTTGGCTTTAGGAAAGCTGTGTGACTTGGACACTTCCCAGGAGGTCACTCATCTCAATACTACTCCAGTCCAAGCATGCACAACTATAGAATTTTCTATCATTAGCCTCACGGTTTTGCCCTAAAAGGCGCCTCAACCATTTGAGATCACGTTATCTATTTATACAACTTATTATTCGACCTAGAAGTTTGCCAGGAGCCGCACTTTACCTCAGTGATTCCTTTCTCTTAGGACATCACTCGGCGATCACTCCCCGCTCTCTTCAGCCACGGTCGTCACAGGCCCACCACCTTCCGCCTGGTTCGTCCTCGAACCACATCGTACTGCAGGAGGTTGGCTCTGATACCATATTGTAACATCCTGTGATCCAAATGTAGAGGTATTATCTGCTTTGGCTTTAGAAAAACTGCGTGACTTGAGCACTTTCTAGGAGGTCACCCATCCCAATGCTACTCCAGCCCAAGCATGCTCAACTATGGAGTTTTCTATCATTAGCCTTACGGTTTTGCCCTAAAAGGCATCTCTACCATTTGAGATCACGTTATCTACTTATATAGCTCAGGATCTCTCTTCCTTTCCGATGTGGGACGATTCATTCCTATGCCCCTTTCACGACTCATTATTTGACCTAAAAGCCTATCAGGAGCCGCACTTTGCCTCAGTGATTTTTTTCTCTTAGGACATCACCCGGCGATCAACGGGCGTCACAAAATGACTAGTGAGAAGGTGAAGAGTGAAAAGGGTGCCTTCGAAATTCAAAAGCCACCCTTCAAAAATGGCCTACAAAATTCTACTCTAAAGGTCTCCTGTCGGAAAAGCAAGCCTTCGAAATCAACCTCTAAAGTTTACCCATTGAAGAGATTTCTTATAAAGCCCAGTATTAAAGGCTACCTCTTGGAAAGAATATTCGTTTGAAGCATTATAAAAGAAAAGCATTTACATCTGCAACTATGAATTAAGTTTATGGCACTTCACCGGCTAGTGAGGATACATACACATAGGCAAAGCAAAAGTTCTGAACTATTATTCAAATGATAAAATTACAACTAGGAATATTAATTGCAAATCTTCAAAAAAAAGAACCACATCTTCTCAGGTGTGCAAAAAGGTAAAGTAGGGGGGCAGCCCCTCCCTCCCATAAAAAAGGAAGGAAAGAAGAAAGGAAGAAGAGGAAGGAAGAAGAGAGAGAAGAAGGCCAAAGATAAGAAGGAAAGTAGGGACGCTTTCGAGCTAGCTGTGGAAATAAAACTTCATCCTTTTTGAGGCCATGGAAATAAAACTTCATCCTGCGAACATTTATCAGATCATCTTTCTCAACTAAGACAAAGGCAAAGGCTTTGCAGTCATGTTCTAGCTGGCTCATGTCAAAACAGACAATGGCGTAAGAATGAAAGGCTGAGAGAAAGATATAAAGTGGAGAGCATCATCTCATGGGCAAATTTATAGGGAAAAAGAAAAAATAAAGAAAGAGAATTGATATCACAAAAAATATTTGATACTCTATCCCCTGCGGTAAAGAATACACATAGTTGTGATGGGAAAGATTGACATTACGAAAGAAATAATAATAAATAAAATCTAACCATATTCGAAAAATGAAGAAATGAAAGAATGCAGTTGAACAAATTACCTTTGGAGGCGGATGAAATAGCTATAGGAACAGGGATGTATGGGTTGTCCTTTCGAATAAGACCTGAAGCTCTACGTGGCTCACCCCATGGAGAAGGTTTTGTTCAAAAACCTTACAAAATCAGATATGTTAGGAACTTGAAATGGGAAAAGTAAATTAAATATGTCAAGCAAATATCCTCTACGAAGGGGACCAGGAAGGCCAGGCTTGCTGCATCGCCTTAAAGAACCTTTTGAAGATCTCAAGAACTTGAGCTTACTGGAGTATACATTGCCCCCATGTTCGAAAATACCACCTAAAGTACTTCGAAACCATCTGAGCCTCTTATATAAAACTCTAATGGGCTTAGTTAAAGGCATGATTCGAGAACTAGAATTGGTGTCAAAAGACAACATTGTTGCCTAAAGACTACTAATTATCTCGAGTCGGCCAGCCAAAGAATAGAAAAAGTCGAAAGGACTCTTCACCCCAGGGATCAATGGAAGCCCATTCTTGGGACATACTTGAAAGAACCCAAATTGTCTACTGGCGAGGTTCGAGTGATACATCTCTAAAGTAATTTGAGAACCATGCTTGTAGAACAACCAGTTAGGACGAATGTTGATCAAAACCTCCTTCAAAGCAAACACGAAAGGCTGAAAAAGAAAAGGTAGCTCTCTACCTCTACTCTGAGAATTAGTTAACTCCTTGCCAACAAAGGAAGAATTGATGCCTTGAAATCTCAAATAAAATTTTATTTGAAAATGATCATGGCATACATGGGCAGCAAAGAAAAATAATCTTATTCTCTCCATCTCTTTACAAGGGATAGTATTTATTAACTAAAGGAGAGTAGGGAAGTGATGATGGGTATTCCCATCGACATAATGTTTGACTCATAACGACTCAAATAAAATATGTAAAAATAAAGATAACTATATACAAGCAAATAAATTGTTATAATATAAGCTTGAGGTTGTAGATTATAATGAAGTCGCTGGTACTGGTGATCTGACTCTGCATCAGTTTGTCTGGAAGCAAGAGGCCTCGAATTTGAATCCACACACTGTAATAAATTTCAATTAAGTTGAGAGAAATTGTGATGTTTGAGACATTAAAATAAAACTCACTTGATATTTGAAATCCCTAAAGATAAGTAGCAATTATCAAACATGGCCCTTGAATATACTTATTTACATTTAGACTAACTCAAGAAGAGCAAAAATAATCAAATTTTCCCTAGTATCATCTATAAGTTATTTTAATTTAGGGATAATTACCCACATACCACATAAAATTTCATGTATTACACCACACATACTTTCTTCACAATCCATAGTATAAATTTTGTGAAGAAAATATGTGGTGTAATTTTAAGAAGTTTGTGTGGCATGCAGGTAAATGCCCCTTTAATTTATTCTTTAGACTAGGTTGGAAGATCATGATATACACAAACCAGGTTTTCAATTGTTGGAAGAAGAATATTTCAAAGCATCTAATAGTTGATTAACTAGAGACATTTGATTATTTTACAACCTCCTTAAGGTTTAAATGTTAAATAAGCATCTTTTGGTATATTTGAGAAAAATTTTTGTATCTTTGAGATAAATGTAATTACACATCTTTGGAATCCATTTGATAAATTTTGTTCATATTTATGATTTTAAATGTAAATAAACATCTTTGAAAATAAAATAAATACAGAGTTATTTTTAGATGTGAGGTATGTGAATTCTTTAAGAATTTATTTACTTAAAATGAGTTTAATTTAAGATTCAGATCTTGTTTAGGATATCTGTTTGCAACTATTTTGTAAAACTATTTTTATAAAATTATATTATAGTTTTACAAAATTATTTTTGATAAAATTCTATCTTAATTGCTGTCGAAAAATATAGCCATAAAGTTATCCCAAAAAAATAGTTAATTTTATTTCAGACTAAGCAGCGACGCAAATAGCTTTCACATAAAATAATTTCAAATTTTAACTAAAGTGAGTAAATATCATCCACAATCCCATAATTGGAATCTAATAAATTATAATTATTAAAAAATTTTAGTTAGCATCCTATTAAAAACTCAATTAAAGATTATAAATGTATCATTTTACAGTTCCCCTTTCCTCCCTTCTCTTCGCAATGCCACAGTCCCCTCGAATGTAGACCTCTACAATAAAAAATTGTATAGTATATAGGGGCACGCAATGAAGGCGTGAAAGCATCGTCACATGTTGCAACAACGCAAGCTGCCTATTGTGCAAGTAATTACGTAGATAGATAAATGAGTTGATAATTATGCATGCTACAATGCACAAGACAACTCTCGAGTAGCCGCACAGGCAGCCTTAGCTACTCAGCGTTACTGGTGAAATTTTTACTAACGAGGTACTCCTAAGCGCTATACTATACTGTCTACAACATTACCTTTTCCTTTTGTAGGTATGATGGCATTTTTATCATTTTAAAATAAAAAAATTAATTTAAATTATTCCAAGATTATGATTAAAATTTGATAAATTTATTATAAATGGATCGATTTAAATGGATTTTTTATTTTTTTATAGTAATTGGATACGTCACATTACCCCTAATTAGGAACTAAGATAATAATGTTTCCTTTAAAGTCAATCTAATTTTTGTTTAAAGTCGAATATTTTTTGTGTATAAAGCTATTGGAAGTGGAATTTATAAATTTTGCACCGGTTATTATAATATCAGAGACATTAACTACTTGTGATTTTAAAAATTATTTTTAAAAGAAATTATTTTATTTATAAATAATTATATCACGCATATGATCATATTTTTTCAAATTTTATATAATTCAATTTTTTAAAAATAAAGCATTTATTCCATCAAAAAATAAAAATAAAAATAAAAATAAATAAAGCAGTTATTGTATTCGTTTCCCCAAGTTCTTTGCATGCTGATTGGTGATGGATTTCGAGGGAGTGAAGCGATCGCTGGAGGCCGCGGCGGCGGTGATCCTCCCCACGCCGGCGCTCGATAACCTCCCTTCCAAGTTCTACGATGCATTTATTCTCCACGGGATCCACGTCGACTTGATCGAGCCCGGCCGAATTCTCTGCTCCATGGCCGTCCCGCCTCGCTTGCTCGTAAAACCCTAAACCCCTTTTCCCTCTTGTCTCCGGCTCCCTCGTTTTCAGCTTTGCGTATATCTCTTGGTTTGTCTCAGAACACCGGTAGGTTCTTGCACGGCGGCGCCACTATGTCGCTGGTGGATCTGGTGGGATCCGCTGCCTTGTGCACAGTCGGTGCTCGGACAAGCGGCTACCCTCTCGAGATGAACACCTCTTACTTGGATTCCGCCTTTGTTCATGTAAGCTTTACTTGCTTTTGTACGATCCCAGTGATCTTGTTTGTGAGTGCGCTTGTGTGCATACTTGCAGATCAATGGTTCCATTGTTGAACTTGGAAGCTTTTCTTTCTTACTTCTAAGAGTTTAATTGGATGTTATAGGAGAACCAACAATAGCACCACGACTTGATGGTGACACTCGGAGGCCCTCTTGAGATAGTTAGGTTGGATCTACTCGGACTTATTCGGGTTTGACTCTACTATCCCGTGCAAATTCGTAGAGATGTTCCACGAGTAGGAAACGCCTGCCATGATAAAAATCATGAGGTCCAATTTTTTATCTGGTTTTAGGCTTGTCTCAGCGATGACTTAGGCGATTTGTTAGTATGTCAAGCTCTTGAGATGCCATGTGGACGATCTGGATCAAAGAGGCACACAAGCAAAACAACAGTCATAACCTGTTATTGTTCTTAATGCATAGAATGAATTAACTGAAACTACTTTGTAGTAATAACTATTTCACCATCGGACGGATTCAGGGAAAATGTTATGCAAACTTTCAGCTGATGGTATTTAGCTATTATTTGAGTGGTCTCATTTGCACATCATCACCTTGAATTAGTAGCAGGAAAATTTGGAGGAAGCACTGGTGGTGAATTGGCACCGGCTAGCCATTGAAAAGCTAAATTTGATTTCAAAGATCATTTAACAGAGTAAGATGGTAAGAAAGATGTTTAGTAGCTAGAGGGTTTGTATTGCATGTATGTCCCCCTATTTATAGAAGACTTACATGAGATGAAATGGCCAAAAGACCTTGAAATTGTTAATGGCCAAAGGAGGGCGGGCACTGCTTCCAGCGCTGGCACAGGTGGGGCCCACGCACTAGTGCTACCCATCTAATTTTTTTTTTTGTAATGGAATGGTACTAGACTGCTTTTGCGAACCGAAACCGGTTGGAACCAGTTTCAGTTTGAACGTTACCAAACTAGTTCCGATTTGGACCGGTTTTTGGTGTAACCATTGTACCAATTCTCTTTTGAATAGTGAAGCATTTCTCCTCTACTCTCTATTTTTTCTGTAAAGGTTTCCCCGTAAATCATGGTGTTCAAATCTTCTTCTCTTCTTCTTCATCTTATTGTTTTACTTTTGTGATTGTGTTGCGTTATTGGTTGTTTGATTCTCTAGTTTGTTTGAAATATCACATTGTGCTTAGTCTTCTACTACAAGCTAATTAAAAGATATGCATGGCCCTTATATTATGTTGTATTTTGGATTGAGAGGTGGGAAGCATTTCATGTCAAGAGTGTGATGGATCAAGTTAGGAAGGAAATTTTGCAGTTCCTAAGAAGTTTTGAATTGAAGGAGCAAGATGGTTCTTCATGGAAATGATTTTGTGGTCAATGACAAGACTTGGTGTGAAATCAGTTTGATCTATAGCAGATTAGCATATATTTTGTACAAAAAAATTTATCCAATTTCTATGATATGGCATAAGGTGGAACTTGGAAGATTGGGGGATTGGGACCAAATGTTTGGAGTGATCGTTGAAGTGGATTGCTTGGAAGATTTCTCCAAAATCTACTTGTATGAATTACGATATGAATTATGGTCTTGAAATTCACATGTGATTATTCAAATATTTTTCTCTTTTCACTAGAACTGCTATTAGCTCTATTTTTTTGCATCATTAGAGAAGAGTTAACAGACTTTATTTGTTTAATGCTAATTCTTTTAAGCTCAAGATTTTCTTATTTTAATATTTGAGGATTTACATAGAGAACACCTTAATTATGAAAAATTACATATTTTACTGTCAAAAATGAAATATTACGTATATCACATCGAAATCTTACAAAATTACATATTTCATAGGACATTTTTAATAAAGTTATAAATTAAATTATTTATATATTTTCATAAAATTTATTTTATTGTGTATGGTTCACAAATTTATAATAGGGGATTTCATCTTACTATATTGAGTTTAAAGTAGATTTTATATATAGCTAATCTACGAAACAATCATTGATTGAAATATAGTGTTAAAGTTTGAGATTTAGGATTTAGGATTTAATTTTTGGTGTTAAAATAATTTAGGGTATAAGAATTAATGTTTTGGATCATAAGTTATGGTTTTAGAACTCATGATTTGAAGCATAGTGCAATTTTGTCAAAGAATGGTGTGAAATCTGTATTGTTAGATTTCAATGTGATATATGTAATATTTTATCTTTAATCGTGAAACACATAATTTTTTCATAATTAAGGTGTCCTCCATTAAATGCTATTTTATATTTTATATTTAATATTCGTTAAATGTGAGTATCTATAAGATTAGCATAGCTAAAATGTAGATGCTCGGTTGAATGAGTCTGAACGATAATCGGGAAAAGGTTAGATGTTGCTCCTCAGTGGATAAAGGAGGGATGGATATTAAAATAGTTCAGTTATATCCATCACTGACCTATCCCATTCACTATACTTAGATGTGAGAGGAACAATTTATTTTGCTAGAGGAAGAGGAAGACCAAAATGACTTGGGATTTTTATCATTACACCTAACCTTGTTGCTTCAAGTCAAGACGAAAGAAGATGATGAGTCCATGTAGCAAACTTCAGCTGGTTTGGGGTTGTGGTTTTGCTTATGCAGATGTATGTATGCTTAATATCCACAGTGAAATCAGGCTTGCTTGGTTGCTAAATTGGTTATCCTTGAACAGTTACTGGAGTTGAACTCGATTCATTTAATTTGATTTTCAGGAAGAAATTGAGATTGAAGCTAAGGTTCTGCGTGCTGGAAAATCCATTGGGGTTCTTAGCATAGATATACGGAAGAAGACTGGAAAACTTATTGCCCAGGCTCGCTATACCAAATACCTTGTGTCTACCAAAATGTAATGTAAAGATTGTTTGAAATGGAAGCTTTGAAAACTAGAGGAAGCTCTCATTCCAGTGATGAGACGTAATTGAGTTTAGCAATTTATCTATGAGCCCAGTTCTTAAAGTAGCTTATACCTGTTCTATGGTATCATAATGGAGGTGTTATTATTATGTTGTTGTTCCTAAGATAATTGAGGTCTTCTCATATTTTGTTCTTGTAATATATATATATAGAGATATATTTCATTTAGTTTCATATTATTATTTTTTTCATGCAAGTTCATTAGATTGCATAATTGAACTGTGTCCCAAACTTGATACACATTCTATAATTAGTGTGAGTTTAGTTTAATTGATTCAAATTGACTGGATTTTCTTCTAGTTCAAACTCAGCATGAATGAAACATATTTTTATGTGGATCAAACTTGAACATATACTTAGGTATTTGATTATGGGTGTCATATAATCTAACACATTCTTAACTCAAGATGCAAAAACTATTTGACATGGAATAACTAAAACTGATTCGAAGATCATTCGTTAACTTGTTGTAAACCCTGATAAGCAGCAGCCCAATTTCTTTCAGGTTAAAATTTCAGGTATACAATATCCTCAATTATATAGATCTGTATACCTATACTTCTCGAATTTAAGCTGCATCAATAATTTATTTTTTTAACATTAGTACTGTAGATGAAATACAAACTCTTAAACGTGCTTCTAGCCAATGCCATCTACATGCCTGATTCATTTCATTTTGGCTACAGCTTCTTAAATTGAGTAAAATTTATTCTAATGGTTATTATCTTTCTAATTTAGCCCATCTGACCTACTCGATTCAATTCAATGACAGAAATAGTTGGCAAGGCTTTTTAGGTAGAAAATCTAAAATGGTGAAGTACAAGCAACATCAAAAAGAATGTGGAAGATGAGAAAGTAATATGTCAAAGCATTTTACATGGGAAACCAAAAGTGAAGAAAAACCACAATATCATGTGCTAACTACTTGAAGTTGCACTATAATAAGATGAATATACTATCATGTACCATTTTGAGTGCTACGATTCAAAATGATATCTCATCAACTAAGGCGATGGGCACATGTTTTTATTTCTATTTGGAACTTGGAAACAGAGTGCTTGTGTCTGATATTCTCAAAAGTTTTTCATTCCCTTGTGGATTCTCTCAAGTCGAGGAACTTGAGATGAGAATTTATTATTAAAGACTTCGGTACAAGAATGTTGTAAAGACCGAGAACGGTTTACTCGTGGCACCAAAAGCCTTGATATGATGTTAAGTCAATAATGCGTCTTTTACAACAAGACCTATTTAGAATGTACCACCTCTCACAATAAAAATTGCATACACATCACTTTTAGAGAAAATTTATAGGATTGTATGGATGCGTCTAAAGGGGGGCGACGTTAATTAGTAAATTAAAATTTTAATTTACTTTAACTATATAGATTTAATTTATTATAACTACAACACAATCAACTCAAGAACAAGTTTACAATGAGATATACAATATTAGTGCACAAGCAATAATAAAAATTTAAATAAATAAATGAGGCCAAGATATAATGAAGTTCAACTAAACCACAAACTTAAAACCTCTCTAACCCATTCTAGCAATCCATTATAACAAAGCACTCTTTGTTCTAAGATGGAGAAACTCGGGCAATCTTCCTCTAACCCTAGAGGCTCTCCTTACTCTCACTAGTGAGGGCAAACACATGCACCGCCCTTATCTCATTATTCTCACTAGTGAAAGTACAATAAACACGTTCCCTATCTGCTAAAGGGGCTGTCTTCACTTGATTAAGTGAGAGAAAAAGAACATCAAACTCAAAATACAATATAGCACAATAAGAACAAAAACATACTACTCTCCTTCCTAAGATTGAATCTTTGAAGCACTTTGAGGATGTTAGATCAACTACGAGCACTTGAGAGTCTTAATCAACTCTTAATTTTCATTTATCACTTCTTAATCATCCCACATTAAATGGGGGTGAAAGAAGTTCAATAAGCATCAAGAGGAAACCTCAAAACACTTTAACCCTCAAAACAGTCCTTAAAGCAACTTCACTTATCTTATGTTGACTTAACTCATAGTAGTTAAACATCAACTGTTCAAACTTAAGTTAATTTTAGGAAAAGTTAATCGCTCGAGGTGACTTGAAGCTACAAAACCAAAAACCTAGTTCTGTCTTAAGTCGATCCAACAAACCCTACAATTTAACCCAATAAAGTGTCCAATACATATTTTACTGTGATCAAGGTTAATCGGCACTAACTCTTCAATTTAAGTTGGCTCTAATGCTCATGAAATGATCCAAACCTAGCCTAGCACTTTAGAATTCAATCTTACAATTAATCTATTAAAAATACAAGATCAAGATATAAATAATCAAATGGCACTTGTCTTGAAGGCTCTTTAGTAAAAGGCTTTTCTCTTTGATCTATTAATTCCATTCTTATGCATCTTTACTTCAATCATTATGTGAAGCATCAAGTTAGTCGTCATTCCACCATGCCTGTATTATTGAACTCAATCAGTCATTAGTTCGTGAATAATTTAGATATGATGTCAAAACATATGATTACATTTTAATCACAAGAAAAGAACCAACAGAAATTGATCTACTACCTTGACCTCAAATCCTATCAAAAAGCATGGTTTTATGAATATAACCATTTACTTGGGTATCAACATAGTTATTAATTAACAATGTTGGACTCAAATCCTTTTGGGTATTAGGAGCCTTAATTTTTCTTTATAGGTATGAGGGTGAAGGGGGGAAAATCACTGAAATTAATGAAACACACACTTGATCAACAAAAAAAAAAAAAAACATGCACAAAGATTTGACTGAAGATGTTCTCAAAGTCCTTTAATATTTGTTCACAATAGTATCAAATCATTTTTAGTATATTTTTTTGTCTGTTAATATTTAACTTCAGTTAATCTTATATATTAATGTGTATCATGCACTGGTTTCATGCTCGCATGTTAATCTTTTTTTTTTTTTTATTTGATAGTGCAGGTTATTCTTTGTTGTTCATTATTCTTTCTGATCATACTTTTGTGTATATATTCTTAATCACATGTGTCATACGATTCCCCTATATATTTTCATGGCTGTGCTTTGATGGAATTGCTTGATTGACTAAGTATTATTCTATAGTTTTTTACATGATTTATGTGTGTTTTCCTCACTTTTTTGGTTGAGGGAATTTTTATTTGAGGGTTTATTTTATAAATTATGTTTAAAACAACTCCTTTTTGTTATTTATTATAGGTTGAGAGATTGAATGATTTAAGTTAGACAAAGGTGGAGTATGGGTATATTTATGTATTTTTTCATTCATAGTTGTTTTACCAAGTTTTTCCATTAATATGTTTTTTTTTTTTGTAAGTTGCTTCACTCATACTTATTTTTTAAACTGTTGTTATTTTATTCTAACTTAAATTAGGATCGATTGTTGGTTTCTTTTATGAACATTGATGTTTGTGTAATAAATTTGAGCTGGTATGTTATCAATAAATATCAAGATCAATTGTAGGTTAACTCATTTGATTGAAATGTTTTATGAAAAGCTATTAAATTCGAAAATATTGTACGATTAATCTATGAATGTATGAAAGCAAGATGGATAGAGTCTTCAGCGCTAGAAACAAATTGTAGTAATTGAATTCGAGATTGAGTCAATTTAAATCGAAAGAGTGTATTATCTTCAAAAAAACATATGAGTGTTGATCTTGATTTATTGGTCATCCAACCTTAGTCAACTAATAATAAAAGGAGTTTTTTATTTTATTTTAGTTGATGAAAAGAATGAGAATTCTGTGAAGGTTGTCAACCACTTGGTCGACCATGGGGTCTTAGTTTAGGTCGACTAAACAAATGATTGTGGGGGCTATTTTGGAAATAATTTTAAGCTTAGTCTGACTAGTTTGTCGGTCAACATTTGTTCTAATAGTGATCATAAAGCAGAGTGATTTAACATTGTTTAGGAGATGATGTAGAAAACAATGAAGAAAAGGAGACGGTAAGTGATGGGGGATATATGATATAAAAAATGAATATCTTTATTAAAGAGTATTTAATTTATTATTATTTTAATTTTATATTATATTATTTTAAAAAATAATTATTTTGTAAATAATTTTATAAAAAATTATAAAATTATTATGAATTTAAATATTATAATATTAAAATAATATTGAATTATGCACACTCTAAATTGGGATGACAGTGAATGCAACTTCTTGCATCAAAAGCATGCAGGATGTATATTAAGGGAATTCGAGATCTGCCATTAAAATTTTTCATATTTATGTAAAGAACTTCAAAATTTTATAAATATTGTTAAATCTTCTCACAATATTTTTATCGGTATAGTTTATTGGTAAAAGCTGTAGATGATAATATAATGGATCCTCTATGGTGTACTGTATGTTTAAATTCATATTCGTATATCAAACAAATAAAATAAAAATCAAGAAATTATTTATACAATATTATATTTAATAAATATTATAAATTTTAAATTTAATTTCTTCAAATAATAAAATTTATAAAGAGTTTTAATTATAAATTATATTTTACATATTTAGTGTGTTACTGTTGTAGTTATTTATTTATATTTTATTTTTGTTTTAACAATAATGTGTTATATATAATATTTTATTTTTGATAATAAAATATATAATTTTTTTAATTAAAATATCTTCTATGTAAATCTCTTCTTTTATAATTGAACAGGCTGCTTCTATAAACTAATGTGTAATTTAAAAAATATAATATAAAATTAAAAAATATTATCAATTTTGATATGACTTAATAATTAAGTTTTTTATTTAGTTAAAAAAACTAAAAAGAGTAAATATTAGTTTACTTATAAATTAATTTTTATTCTAATTATTTTACTTATAACTCAAAAAAAAAATAGTAGTATTAGTGAAATAATCAAAAAAAAAATAGTGAGAGTCAATTTAACTAGTAATTAAATACTTCTCTATTTTAGGAACAACGACCATATATGAGCAGCCACTCCAGATGTTAAGGGATGTTATAGTATTTGTAATTTTTTTTTTTTGTTTCCCGAAGTCAATTTAGACAAAACTCCGAGATAACTTTAATCTTGCGGTCTACTGGGGATTTTACAGCTAATTTCTCTTTTGATTATCACACTTAATTTATTTACTATCTTATTTAAAAATCCATTTTTTTGTGCTTTTCCCACCTCGATCCAGTAACAGAAATCGATTAACCACCGATCTTCCCACAAATCTTTTCCATGTTCGTTTCTTCCGCATCAGTTTTCAGATCTCTCGAGAAAATCTTGCAAGTTGTGGGGATTTGACAGCGTAACCAGCGGCGGCCGTCGGTCTTCACTGCCGATCTGCATCTTGTCTAACCGCCATCAATTGTCGCCGTTCGCGTTGCATCGGTGATTGAGATTGCGGTCTGGCGGATTTGTTCCTCTCCGCCGGTTAGTGGCTTCCATGAACGGAGCTTTGGAATGCGCTGCGCGGATCGTACAGTATCCCTAACCGGATCATTGCTAGGGTTTCCCGCACGGCGCCGACAATGGCGTCGGGTGGTGGTTGGCGCGATTCTTACAAGGGGATGTCCTCCGACAACATCAAGGGCTTGATACTTGCCCTTTCGTCCAGTTTCTTTATTGGTGCTAGCTTCATAGTTAAGAAGAAGGGATTGAAGAAGGCCGGTGCTTCGGGTGTTCGGGCAGGTAGCGATGCATATATTATTCAGTGAATTTTAACTTCTTGAATTTGCATTGCATTGTTTGGCCTTTCCTTCGACTTTTCTGAATGCTATACCCATGATGGCATTAAGAAAGGATGAGTCTCATTTAGTATACATTCAACTTGAATAGAAGAATTAGTTTAGTTTGAAAATAGGAAAGTTCTTTGCTTTTCTGCAGATGCTTTCCTCCAAAAAAAAAATTTTCCTTTTACTAGTAAATGTAGCAAATTTGGCTTCGTTTAATTGGCCAATGGCCTTGTGAAGTAACTGAGCTAAAAGTTAAGGAAGATAAAGGCAGCTGTTTTGCAGCAAAAGTGATTAAATTTAAGGTTACTTGGAATTTATTTTCTTTACAACTATTTGCAGCAAACCTCGCAATCCTAACTTTGGGAATCATAGCTGAAATTTGTTTTATGAGGGATGCTAGTAAAAGAGCAAAGTTTTTTTTTTTTGCTTGCAATGTACAAATCTAAACTTTATCTGTTTTTTGGGGGTTGGGGGGGGTCTAATTTTTGCAGCTTAATACTCGTGACAGTGTGTTGTCAACAAGATCAAAAAATAAGTTTGTTTCCCATTGTTGATTTTTCTTATTATTCTATATTAGCAGTTAATGTTCAATGTAATCGTGCATAGTAAATCCTTGAATTTATATCTGATGTTTTTTTTCTCTTTTCGCATACTGTAATAGTTTTTCCAGTTTGGTATTGTTTTTGGATAAATAGTTTATTACCTTATGCATAAAAAATGATGACTTGTGAGACTGAATTCATGAAGCTTGTTTGAATCATGATAGGCAATGTAAAATCATGTACTCTGTGTAATTGAAGTTTTCCCTTTTTTAGAAATGCATGCATGCTCCATGAAAGTATTATTTGCATACTTTTGAATGACTTCATAAGCTTTACAACATCTTGTGCTATGGATACTTCGTGTTAAAAGATTAACTTGTACTGCCAATAATGTGAACTATAAATATAATTAGATTAAGGAAAAAAGATGATGATTATGTGATACCTGGATGCCAAAGGAATGGAGATGCTCATGAGATATTGTTAATGGATTCAAAACCTACATAGCCGAAATGGAGAAAGGTTTGTATAGTATTATGCTATAAAAGTATACTAGAGATCAATAGCAAAATTTGTTAAACAGAAATAGCATCGGCTATTGTGTATGGATTAAATTTTTGGCAATAAGGAAATTAATATCAATGAAATCCGGTTTTGCATAGAGATTCCAGTGGGATGCAGAATGAGACCTGAATTATTCAGTGAGAAATCCTAGTTCAAGGAGAGTTAGCAACTACCTAGTTTGAAGACAAGATTTTAGAAAGTAACTATGTTAACTTGGGTATCTATAGTGAGAATCATAAATGAGCCATCGTGTCAAGCCACATAATCAAGACTTTTGTGAAAGTGATGGTAAGATCAGGTATGATGTTCCGGGTTTACTCAGTTTGTGACTTAAGAGTTTAAATTACATGAGAACCTGTACATGCAATGTTGGGGTTAACTATTTACTTGTTAGCATGCATTGGCTCCCAACTTATGCACTGGAGATTTTTTTTTAATGTTTGTTCATATTTTGAATTTTCAATCACTTTTCCATCAGATAAATTTTCAGTGGTGGGAGTCGATGTGTGGTCAATTCTATTTTTTCCTTGATAATGCTAAATATCTGTAGGAATTGTCAGTTAAGGTTGTGCTTGTAGAGCATGTGCTTTATCGTTTTATTCTTTATATTCAAAGAAGTCATACTTTCTTCTTGCATTTTAGAAGATGTGTTTGACTTATTGGGGTAAATTTCTTTCTTTCTTACACATAATTTTGTTGTTTCACGTTTTCTGATTTGTTTCTGCAAACACTTCTTTTTTATATTGAAACTGCTTAACATATCTACGTTGAAATTTAGTTGTTGTAGGACTAATTATTTGTGACTTCAAAGCAGGAGTTGGTGGCTATTCATACTTGTATGAGCCACTGTGGTGGGCAGGAATGATAACAAGTGAGACTCCCTTTTGTTAGCTTTTTTTAACAATTTTAACATAATTTTCATCTTGTCTTTTGAATTTGTCTATCTTTTGTTATGAGTTGTTTTTCTTTAATTTTTGGTATAGCAGATTGGGATAATAGTATCTTGTAATTCTAGCACTAAAGTAGAATTTTCTTTTCTCCTATTAATCTTGAATTATTAAATTTATTTGTTACTGAATATGGTGTTTTTTGGTGATAGATCCCTTGATTAAATTGCTTGCATTCTAGTTCCTCTACGGAAGAACCTAGTTTCTCTAAATATTTGATTTCTAGGCTCTGTGTTCTTTGACATGTCATGGAATTCAAAATTCTTCATTTTGTGGTCCCATGTTACAAAAATTTATCTTATTCTTTTTATGGGTTTTGGAAATACATGTGGAACCCAATCAGCACAATCGTGAATCCTAGAAAAAGAATGCATCCCAAACTTGAAGGCCTAATTGTATTTCATAATATTAGAATTAGCTTTGTCCACACCCTAGAATTTATCTTCCCAGATATTACTGGGTTCTTTTCTATCAAGAGGGCTAGCTGTCCCCTCGGTTAATTGGATTTTTAGAGAAATATCTGCTAGTTCCTCCCTTGTTATGTTGTGGCTTTTTGATGTTTAACAACTAATTTAAGTTCATCTTTTAAAAAATCTAATTTAAGTTAATTATTCTATAATAAATTGGTTTAGTTCTATAATCACAAGGTCATTTCATTATCATTATTTGTGATCAAGACCATGCGCTCCATTGACTCTATATTCAATTGAGTTTGGATCAAAGTAAGAAATGTTGAATTTGAAGTTTGAAGACTTTGGCTCTATTTGGTTGGAGGAAAAAAAGATGATTTGAAAAAATTTTGTGAAAATTTTTGAAAAATGTGTATGATGTGAAATAAAGTGAGTGAGTTATATTAAAAATTTTGTTGGATGTGAAATAAATTAATTGTTTAATATTGAAATTTATTTAGGATGGATATAAAATATTATTTTATTCTTTTTAAAATAAAATAAGGTTTTTAGTTGGGGCCCCAACCAAGTGGTGCCTTTGTATTATTTATTTTTGTTCTCTTGTTGCCTCTTGTTTTCTACTCACAGTCTAATTTCATGTGTTAGATAGGTTGATGATCTATTATGAGCACTTAGATTGATATTGAGACTAGCATACCTTGTTGGTTTTAAGTGGGTTGGTGTTTTTGCCCATTCAAAATTTAGCTTGGCCCTGTTTGGCGCGAGGATTAAATCAGGATCAAATTAGGACCAAAATGATACTAATTTAAAAAACAATAATAATAATCATAAATAAAAATTTTAAATCATTCTACACAAATTTTAATAGAAAAAAATATTATTTTACTTCACATATTCAATAATTTTCAATAAAAAAAATTAATTTTATTTTATATTCTAGACTAAAATACTCGATTCGAATATTTTGGTCTAGGATGTGAAATAAAGTATATATTTTTATTAAAAATCATTGAGTATGTGAAGTAAAATAATATTTTTTTTATATTAAAATTTGTGTTGAATGATTAAAAATTTTTATTTATTATTATTATTGTTATTTTTTAAATTTATATCATTTTGGTCCTGATTTGGTCCTCGCGCCAAACAGGACCTTAGAGTTTTGGTTGTCTTTGATCGATTAGGTGATCAATCAAGGATCGATTGATCAATCAAAGACAAGGGACGAGTTAGCTAAATTGATCTTTTGATCAATCAGTTAATCAATCCAAGATTAGTGCAGTTTGGCGCTGCTGCTACCTTTGATCAATCATGGTAGTGTGATCAATCAAATTTGTTTGAATTATGTTATAACGACTAGCTTTTTTGACCGACAAAAACTACTTTTCAGTAGTTTTCCTATTTGTTATAAAAAAGTTTTGGCTAGTTGTGGAGCCTTCTTTTTTACTTTTTATAATCTTAATTGTTCTCAGTCGTCACATGAAGTTCTCTAAGTTCTCAAGTGATCAAAGAGTAATTAGTGGAAATTAATTGAAGTGTTCAAGCCCTAAGTGCTGAAGTTATCATCCACTCTTCCTCTTGCACACAAGATTAATCTTTGGAAAAAGAAGTGAGTTTCTTTCTTGTAATCTCTTTGTAATTTCTGAGTTTCTCTCTGTTCTTTTTTCTTTGATTGAGTTTGTAAAAATGGGAGTTTTCAAGCTAGTCTTGGAGTGATGAGTTTGTGCCCACACTTACTTGTGAGGAGGGCCTTAACTAGGTGTGTGAAAAGGTGTACGGGATTCTTCACCTTTGTCCACATGAGTGGTTGATTATCTTGGATAGATTAATTAGGTTGGGGTGGAGTAGGCTTGAGATTTAGCTTAATTACGTTATATTGTGTGTTCTTTCTTGTATTGCTCTCATATTTATTCTTGCTTATTGCTTTTGCCTTTTATTTTCTTGTTCTATTATTACATTGCACTAATTATTTATAATTAAGCTAATTAAATTAAGTTTTTTTATATATAGTGTCTACTCACCCTCCTTCTAGACATCATACTGATCCTACTATATCTTCTTCATTTCTATCAATTTCTGGTTGCTTGTTGTGACCATGGCATTATTACCTTGCTGTTGATAACCATTTTCTCATCTTTATTTGAATTCTAAGCTAATTTATGCCTACAATCCAGTGATTGTAGGAGAAGTGGCTAATTTTGCTGCTTATGCATTTGCTCCCGCTATTCTGGTGACCCCTCTTGGTGCACTTAGCATAATCATCAGGTACTTAAATAGCTCCCACATCCCTCATACTGACTTGGGTTATCATTGAATGTTATTGTACTACTTTTTTTAATAGTGCTGTACTTGCTCATATCATATTACGGGAGAGGCTTCACATTTTCGGTATCTTGGGTTGTGCTCTTTGCGTTGTTGGGTCCATCACAATCGTCCTCCATGCTCCTCAAGAGCGTGAAATTGATTCTGTGAAGGAGGTGTGGGATCTTGCTACTGAACCAGGTCGACTTTAAATAGAAACTTAGATTGTCATTTCGTTTGTTTGCTATAAAGTATACCTGTTCTTAAAAAAATTAAGTAATGACGTAGTGATCTCCATTTTCTCTCAGTAAGTCATACCTTATACATGTTTCGTACTTGCAGCATTTCTGTTCTTTGCAGCTGCTGTTATGGTCGCAGTTTTTATAATTGTAGTCCATTTTATCCCACAGTATGGGCAGTCACATATAATGGCATATATAGGTGTCTGCTCTCTCGTTGGTTCTCTCTCAGTAAGTCTACATGTCCACTAATTATTTCTTCATTTATTTTATTGACTGTTTTCTTCAAATTTTATTGGCAATTTGAATTTCAATACAGGTCATGGGTGTGAAAGCTCTTGGAATAGCTTTGAAATTGACTTTTTCAGGAATGAATCAGTTGATATATCCGCAAACTTGGGCTTTTGCAGTAGTTGTTATTTCATGTGTGGTAACTCAAATGAACTATCTCAACAAGGTACTGATTTTATATTTATGGGATCCCTAATCCACCTTTTTTTTGCAAATTGAAGTAGAAAAGTGTACCTTCATTTGTTATCTACTAATTTTAACTTTGACTTTTATTTTTTTTATATTATTTATTTATTTTTTTAATATAAGTTTGGTATATTCTTTATACTATAGAAATCACAGGACTATGAGTTATGAAGCATGGACACTTCAAAACAACCACCTCATGTCCGTGTGTTTGACACGGACACGCGGGGACACTCGAGGACACGCAGGGACACCATGTCGGAGACGCCACGTGGCGTGTCCTAATAAAATAATAGCAACAACAATAACAACAACAACAACAACAACCAAGTCTTAATCCCACTAGGTGGGGTCGGCTACATGAATCCTTTTTTTCAGTGCGCTCTATCAATCACCAAATTCTTATTTAAGTCTAACTAACTAAGATCACTCCTTATAGTTTCTTGCCATGTCTTCTTTGGTCTCCCTCTTCCTCTTTGTACATTGACAAAATCCAATAACTCAATTTTTCCAACTGGAGCTTCAATCGGCTTACGATTTATATGTCCAAACCATCTAAGCTGACTTTCTCTAAGTTTATCCTCAATTGGCGCAACACCAATTTTCTTTCGGATATACTTATTTTTCATTCTATCCTTTCGTGTATATCCATACATCTACCTTAGCATCCTAATTTCTGCAACATTTATTTTATTTGTATGTTTTCTCTTTGCAGGCCAGCATTCACCTTCATCCTTCTTTTATTCTCAATATCGAAAGTTCTTACTTCCTCTTACTGTCATGTTCACTGTAATTGTCCTAATAAGAAACATTGTATTCTCTTATTTTCTCACTTTGCAAAGTGAACTCTAGATTTCCATCCCAATTTCTTTAATGTCGACAACGCTTGTTCTCAAGTTCTCATCTTAATCTTGTTAGATTTTAGTGCTACTCACAAGTTATTTATACTTTAAAAATTTAAGTTTGTACTATGTATTATATATTTTTTAAGTTTGAATTGTTAATTTTATTATTATTATATTTCGCGTGTCATGCCGTGTCCGTGTTTTATGTTTTGAAAAATTACCGTATCACAGTGTCGTATCGTGTCCCGCATCCCTGTTTCGTGTCCGTACTTCATAGACTATGAGCCTATGCTTTTGAGAAGTAATTATCAAATCAATATGTGCCTTTCAATAGACATTTTTGTTATAGCTATTGATATATCTGTGTTTTATAGATTCTTATCCATTGAAGTTTATTGCACAGTTCCATTTCATTTATGCTTATGTTCTTGTTTATTATCGTGTCATTTTTCCATAGGATTATATGCTAACCCTGTTCCTTGCACATGCAGCTTAGAGTACTTTATAGAATTGCTTATTCTGTTACCCTTGTTCCTCACCAACCTTTCTGTCCCTTACCTATCTATTGTCTCACCTTATCACAATGTATTCCTCTTGGTAGATAGAGTGTACAGCAGGATTTCTACGCACCTTTATTTTTTGCAAATTGATGCTCGTCTCTGTGGTAGTAAATTTTTGTCTTTTTCAATCTTGTTGTGATGATTTCAAACCTATCTTTGGATTTCTTGGATTTTCATTTGCTCCATCAGTCATCATTCATGCTAATTTTGTAAGGTAGAATCCATACCTTTATCTTTTGGAGTTCATGTTAGAATGTGACTGGCAGAGCAATGTTGGCTATTTTATATTAATTTTTACGAAGAGCGTATGCTTGACAGTCTGATGTTTTAATTGTATCACAGTATGATATTCATTAAATGATACTCAGGAAATAATACAGATTTTTTTAAAGTGAACCACGTCCCAATTTCCGTTACTCGTTTGGTAAACAAGTACAAAATCAAAACCTGCAATCCTCCTCAAGGATTGCACAAAATTAACCCCCCGCTCATATATCAGCAATGAAATCTACAATTCTATTAGCACTTCTATCCAAATATGGAACTTTATAAAACTTAAATGAAAGCAAAACTTCAACTTCTCCTTGCAATAGTCTATCAAAGTGGCCCATTCCTGTAGCCAGATGGATGTTTGCATTTGGCAACATTGACAGCTTGAGTATATACTCTTTTGCATTTCAGTGAAAAACTAATCGGTTTGATCCCTAACTATTGTAACAACATGAATCCTTTAGGCTTTTTATAGAACTAGGAAAGTTAATCTTGATCTTGTTTTGAGGGGATACCACGACGTTGAAGATGGGGATCTTGAGCATAGCAGGCAGCGTTGATCCTAGCTCTCCAAACCGGTGCAATTGGCCAGTGATGACTCCAAATACTGAATATTGGCCGCTATGACTGACGAGGAGGAACTCCTGTTACCATGCACCTTGCTGTTTCTAGATTGCCAAATGGCTATAAGCCAAACCAAGACAAAATAATTAGTGTCCTTGGCCACTCGAGCCAAAATCTACAGTAGACAATTAAGGAGCTTGATATAGCAGAAAAAATAACAAGTTCTGCAGTTGCATTTTCCACATATTCAACCACTACTAGATTTTTTTCATTCAACATATATATAGCAACGGCAAATGAGCAGTGACAGAACATATGTTCAAGGCTTTCTTCTTCATCACACTTTAAAGGACAACCTGCACCCTTCTGGTAGCAAAAGGACATATTTTCAAGGCTCTCTTCTTCACCCCATTTCCATTGGCAACCTACAATTGCTGCATGACTTTTTGGCAACCCATACCAAAGAATGAATTGCAGAATTAGTGATTTGCCAGAGGAAAACTATGAGTTTTAGGTTGGGTTTTAGCTTCCAGACCCATTCTCCAACCCTTTCATTTCAGCAAAATGTTTTTGTGGATAGCAGTAGCGAGAGCTTTGATGAAATCAGAAAATTGCAACACAATAACATTCTGATTCTTGTACAACAAGCCTTGAGAACCCCTTAATTTCTTCCACCAAAGTTTCACTGGAGCCCTACAGTAGCAAATCTTCATCCCATTCAGTACCTTCATCAAGAAATCACCATTAACTTCATTAGGACGGGCCGAAGTGAATTGACAAAGGTAGTCCATGAGAGAATGGGCAAGATTTGAAGATGGCTAAAGTGAACTGACAGAGAAGTAGAGCACCTCTCACCTAAACCATTTCTGATATGTTGCACAACCTTTCCGGTTCCCTTCTAGAAAGATTAATTTCCTTGCCCAAGTATCCCTCCTTCTAATCGAAAACTTTACCTTCCTATCTCTTCATTAGGCATTGTACCCATAGGTTATTTGCATTCCCTGCAAATTTGGCCGCAACTTGGCCACCAGGAACTCCATTCTTTGTGCCAGTCAATACCTAATAAGCTGCATAGCTTATGAAAATGCAAATTTAGGCTACGTTTGGTGATCCAATATGGAAACTATTTATTTGCTAAGAGGTTTATGGAAAAATTCAGGGAGAAAAAAGAAAGTTTATATTTGATTTTCATGAATCTAAAAAAAGTTTATGATAAAATCTCAAGATAAATGCTTTGAAAAGGTTTAGATAATAAAAGAGTTTGCACTGTTTATATTCAAGTTATTAAGCATATATATGAGAGACCAATTACTTGTGTTAGAATACAAAGAATTTGATTAAGAAATTTTCAATTACAGCTAGACTACACCAAGACTCGGCTTTAAGTCTATATCTTTTACATTAGTTATGGATGCCTTGACTGGACATATCCAAAAAATAGTACTTTGGTGTATAGTCTTTATAAATGATATTCTCCTTATTGATAAGACTAGAAATGAGGCTAAGGAGAAATGCAAATTATGGAGGAATACCTGAGAGTCTAAAGGTTTTAATCTTAACAAATCAAAAACTGAATATATAAAGTATAAATTTAGTCAAGATAGAGTACTTTTATTAATGAAATGACAATTAATGGTCAGTGTATCAGGAAGAATGAGTGATTTAAATACCTTAAATCAATTATATATAACAACGATAAAATAGATGATATTTTCAACAGAACTCAAGCAGAAGAGATAAAGTAGTGAAATATTTTTGGTGTTTTGTGTAATTAAAAAATTTCACTCAAACTTAAAGGTAAATTATATAGAACAGTTGTAAGACCAACAGTGTTATATAGTACTAGATAATGGCTTACAAACTAAAAATATACAAGTAAAATAAGTATCGTAGAGATGAGAATGATAAGATGGATGAGTAGTTATACGTGAAAAGATAGGATAAGAGATAAATATATTTATGAGAAGATTAGGGTAGCCTCAGTTGAGGATAAGCCTAGGGAGAATTGGCTTAAATGATTTAGACATATAAGCCATAGGCTGATGAAAGCTCCAATAAAAAGAGTTGTGTTATTAAATTTTACCCGTATTAAAAGAGGAAGAGAAAGATTAAATAAGGCTTAACAAAAAATTATTAGAAAGGATCTCACATACTTGAAGATAAATGAGAAGTTATTTAATAAAGTATAATGGAAACAAATGATTCATGTAGCCGACCCCGTCTAGTGGGATAAAGGCTTAATTGTTATTGTTGTTGTTGTTAGCTCTTTTTGGCCAAAACAAGTACTTTTTATACAGCTAAAATCTAAAAGCTATGTTTCATAAAACATTTGTGAAAGAAATTTCAATTTTCAAGAAATTTAAAAGCAATTGTGGTAGAAACTTGAAAAAATATGCTTTTTGGGACACCTGCTTTTCAGAAAGCTACTTTAAATATATTCCATAATATCTCAAATTATTATAATTATTAGTATTATTTATATTATTAAAAAGCTAAGTATTATTATATAATTTTCATAATATATATAATTATAAATAATTATAATTATAATTATTATATATAATTAATAATTATTATACATATAAAAAGAGAAAGCGAAAGACCAAATAAAATATGACAAGAAACTATCGGAATAGATTTTATATACTTGAAGATAAATAAGGACTTCTTATTAATAGAATGCAATGGAAATAAAGAATTTATATAGCCGACCCAACCTAGTAGGATGAAAGCTTGGTTGTTCTTCGTCTTCTTGCTGTATATTTCAAAAGGAAAAGTTATGTAGCCTAATCGATGGATTATTCAATGGATTAAACTCGTAATTACTATTGGTCAATTTATTACATTTTATAGCAAAGTCTAATTCAAAAATCTATCAAAATTTACATATAATTATTATATTCATATTAACATACAATTAAAATATACATATAAACTGACTAATTAATAACAAAATAATATATATATATATATAATAAATTTGTCAGCAAAATATATATCATTATTTATAAATAATATACATATCATTACCAGTTGTCGTATATAACCAATCTGGTCAAAAGCATCAATTAGCTATTCTAAGGTTTCAAAATTGTTTTTATTTCAGTTTTCGCTCGTAATTAAAAATATCACTTTTGATAACTTTAATGGTTTTAATTTCGACAGTTTTTATGTAATGCTTGTCATGCTTTTTGATTTTTGACTCAAAAAGTCAAATTTTCTAAAATGTGAGAGTAAACCGAAAAATTTTCAGATCTGTCTCGACTAAAATTGATTCGTATTGTCGAAACTTAAAACCATAGGCTATACCACACAATAGTTTTTGCGAAATTGTTTTGCTTTTGATATCAAATTTTATCAACAATTTACCAAGCAAAAACATATCTTTGTACAATAATATTTTATACACTTTTTTGTACAACACAACACAACACTGTCAAAAAAAGCCTAAGTGAAATTTTGTTTGAATAAATAAAAGGAAATTGCGTGCCAATTTCTTTTGACTATTTATCACAAATTGTGTGCTTATTTGCAAAAGTTAATCTTGACAACGTTAAAGCGAAACATAAATGAGGATATTTTTTTATTAAGAATTGTGTATGATGTGTAATAAAATTAATTTTTATTTTGAAATGAACATAATGGGCTTGTTTGGTTGGAGGATAAATTTGTGTAAGGAAATAGAAAATATTTTATTTTATAAAGTTGATGAAAAAAAAAATTATTTTAATATTGGGAGGTGTGTAGGATGTGAAATAAAAGTGATTTTAAGGTTGAAATTTGAGTTAGATGTGAAATAAAGTTGATTTTTAATATTAAAATTTGTGTTAGATATGAAATAAAGTTATCAAAATTTATAATAAATTTAAAATATTATTTAAAAAATATTTTGCCCATTTTTAAATTTAAAATATTATTTAAAAAATATTTTGCCCATTTTTAGGTAATTGCCAAACATGCCCAATATAAAATATAATTAATTTTTTAAAATTTGTGCATGATATGATATGTTGGATAAAAATTAACAAGATTAATTTTAACTAGACAAACAACAAACTTTGATGTGTGTAAGATGGATTAGGATGGTGATAGTAATGAATTTTTGAATAACCTACTGCCATGAACCTCTTCCAAGCTCCAACCTCACCTAGAATTAGACCTGGGCAATGGGTGGGCCGGGCTTGGCATGGGCCGGGCTTAACCGGGCTTTGATTAAGTCAAATCGGGCTCGGGTCGGGCTTAGCTCAGCTTACGAGCCTACTTTTATTACCAAGCCCGCACTACCCACGGGCTTTATTTGGTTTGCAAATTTTTTTTGGACGAGAGAAAAAATATTTTGTTTTTTAAGTTTAATATCAAAGAATTTTATTTTTATATTAAAAAATATATAAAATATAAAATAAAGATTCTAATATTCATATTTGTGTTAGATGTATAATAAAGTTGATTTTTGTAGTTAAAAGTTTTGTTAGGTCAAAAAATATCTCGAACTAAATGAAGCCAAAGTGTCTAAAATTTATATCCAAACATAATTTATGTTCTAGGCATTCTGGCATATTATAATATTGCTATTTATATTTTCCATAATTACATATTAATATAATTTTGTTTAAGTTGATAATTACAAAATTCAATAATATCTTTTCTAGGGTATTAATTTAAAATAGTTAAACAAATTAATGAGAACTCTAAGCTAGTAAGCTCCATGTTTTTATTTAATTTCTTCAATAACCAAAGAAAAAATTAGAACCTAATAAATATAATTTTAATAATATACATTATAATATAAACATTATCAAAAGAAGCATATATGCCAACATCATCATTTTCAGCATGGGCGGGCCAGGTTTGGCGCGAGCCGGGTTTGGCGCGGGCCTGGCTTAACCGGGCTTTGACTAAGTAAAATTGGGCTCGGGCCGGGCCAAACCCGAATATCGGGCCAAAATGAATGACAAAACCAAAATTTATCGGGCTATGGCTAGCCCGTCGGGCCATCCGCCCAATGCCCAGGTCTACCTAGAATACAGTCACACAAACCTCTAATGCATTAATCTGTTTATACATTAATGAATTTTGTATGAATGCATGTCCATGCTTTTGCATGCACGCATAAGTACGTACTCATAACAATACCAAGAATCTAGAGTCTGCTGTATCTTTATGTGTTGGTTGAATGTAGGAAAGATATTCAGATGTGCAGAATATTGACAACAAGTGGTTTTGATATTATGTCACCATATCTGCCTGTTGAATAATTGTTGTTGAATAATTGTGGACTATTGTGAGTGTTGTCTTGCTTCTCTATGTTGGCATAAACAGACAAATTTTGATCGAATAGTTTTTATGCTTAGATTTTTTTTTTTTACTCCATAAAAATAACACCCAAGCTTTTGATGTTGCGCATGATAATTGAATTGGATTTATGTTGGTTTCTCCGTTTAGATTTGTGGTTTGATCTAACAAATTAAATGCCTTTTACTTTTGCAGGCACTTGATACATTCAATACAGCTGTAGTTTCTCCAATATACTACGTCATGTTTACAACTTTAACAATTGTGGCGAGTGTGATTATGTTCAAGGTAATGCTTTACTACCATCATTATTACTTATTCTCATGCTTTATTGTTGATGGCGAGTGAAGTAGGTATCATTTGTCAGAAGAATGTTTTCATTTCTACTGCCATTATGCCCGTGATAGATTGCTTTAATGTCTCCTTTACCATCTTTCTACCGTGCCAAACTTCAGTGGTTGCAACCCAATTGTTGGCAAATGGCAAAGTGCCCTGAAGCTATTCTGCCATTATAACGGAGTTGATACCACTGTGATTCCACCCTAACTTTTCTTAAATTTGTGGTTTTCTTATAGTGACTTTCCCTGATGTGAGATGCTTGTTTGCAGCCTTATTAAATCTGGACCAAATAAAATATTTTAAGCAGGTTCTGTTCTTATTCGTGAAATTGTTTTGAAACCTTACAAGAAGGCTAGGGTTGCTAGACTATACCCATAATAAAGGCCAACTATCAGGTAAACAACGGCTTTTTTCCCTTGAGAGGGGTGATTGATAAATCTTTTCCTTTTGAGCTCTATCATAGTAATGCTGAGTCTTTTCAGATTCAAGGTATGTTTAGCTAGCATATTTCAAAAAGTGTCCACATTTTGTTGAATTTAGCTTGAAGGAGTCTGTTGGACCTTTCTGCATGTCTCACTAAACTAAATTGGGGAATAGCCTTGACTCCATTGTGAAGTGTAGCCTTGAATCCATTTTTGCAGCCAGATCACCGTCAAACTAGCCCAGCTTTTCCTTTCTTGTATCAAAAATACATTAATGATCCTAGCGAAAAAAGTATGTTATCATTCTAGTTTAACCTAACGTTATGTAGAAACTTAAATAACATCATAAGATGACTTGTCCTAGGAGGGTCATTGTACAATGCGTAATGTTAATATGTTGCAGCTGTGTGTACTCAGTTAGTGCCTATGTATTCTTCCTAATCTGCATCCCTTAGCATTGCTTGAGATCCCTCCCACATCTATTATAGGTGCAAGGAAAGCAAATTTTTATATGTTGCGGGTGCTAATTCCATTCAACTTTTTGTAACATTTGAAATTTCTCCTTTTGTGGGTTTAGGATTTATGGCTTTGTTTGAACTCACTAGCCTATCGGTCTACCGACCTCGTTCATCACCAAAGAAGCCACACCCCATGCACAATCAAGCAGATGAGGTCATGCAGTTGACCGTGGCCTCCCCGTGTTTCTTATGTTGACTACATGTGACCATCAAGGAACCTTCAGAATGACTAATGATACTTCTCTATAATTCATGTTGCAATCCCTATGTTCAGGCAATCCTATGTTTTGTTTGCATGGCAAGTGTTCGGGCCACCTCTAGTTTTGACTGATAAATCCAATCACTTGCCTTCGAACTCTACCAGATTGGCGATTCACTTGATCAGCTGCACTTATTGTTCGCCCGAATGCTCTTGTCGTTGAATGAAACTAAACTTAGATCCGGCTCATTTTTGTTCAACCAGTCTAACGACCTACTCTGTTCTAAAAGGACTTATGCCTCTTGAAGTTTTATAAAGAAATACAGGTTTGGATAAGTTGAAACTCAAACCACTCTTGTAGTGCTATCTCAATTTTATTTTTCTCATCTATGAGAGAATGATAGATGGGACACCCTCAAATGCTTGAGATGGAACAAACTTATTTTGGCAAGAAGTAAATACTTTACTTTTAAAAATTTTGCTTTTACAGAATTTAGCAAGTATGAAGTAATTTTCTTGTAGTACGGGCTACCTCATGAATTTCTTTAAAGTTTATTACTTTTATCTTGGAATGAAATGAAATATTGTTCTCTCCTTCAAGAATCTCTTTCTCCTTCCTCTTATCTCATTCCCTTCTTCTTCCCTTTCGTTCTCCTCTGTCTCCTCTTCCCTTTCTCCTACAGTTCTACATCGCTAGATCTATAGCATATAATAATCTATGATGAATATTTTTGGTATTATGACGGTAATAGTCCCTACTTGCTGAAATTTATTTACTTATAACGAGCCCATCTCCTAATATGCTTGTTTCTTCAGGTCTTCATTCCTAAAATGGGGGCTAGTGTGTTCTCATTTACTGAAGGATCTGTATTATTTATGTTATATGAGAACTAATATCAAGATTAACCACAACATGTCATTTAGCAGGACTGGGATAGGCAAAATCCGACACAAATAGTGACCGAAATGTGTGGTTTTGTGACGATTCTTTCAGGAACATTTCTACTTCACAAAACAAAAGACATGGCTGATGGTACGCTGTCTTGGTTCATCATCACTTCGCCAAATATATAATCTTCATCAGTCTACTTCCTTCTTGCAGGCCATGCGCTGTCATCATCTCTTTCCACCCGAATCCTGAAACACGCCAACGAGGATGGCTATCACCACGAAGGCATTCCTCTCAGGTGCCAAGAAACTTTCCGTTCCCCATGATGTTATATTAAGACCTATCCTTGCCTGCTTTTAAGAAACGTGAAGCTCATTTGAGGAAGCCATCTGTTTCATATGCTTTGAAGAATGTAATACTCACACTTTTCATAGCTACTGGATGGCAGCTCTTTTGCTCTGTTGCAATCTTGATGAAGCTATTTAAACATCTTTCATGGCATGGATGAAGATAATGTAGGGCTTGTTTATAGGCCTTGTACACTGATTAGAAGAAGTGTATAGTAATCTGCACAGTAAATTGTTTACTTAAACTGTATTCAACTTCTAATTCTTAGGGAGGCAAAATGGTTTCTTAGGCTGTGGGTTTGAAATGTTTCTGTCAGATAATTTCTTCAAATTTCAGTTTGAATTTGGTTCCATACTGTCTAGGCCATGGAGTTTTTTTTTTTTTTCCTGCAATTTTTTTCACGCATGCTACAATTTTTGTTTAGTTTATGCTACGCATATTTTAAATTTTATAAAAAGAGTTTATATAGCAAAATGTGTATGATATGTATGTAAATATTTTTTTAAAAAAAAATCTATTTAAAGGAAGTTTATCTCCTCGATGTCTTAAATCATCTTCAATCCATTTAATCTCCTCGTCTTCATCAATTAGTTTGTCGTACTACAATTCCTTCAGCTTCCAACCATGCTATAACCACTGGGCAAAGTCAAGTTAGCTGAGTGGCTAGAGTTTGAGTTGGCGCCAAGCGAATCGAGTACAAGTAGTGTTGATTGAGGTTTGAATGAAACTAAGACCATCAAAGTCTAAGGGAATTAAGATTTTAAAGAACTCAACATGAATGATAAGAGTTGAAACTTGAATGAAATTTTTATTTATGGCATTTGGTTTAATATTATTTAGTATTATATTATTTTAAAAAAAATAATTAATTATTTGATTTTATGTGTAGATAATTTTATAAAAATTTATGAAATTATTATTTGAAATATAATAATTAAATATCATGATATATTTAAATAATATAATATTAAGATAATATTGAATCAAATAATATCACTAATTAACTAAGTTCTATCATTATACTACAAGGAATAATATGAGCTTAACACATGCCCATAATAAGATCAAACAAATTTAAGTTAATCCCTAGACTCTTTGCATTAGTTTTAGATCCAAATGCCCCTTTTTGTTAAATTTTTTGCCACTTAACGGAGTAGTCGTTGGTCAGGTAACAATTTCATCCTCCCTCATCTTCTTCCTCAACTCATCAGTAGCATGCACGCAATACAAATAGAAAACCCAATCTCCTCATTCTTCTCATCCTCATTTTTATATGCTCATATTCTCTGCCTACTACTGTCATCCCCACTGCCTGCCGCCAGCCTCTCTCAAGCCCTTGTTAGCACGCTAAACTTCGCCAACCTCCTCTCCACTAGTATCCTCCTCACCTTTGAACTCCTTGCGTTATGACTCCTCCCTATTACTTCTCAACATCGTGACAAAAACTTTTAAATTAGTTAATAATTAATCGGATATCTCATTAAATTAACATACTTTTTTAATCTTAATTTATTTTTAAGTTAAATTTGAGTTAATCATTTTTAAAATATTTAATATTTATTATTTTTTGTATATATTAATATTTATTGATATATAAGATTATAAGTCTATTAATTATAATTAAGCATATTAACATTTTACTATTTTTATACTATTATTATAAAATATTTACATACATAAAATAATTAATTTTTTTTTTAAAGTTTAAAATGTAATTACTATCAAAGAAAAAAACTTTAAAATATAAATAATTATAAATCATTTGAAAACCTGAATTTTAAAATTTCAATGTTTTGATATAACATTTTTAATTATAAAAATCTTCCATGCATTATTGTACGGACAGAATAGTACTGTATATATATAATGGCAGAGAAACTCGCAAATCAAACGGAGAAGAGACATGAGCCTCGTCCCGCTAGGCCTCGGCGGCCTTCTCTTCATCCTCTTTTTCTTCTTCTTCTTCTTCTTCTTCTTCATCTACCTCCTAGCAGAAAGAAGAAAGCGGAGCTCGGCTATCTCAACGGAGAATAATCCCTGTCCAATACCTTCACCTCCAAAGCTTCCATTGATCGGGAACCTCCACCAGCTCAGCTCACTCCCCCATATCTCTCTTTCCGAGCTCTCGAAGAAGCATGGACCCCTCATGCTTCTCCATCTCGGCAGCATCAAAACCCTAGTAATCTCATCTGCCGATCTGGCCGAAGATTTTCTGAAAACCCATGATCTCTCCTTTGCGAATCGGCCTCAGGTGAAGGCCTCCAGAATTATCCTCTACGACGGCAAGGACTTGGCCTTCGCGCCTTACGGAGAGTACTGGAAGCAGGTGAGGAAGATCTGCGTGATCCATCTCCTCAGTAGCAAGAAGGTGAAATCCATGGCGCCTATTCGCGAGGAAGAGCTCGCCCTATTGATGAAAAGAATCGCCTCTGCTGCGTCAGAAAATGGTAAAGTTTCCATAACGAATTTGTTGAACTCTTTTACTGTTGGACTTGCCTGCAGAGCTGTTCTAGGATTTTCGATTGAGAGAGTGGGTCTTACATATGAGATGATACGGAAGAACTCTTCTTTCCTTGCTGAGATTTCCGTGGAGGATTACTGTCCCCGTCTGAGATGGATTGATCGGATGATTGGGTTGGAGGGAAAGCTGAAGAGGCATTTTAAGTGCTGGGATGATCTTCTCGAGAGGGTTATTAGGGAAAAATTGAGTTCTTTCGGGGAAGAAGATGAGAGTAAGGATGTGGCTTTCATTGATGTTTTGCTCAAGGGCACAGATACTTTGTTAACAAGGGAGCACATAAAGGCTACCTTAGAGGTAATCTATAATCTTCACAGTTTTGCATATGAATTATTGTTCTTCAATAATTTTGGTTATTCTGGTCTGTATATAAAATTCTTTTGTTCGGAGCATTCTGTTTCCCAATTTTTGAGAACAAATGAGGATCATGGCTAGTTGGTGGGAAGACATTAAAGATGGAAGGGTTGATTTTACTCAAGTCTTTGAATACAATTAACCAATATGCAATTGATACAATTAACCAGAAGACTAAGCTAATGATTAAGAGTTATCAACTATATATTAACATTATTTGTGTTAAATATTCAATATGAGATAATTTTTCATATAAATTCCTACGAATCTCTTTCACACATGAAAATTCATCAACATTAGATTTTTTTCAGTCCAATAGGCCATCAAGTGCATGTATCTCAATAGTTCACTCAACCATCAATCAGCACAGTGAGAGCCACCTGCTCTTATAATTTCTCAACCATGCTATATTATGCATTTGAATTGTTACAATGGATTGATGAGGTGTGGAATCGGATCTTTGCTTGAGCAGTGGATTGACAAAACAAGCTATTAGTTCAGTGATTGATCGTAAGGGGCTGAAGAAAGAAAATGTTAGGATCAAACAATCTATCACACTGTCTGATAAGCAATCAGATTGTTCAGTTTTTAAAATTTTCAATTATACATTTAGATCTGGAATAATGTCGATGTAACAAACTATTCTGAGAATTTGATCTCCTGTATCTTTTTGTAGACTCTTGAGGATTTGATTTTCTTCTTATGTGCCGTGGTTTTTCTAAGATTTAGGATTTTTTATGTAAGTCTTATATTCTTCTTTCTTTTTTACTGTTCTCTAATTTTCCATCAAGATTTTTTGTATTATTATGGTTTTGGATCTGCGTTTCCCTTTGTGCATTGTTACCAACAGTGTTTGATTCTCATCTTGGATTATAGTGACATGCATTTTGAAAATTAGTGCTTCTGTGAAATAAAACTAATGGCAGGCCTATTTTTTGTATGATGGTTCTGGCGAACTAGTTTGGAACCGGATTTATATGTCCAATCCGAGACTGGTTCAATCTAGTTTAGGACCCCTTTTTCTTTTTGAAAAGTTAAATTTGAATATTTGATGGGGTATTAAATAAAATAGATAATTTTTCATTGAATGTAAAAGATTAACACGAATAAAATTATAAATTAAAGTACATATTACATCATTCTGGAACATTACACAGGGTGGCTTCTATTAAAAAATAACAAAGATTAAAAATTGTAAATAGGATCCTAGGGCTTCATTTGTTTTAAAGTTAAAAATTAATCTGGTTTAATTTTAAATAGGCATATTACATCACACATAAAATTTAATATTAAAAATTAATTTTATTTCACATCCTACACACATTATTAAAAAAATAACTAACTTCATCTAGCACTGACTGGTCCAGTTAGAACTGATTGAACAGTCTTTACTAAGACAATTTCAAATTGAGTTTGGGTTGACTCAAAATAATAAGCAAGTTTAACTACTAATAGAGTATGAATTGATTTGAAAAATATTAACTATGAAATAGGTTAAGACTTTGTTTTCAGAGAATTTTAGTCTCAATTGTGTTGTACACTGCAATTATTTTCATCTAAAACTATTTGGTAAAACACAAAAAACAACTTTCTTGACAAAGCTGTGAAAAACTTAAACTTTTTGCTATAGCCATCGTCTCTAAAAATTGTTGACACAAATCTCGGTTAGTCAAATGTAGATATCTTACAAAAAATTCTATTGAAAAAAATCAAGTGAATAAATCACTCATTTCAATGCTTCAGGTTATTATCGCTGCGAGTGCAGAAACCACGTTTGTAGTCCTAGACTGGACGATGATTGAGCTTGTGCGCCACCCAGAGGTGATGAGAAAGCTAC
The DNA here is from genome assembly GCA_002786265.1 of Apostasia shenzhenica. NCBI lineage: Eukaryota > Viridiplantae > Streptophyta > Magnoliopsida > Asparagales > Orchidaceae > Apostasia > Apostasia shenzhenica. The sequence goes on along the minus strand of KZ452042.1, from coordinate 657,194 downwards.
AAGATGAAATTAGAGGAGTGATCATCGAAGAAGAAAGGGCAATAACAGAAGAACATTTAAGCAGAATGGTCTACTTGAAAGCTGTTATAAAAGAGATTCTTCGTCTGCATCCACCTGCGCCATTACTGCTTCCTCGAGAATCAGTAGAAGATTGCCGGATTTTGCAAGGGCGTCATGAAGTTCCAAAAGGAACAAGAGTTCTCATTAACGTTTGGGCTATCGGCAGAGATCCAGAAAATTGGGAGATGCCAGAAGAGTTTCGGCCTGAGAGATTCTTGAATGGTGACATAGACTATAAAGGAAGTCATTTTCAGTTCATACCATTCGGAGCTGGACGGAGAATTTGCCCGGGAATACATTTCGCAGTGGCGACGATTGATGTTGCATTGGCGAATTTGTTGTGCTTCTTTGATTGGAGATTGCCTGATGGTGTTAGAGCAGAGGATTTGAACATGAATGAAGATGATGGAATTGGTGCACCGAGAAAACAGCAGCTTGAGCTATTGCCCATACCAGCCCAGATTCCCAGATGACCATTGCAATTTCAATAATCTTGATGGATGGAGATCTTTCTTCTCATATTAGTTAGCAATATAGATTGGCATAAAAAGAAGACAGCAGCTGTATAGATTATAAAGGTAACTATTTGCATGTTTTCTATGTTGTTGAAAGTGTGTTTACTTTCAAAGGTTAACCGCCCCGTTTGTTTGACGGTTGAAAATTAATTTTATTTAATTTTAACCACGCATATCACATCCTACACACGTTACTAAAATAATAACTAATTTATATCACATTCCTTACATATTCCAACATAACAGCTAACTTTATATATCATCTCTCATATATCCCAACATAATAACTAACTTTATTTCATATCATTCACAACTTTCAATAAAAAATATCTCTATTCAAGTTTAATTTTAACCTTGCTAAATTTAATTTTATAAACAAACAGACTTTAAGAGTTATGTATTTACATAAAAAAATTATGTATGATTTAAAATAAAATTAATTATTGTATTAAAATACACGAAAAATGTAAAAAGGTTGATATTAATTTAGCACATATATGAGATAAGAAATAAAATTAATTTTAAATATAATTAAATTTAATATTAAAATTTATGAATGACATGATGTATAAAATTTATGTGGGTAGGTTATCAAGAGCCTCAGATCAGAAAACTTCGTCGATTTGCCGAGTCTTCTCTCTACTCCGAGTCTCCGGCAACCATTCCTCCTCTCTAGTCTCTCTCCATCCGAATTAGGGTTTCCAACATGGGCAGCGATGGTACCCAGCAATCCAGTCCCTTCTACGAGCTCTGCGCGCTCTTCCTCTCCCTTCTCCGTTCCCCGCATCTTTTTTTCCCCTCCGTACAGCCGCCGACGCCTAGATCCCGCGGCGGTTCTGCCCTCCGCCGACGGCCGGGTCTCTCGGGTCTTTCACCGGCCAGCCTCGCGTCGCTTCTTCTCGGGGCCGCGCTCTCGCTCATGCTCTGCGGTTCCGTGACCTTCGTGCTCGGCTGCATCCTGATGCCCTGGGTCGTCGGCTTCGTCTTGCTGTTATACTTCGTCGGGGTCATCTCATCTCTTTCCGGCATCGGAAAGGCGCTGTTCTTTCCCGCCGCGCACTCGCCAGCGAGGGCGTCGCCGAAGGAGGTTTCAGGTGAGCGAGTTCTTCTGATTGATTTTCTGTTTCTTCATTATCAGAGTGTGATCTGTGGCTCTTAATTGGGAGAATTATGCCAAGGAAATTTCAAACAAAATTCTATATGGTGATTTGTTTTGAGAAGAAGAAAGATTGATGCAAAGGCCTAATGCAACAATTAGTACTTTTACGATTGCTTCATCTTCTTCTTTCTGTTTATTTTGTTAAAAACATGGTTTTAAAATCGCCAGATTTGAGTTATTTGCACTAAATACCGACCAAATTTCATTGATTTCAGTTGCTTTAGCTGAAAACAACACATTTTAAATCTTTTTTGCTCATTCTTCAGTTACATTTTTAAACTTAAGCTAGTGCGAATACCTGTGGAGCCTGTAATATCTATTAGATAAAGTTGGCTTGAATTTAGGAATTTTATTTTGAATTAGATTTTATCTGATTTAAAATTAGATTTTATCTGATTTAAAATTAGATTTTATTTAATTTTAAAATTAGTTTTGTTTAGTTAACACTTTGCCAAACTAAAGTGCGTTGAAGATTTTTTTATTTATAGGTTTAGAGTCTGTGTATTCTTATGCTCTCTATGAATTAAACTTTATTTTCCTTTTAATTCATAGAGTTTGAATTTGGATTTATGAAATTAGATCAAATTTAAATTTTAAAAGGAAAAGGCTAGTGCATAAGGTAAAAATCCTTAAACTCTTAATTTTATTCTCTCTTTCTTTCACCTCCAAACCCTAGTCGATGATGCTTCACATCAACTTAGTATCAGAGCGTCATCCTGCATTAACTTTAGTATCAGAGCACTTTGTCTCATATTAATTTTGATATCAATGCATGGCTCCACCTCTGCCTCTACACAGTTAGGTCCGCCTTCGCTTTGCTGTTGAGCCAATGCATCGTCATTTATGTAGGACACTTTTGCGATGTTGTGCCCTACAGTGTTACACCTCTATGCAACTTTTGCATCGTAACTACTGTTGATAGTTGTGCACAACTTAGTCCATGTGCAGTCTTACTCGCGAAATATAGAAGCCAGCCTGGTGCAAGTTGCGCATTGCTTAGCTCCCACCCGCATAGACACGTGCGGCCTCTTTGTGAGTGCCCACACCTTGTGTGTTGCACCTATGCTCCATGCTTTGGTACATCCACATTCTTGCATCTCTTTGAGCTCATTTCGTTCTTTGGTGAAGGTAAATGCCATTTCTTAAAATTCGGATTACTACAAAATATTTTGTGCTTGAATAGAAACCTATTTGCTTATTTTGAATGATTCATTTGCTCACACGTGTGAGTTTGTGACCGTATAAATCTGTTGTGAGAAATGTTTTGTGAAGCACTTAATCCTTGTTCTCTAATTTTGCGATTTTGTGAATTTTATATGCTTCTATCTAGTAGGTAAACCTAGTTTACCTTTCCAATTGAATTTAAATTGGAAATTTTTAAAGGGTTTATTTACTAGCTTTAATTTTTTGTTTATTATATAAAAGTTTGCGAAAATTTAACTTTTTGTTCTCACATTGCATCTGTCCTGTATTAATTAAGATAGTTATTTTTTTGTTAGCGTTGCATATAAGTCTAATAGAATTTATTTCTATTCTACATTTTGCATCTTCATATTTGCATGCCCATGAGATCTAGCAGAGAATATATCTTGAATTGTTCCTTTTCATCATTGAGTATGGATTCTAAGTTGAGAGATCAATTGACTAGTTTTAATAATCTGACTGAGAGAATTATCTATTTAGAGGAGAAACATCATTTAGCTCTAAAAGTTCAGTTTGATTAATATCATCGTACTACACGTCCACTTTGCAGTCAAGATCCTACGGATTTCAGTTAGGGCTTATTTCGCATTTTAAAAGTGGAGACCCCTAATTTTGACCAAAAACTTAATCTGAAGGTTTACCTTGATTGGGAAAATAATATGAACTACTATTTTGAGTGCTATGCCATGGATAATTTGGTGAACGTTACATTCTCAAAAATGAAGCTTACCATGTAGACTAGGCTTTATATCAACAATGTTAAGGACTTGTCACCATCAAGGTGTATCACTTATTGTATCTGGGCTGAACTCAAGGCAATCCCAAGAGAAAAGTACGCTACCCTTATATATTTTAGTCATCTTTTAGATCAGTGACAACAATTGTCCCAAGGTGTTGGAATATATTGCTAATTGATAAATATTTCATATATTGTGGGTCAAATGAGATTCCCAATATGATCTTCTCTAGATTTCATGTTGGTTTGAAGGAGGGAACATGAGTTGTTTCTGCGTCGAATCAGTACTCTTGAGGAGGCTTATTAAATGGCTCAGGACTATAAGCGTTCTCTGAGGCCGCAAGTCTATAAGCAACTTGATTTGCGAGTTAAACATTCTATGATGCCTAATAATTCTGTTGTCCTTAGTCGACCACCACTGATGAAGGAAAATGGAAAGGTTATTATGGCTGAGTAAAATTATGCCAAACATTTTGGTAAAATTATGATAAATACCAACAAAGATAAATTACATATAACAATAAAATATTATATTGTTTTAAAATAATATATTTTTCAAAGAAAACTTTAGAGAAGTCCATTATGATAGGTGCACATTGTGTATTTTACACAAAAGGTCCCTTAGTTTGAATTTGTTATTTAAGTCCTAAGTAATGTGAGCTTGGGACTCAAACAAAAAGAAGAAGCTTCATTCAGCCTCTGGACAATAAAAATGCCAAAGTTAGACTAGATGATTGGAGTTTGTTTGCTAGAATTGCAAGCAAGGATACATAAAGAAAAAATATTTCATTTAAGTTTGAAATGAATATTAATTCAAATATAATTTCAAATTAAAATAAAATAAATATCTAATATCTTTAAATTAAACTCCCAATGAGCTTGGATTGGGTGAGCAATATGCTTTTGTATAAAAGGTCCCCAAATTCTTCAACATTTTGTTTAAATCCTAAGTATAAACATGAACTTAAATAAAATTCTTTTTGAAAAGCCTCAAAATGAAATATTTGCTGATAAATAGACATTTATGGGCAATTAAAGGATAATTATAGGAAAATATCATAATAAAGTATTTTTGGCTAAAATTACATGTAAGCTCAAATTATATTTGAAATAAATAAATAAATTTAATAAAATTTAGACAAGTTTACTGATCTTAGTCCTTGTTTCTCAAGACTGACCTTCTCAGGCAGTTTTAACTGTCAAATTACAATTAAGGACAAGCAATGGTACTATTATACTCAAGTACCTACATTTCATTCAAATTCTAAACCGAAGAATTTGATGTTGCACAAGGAGGTTATTTACTCTACGATGCTCCAACTTCAAATGTGCATCTAGGACCATGGATTATATCACATTTGGGTCAACTATGGTACAATTATAATTAAGTACCCATATTCTGCAAATATTTCATATAGGTACTAAAATATGAAAATTGGACATGTGCGTTGAACTTAAAGCTGACAAACCCCATGTCCTATATTTTGAACTCAAAATATGAGAAATTATAATAAAGAGCGTATGTATTGTGAACATTTTATTCTGGTCTATTTTACCTTTTAATTTACAGGAAGGTCCATCTACTTGTGATCACTCAAAGTTTGTTGAGGTGAATACTTGTAAAAAATCAAATTCTCAAATCCTTAAATTCAAATCTTAATTCTTCAAATCAAATCAAAATCCTAAATCTTCAAGCCTAAATCCAATCCAAGTCTTCAAACTCAAATCAAATCTAAGCCTTCAAACCCAAATCAAATCCAAGTTTTGTAATCCAACTCAAATTTAATCCAAATTAAGCTTAAACTCAGTTCAAATCTCAAACTCCAAATCAAATCAAATCAAGTTCAAATTCACATTCTCCTTGGGGTGTTAAGCTATAAAATCCCCTAGCACCCAAGGGTTCTCAATATAACCTAACATCTTATCATTCAGGTCTCAAATTCAAATCCCCCCTTCGAGTATTAGGCCCAATAAATCTCCTAATACCCAATGTTCTCAAATTGATCTAACGACTGAGTTTTCTAAATCTTTTAACACTTAGATCACAAATCTAATTGATGCGGGACGGAAAAAAGATGTCAATGATATTTATATTCAGCAAAATCAATTAGCAAATTATTTTAATTAAGAGAAAAATATTTTCTAGAAAATTTATATGATAAATAAGATTTTTGAATCCCGTAAATTAAGATATTTTAAAATTAAAATTAAATTTGATCGTATGATAAATAAGAATTTATCAATTTAGATTAGGGCGTCAATTTAAATTCAATAAATCAGATCTGAGATTCAGGAATTTAGGACAAACGTCTCACCGTTACATCCAACAGTAATTAACACACAAGGAATTATCGGGTCACGCAATTAGAGTCAAATAAAATAATTCAAGTTGAGCGAATAATTTACGTTGAAATCAAATGATCAGCTTAATGAGGTTTAGAAAAGAATTTACCAGAGATTTGAATTCGAGAAGAGTCACTGACGATGATTAATTGATTTGATCTAGTACGGGAGACGCGCTAAACGGTGTGCATGTGCGATCGCAGGTGGGCGCGCCAGCAAGCGCGCGGGCATGCGAGCGCGGCGCACGTGCGGGTAGGCGCTCGGAGCAGGCGAGCGCGCGGGCGCAGCGAGCAGAGTGGGCGGCGCAGCGGGCGGGCGCCGGCAGAGCAACGCGGGGCCGTGGGCGCTCGCGCGCGGCGCCTGCAGAGCAACGCGGGCCCGCGGGCGCTCGCTCGGGCGAGCGGGCTGCGAGCTGCAGACGGGCGCACAGAGCCGAGCGCGCGGCGACGAATTGGCTGCGTCGGCGGCGGAGCGGCGCGGGCGGGCGCCGGCGGCGGAGCGGCCCGGGCGGCGCCGACTGCGGAGCGGCGCAAGCGCCGGCAGGCGGAGCGGCGCTGGTGGGCGCTGGGCAGAGCGGCACACGCAAGCGGGAGGGCAAGGAGCGCTGCAGGCGGGCGGCGCGCGCGCGCATGTGCAAGCGGCGCGCGCGCGGCTGCCGGGCGTGCGCGGCTGCGCTCGCGGGCGGCGTGCGGGCTGCCGCGTGGGCGGTTTGCGCGACTGCGCGGGCAGGCCCGCGGGCAGGGCGGCAGGGAGCGGCGAGGCGCGGCCACTGCGAGGCGCGGCGAGGCGCGGCGAAGCGCAGCCGAGCGTGGGCGACCGAGCGAGGCGAGGCGCGGCCGTGCGAGACGCGACCGAGCAAGGCGAGGCGAGTCGCGGCGCAACATGTGGAGCGAGCTTCAAAGATTTTTTTTTTTCTGAAAAGTGGATAACTAGGCTAATTTGAGGATTCTAACCAAAGGCTAACCCTACCCTTTCCTTCACGGGAATATCAACCCCTTAACCGGGATCTAGGCTCTGAGAAAATTCAAACATAATTTTATTCATCACAATACTCTTTTTTACAATGCAAAGCGACCTCTTTATATAGAGAGATCCCATGTAGAAATTTGAAAATACAATATTAAATGCAGAAAATAAAATACCAAATAAATAAAAGCAAATATGGAACTAATTCTATTACAATAAAATAAAATCAGCTTCAAATGTGGTGAGTCTTCAAATCTTCCTGATACGCTCTGAATCAAATCAAATCAAATTTAAATAAAGCTAATATGGAAATCTCTGATAGCTCTAATTAATTTGAATTTGAATTCTGATTCAGCACATGACGTCATCCTAGCCATCCGATTCGGTGCTGATCTGTGTCCCCACCAATTCTCCCCATGTGGGAGAAACTCGACCCCGTCGAGTATGGGTCATGCGACTCGTGTGTCTCCGAGTGGGTCAGATCAACTGTAACAGCCTCCTGAAAAGATAAAATTCTCCACCGAACCAAATAACACTGATTATTGAATTCTATTAAAATTACTTGCTCAACAAGTTTATTCAATTAGCTCTAAAATTATTGAGGTGGATTTTGGTTGTGGACTCTCGTGGGTAAAGCTACACTCAAAGGGAATAAGAGGCTATTGCTTCACTAGGTACTACTGTTGGGTCCTGACAACCAATAGATCTGAAATATTGAAAGTATCATCTATTGCCATGATCTAATAATAATAGTCAAATTTATTCAGTTGACCCAATTTAATAAAATTTTTAAAATAAATTAAATTAGAGATTTAATTATCTTAAATTATCATAATAAAATATTTAGAATTTTTTTTTACACTTAATTATAATAGCTCACCATTAATTTTACTGATTTCATTTATTTTATAATATATAAATAAAGGAACTGACACATGCAATGAACTAAAATAAAATGTATATACAAATACTGACTAGACTCAAACCTACGATATTAAAAATAAAAATAAAAATGTATGTAAATTAGATTCTGATTATAGGCATATGAAAAATAGGTTAGAGTCACAAGAGACGCGGTTCCTAATAGGTGCCATAAAGTTCTCCAAAAATATCTGGCAAACTGTACAGCATACTAGTTAGATGCTCGCGTAGCCAACCACCCAGTTTCATGCACCATCTGTCTACATTAGTTTATAGGTGTCGAGCTTTTACTAAATCGAGAATATGCATGGGTATACTCGACTAAATCAAACCTATTGATCTCAGAACGACCATGACATATAATCATCTCAATATGATCGATAGTGTTATCACCACAATAAGATGATTTAGTAACCTCTATGATCTGCTCTTTTTTATAACTTAGCTCTATGACTATTTTCTCAACTTGATTTTCAACTTCTATCCTATAACTATCTTCCTCGTGCATCTCATCCTCATACCTTTCATACTCTTCGGCTAAACTAGGATCTGCTATATAAATGGATATAGGTAAGGAATCAAGTTTCAGTGCTTCAGGAAGAATGAAAGTCTCCGTGGAGAACTCATTCAAAGCTTCTTTCACGAAGAAACTAGATTGATCACCTATAGTCTCAATAGGTCTGGCAATGAGAGTAGGAATTGGAGCAATTGGTACTAATCTAGGCTCATGTTTATTGGGTGTGAATATGCGGTCAAACTTTGCGATAAGCTCGGTCAACATAGCTTCTAATTTGGGATCCATGGGAATAGGGAGGCTAGACCTAGTGGGCATATGCAAACAGAAATCCATGTAGAAATTTGAAAATACAATATTAAATGTAGAAAATAAAATACCAAATAAATAAAAGCAAATATGGAACTAATTCTATTACAATAAAATAAAATCCGCTCCAAATGTGATGAGTCTTCAAATTTTCTAGATACGCTCTGAATCAAATCAAATCAAATTTAAATAAAGCTAATATGGAAATCTCTAATAGCTCTAATTAATTTGAATTTAAATTCTGATTCAGCACATGACGTCATCCTAGCCATCCGATTCGGTGCTGATCTGTGTCCCCACCACTAATGCTAAGCTCTTTACATCCTTGGCACTCTAAATTGTCTATGGTTGGTGATTAAGCAATCCTATGCATCTTATCATTGTATTCATAGAATTTCCCATAGAATCCAAATCTTAATGATTTTGTGGTAAATTTTATTTTAATTCATTGGAATGTCTACGAGCGATGTCTCCAAAGGATGGAACTCATGGTTCTTGATAGATCATTCTGTTACTTTAGCTAAAAGATTAAATTGATTAGGGTCATTGGTGGAGTCCTAGACAATAATGAAATCTTGACAGGGTTTTTTCTATATCCCCATCCAATAGTATGCCATCAATTTAGTAAGTTGATTCTTCCCTTAATTAAAATTTTCATTCTCTAATGAGAAGATAAGTAATTAACTATAAAGGCTTGCCTTTATAGGAAATCTAGGTCTATTCTTGGAACCCGTTGTCTTCGTCAGAACGACAACATGCGAAGTAAGATCTTCACTTCCTTCGCGATTCTGGCACACACGTCGAGAACATCCCTGCAGGCGGAGTGTTCTTGGTTCAACATTATAACACATAGGCTTCGATGCTACTACTATGCTTTGCTAACTTGAAGCGCCTCACTATGAAAATGGTGCTTCGCTAACGCTCGCCAGAAATGAATGATCGTCGAACCCTTGCACTGACTGTTCGCTTTCTCAATAGTGAAAGGAGAGACAACAGAGAACAGGGGTTTATCAAGATATAGAATGGAGTGAGGATATTTGTTACCAATACTAGAGGAGGATAATTAAAAAATAGGCAGTGAGGACTGCATCTCCTTAGCAAGAACGAGAAACATTCATCTGAAACATGAAAGCGCAGGCAACATCAAGCAAATGACGATGTTTGCGTTCGATCACACCATTCTATTGAGAGGAATAAGCACATGAAGTCTAGGTTTCATGCAGCTAATCTGTAGTACTTGAACTCCCAAGCTTTTGCTTGGGTGAGTGGTGGGATGATAAATGGATTGGCCTGGTTGACCCTCTTCAAATTATCCTGTTAATAAAGCCTTTCTTTAAAGAACCATTTCGGTAGGTTTGACATTTATTCATTAGAGGGAAGGAATAGCAGACTGTGGAAAGCTACTTTCCTAAGTGGAAAAACAGCTTATCTTATAGCTGCTCTACCAAGGAAGCTTCCTTCCGGATTAACCAATAGGGTAAAGGGATTACTCATAATATCATAATGAGGATGGGATCTTACTTATGTTAATGGTCTTATAGTCCTAGCATTAGTCATTATTAAAATATTATAAAGTTGATGAGTCCCACCAAAAATTTGATTGCTAGGGAAGATGAGATTGGTTTGATCAGGTGGATGATGATGAAGACGTAAGGCAAGATCGTCACAAATGAGATTCTAACAGGTTTGTGTTATATGGGCATGGAAGCTCCGCCTAAAAGATTCTCGTGACACACACATCGAATAATTAAAAAAAAGAAAATAAGGCGCATAAGGTTGCAAAAAGGCAAGGTACTTTTTATTGATTGGGCCGAGGAAAAGAGTGCCCTAGAGCGAAAGCTTTTTGGGAGTCAGCAGTACGTTTACCCTGAGTATCAGTTACATCTGCACAATAGGAATCAAGCAAACCCGAAGGGCAGGCCCAAGTTGAGAAGCCTTAATAGCTAACCGAATTGGAATTAACTGAAAGGATTGTGAAAAGTGGATCTAACTCTTTAAAGCTAGAGAATCTTAGATGCAAATAAGCAGTTGCACGAATGCGCTTTTGTCTCTTTTAATCTAGTGGGAAGATCCTTTTTTTTGGGAGTTGTAGGTATATGTCATAGTTTAATGTGCTGGTTTCGGTTTAAACCGAAAGCAATCTACTTTTAGCATATTTTTGTAGGGAGATAATATATAAAAATAGAAAAGAATTGAGTCTACTCGACTGCCTGTGTTTGTACGTTATCCATTGTGTTTGCTCCTCTTATGAATGATCACCATTCAATTGGAACACCACTGTAAGGGGAAAGATTTAATCTAGTTGCAAATCTTCCAAAGAGACTCTAACCTTAAGATAAGGAGAGCTGGAAGAGCAACAAGTAAATTGAAGCCGCTAAGGAGTTAGCAATAACAATGTCATCACCCAAAAGGGCATAGTTCTTAAAATAGCTGCTTGGATATACTTGAGAGGCTGCCTACCACACTAACAAGTGGGTGATAGTACGAAAAGAGGCCAAGACCCGTGAGAACCTAGTGGTTGCCTACATACAAAAGAAATCCATCTCTTGCATTTTCCTTTTCTAAAAGGAACATATTTTATATTTGCCGCAAGACATGAATTAACGGCTATGGAGGCAAAGCTTTTGACAAATAGAACACTAATTACTTCTGACATAAATGGGCAAGCTTACTAATAGGGGTCACTCATTCATCACGGTTTATAGGAAAATCCTTCCTAAGCCTTTTTGGAGTGGGTTGCAAATGTTCTCGCTTCAAAGGCGAGTTAAAATCTTAGCCAACCAATACTGAATCGGAGACAGTAATCTGTAATTAACATAGTTGTCAATAGCGAATGCATGGATCTTTCTGCCTCCTTCAACTTTAAGACCCAACTTGCCTGTCAATGTTGGCTTATCGTCTATAAAAAGATTGAGAGGAAATCGTTGAAGATCTTGAGATGAGACAGGGTGAAGAAAATTCCATACCTTGAATGTGACCCTAGCCAAATTTTGAAAGAGACTTGAGCAAATAAACAGAGACCATGCTTACATGGGTACTGGACGGATTGGACAAATTGGCCCACTTAGAATAAAAAGAAGAGGAAAACAAACTAGCTGGAGAGAGAGAGACCAACCACCAAAACAATGGACTAAGGGCTAGGGGATATGGGCGTAGGGGCTACAAGAATGTGTAAAATAAGTTGGGTAGGATCGATTAATCCTAGAAATTCTGAAATCCTAAAGTTAACCCCTTTGGGCAAAATTTGATTTCAATCTGTCTTAAGAGAAGAAAATTCTTCGATATTTAATACATTTGTTGATTTTTATTTTTTGAGCACACAATTGTAAGATGGTGATACTTTTTAGATTTCTTCTATAACATGTTATCTTAATATAAAATAAAAAAATATTTGGCAAAACAATTGTGTTGTACTTATGACATAATTATAAGAACAATCTTTAGCCAAAACTGTGAAAGCTAACTTTTGCTGAAGCTGTGTAAAAACCTTTCACAAAGAGAGACTAAATGTTTTAGTTAAAATACAATACTATTATATCATTGTAAATTTTGACTAAACTTACGTTTTTATGAATATTTAGTAGAACTTTTACTGACATCATAGGTTGAAATTGATTATTGAATTGTCGAAACTACTGAAGAGTCAGTAATTATAAATGGATTAGCCCGAATCTGAAACTGGGATGGTGCTTTGACATCTTGGTATGTCTCCCATGTTGCGTGATTGTGTAATTAGGCTCAGTAAGGTATTTGTGGTAAGGTAAGCCATCTATCTCTAGTTGTGTTTTCTAGGAGATTTTATTATTGTTGTTAAGTAGAGCTGTCTATTTCCTCTTTTGACTTTTTCATGAATGCATGCTCTCAATTTCAAAGTGATTTGATTTAGGAATCATTGTTATCCACGAACTTTGTTTTCTAGCTTGGATTGTTGTTGTAGGACATAGCCTTATTTCTCTTATTTTAAAAGGAAAGTTACTTGTTCCAGGGAAGTATGATATTGACCACATTCTCATCCCTTTGATTCATGACTTTTTGATGTCTTAATTAGCCAAATTTTCATAATTATATAAAAATGTGAAATAAAATTAATTTTTTATATTGTGATTTGCGTAAGATGTGAAAATGACATTTGGATTGATGCAATTTTAGATGCTGGTATTATCTTATGATTGGGATTTGTGTAGATTTGAAATGAAGTGTTTTTAAATAAAAGTATTTTTAAAGGTGCTTGAGGATTTTTTACTCTCCAACTAAATGAGGTCTAGTGTCAATGTTATCAAGATGTCTATGCTACTATAAATTATTATTTATTTGGTTTAATATTCGTTTAAAAGTTGATAATATTACTAATTCGTCATCAAGGTTCTTGTCTTAGAAAATCATCCTACATACTTCATTTCTCTCTTTTACCATAATTAGGGTGGCATTTAGAGCACTACCAAATTTTTAGTGAAATTTAGATTTCATTCTAAAGTGTCAGTTTAGTAATTATTGTTAATGTTTTTGAACCTGTCATGAAACTAATAAATAATTAAATTCTACATGACATGATATAATATTTGTATAACATCAAACTAAATACTATATTAAAGTTTATGTAAGATGTGAAATAAGATTATTTTTGGTTATCAAGAATTATGTTTATGTGTCAAAGCCAAATAGGACCCGCAAACAGGATGATTATATCCAAATTCATGACATGTAGGTCAAAAGGCACCACTTATCACATCAAAACTATCACTTTAGATTGGTTTGGCTCAAACCCAACTTGGTTTTATTCATGTAGCTTTTTATCAAGTGTATTCATGATAATATCATTTTAGTATAAAGATAATGTACATATATAACTCTTCATCTTATTTTATTTACATATTAGCGCCCTCATTTCTTAAATATTACAAATAAAAGGTATTTGACATAATATTTAAAAATGCAAGGTACTTCCTATATAATATTAACAAAATAAGATGTGTCCCAACTTTCAAAAAAAATTGAACTTTCAGAAAATAAGGCGTCTGTTGAATATTAATAAATGCAATGTATCTCGCGTAATATTTAAAAATCAAGGCGCGTCCATTATAATATTTTAAGAAATCTGAGGCTAATATGTAAATAAAGTGAGATGAAGTATTATGTATATAAATACTCTTTTTGCTTTTCTACAACTACCAAGTTATTTGTCTCATTATGTGGATGCATGCTTTTAATTAGGCATAATGTATATGCATGGCCATTAGTACTACTGCTTATTATCATCTTCACAGTTGTATCCTTGGGTTTTAATTGAGATAAGGTTATTGCTCCCCAAGCCCATTGGGCTTGATCCAAGTTCTACAGCCCCCACCCCAAGTTTGATTCTGTTAATTCATCTTTGTTTGCAGGCCAATTCTTTTCAGAATTTGCAACAATTTAGGCTGATAAGGGCTGCAAGTATCAAAGAGTTGACCACCTTGGAGCTTGCGAGATCTTATTTCCTTTCGTGGCCGTCGAAGGATTCCTTCGGATCATCTTTTTCTGCTCTTATTCTTCTTCTTTTATCAGGTAGCACTTCCTTTAAAGTTTTTCTAAAGTTTGAATTATACTACCAGACTTCATTAGTTTTTCTTGATTCAACATTGGAATCTTACATCCTAGCTTCTTTCAGTCTCTTCCTTTGTAAATTCTGATATTTTGGATGTAGGTCGTCCACATACAAATTCAGTAGTAGAGAGCTTTGTTGCTAGATCTTGAAAATTTTTTATTCGAGTCTCATGGTGTGAATCATTTTGCAATTGAAGTCGAGTTTGGTTGAAGTATGGTTATACAAGTTTTCAGAATGAATTGTATAATGCTTATGTGTTTTAAGAATGATTTGATTTGCATATTTAATTTTAAAGAGATAACTACAAATAGAATATTTAGATCGTCTTATTTAAATTTTCAAATTTTGTCTGCCGTATTATTGTTTTTTTTTTCCTGCCGTATTATTGTTTTTATTTACTGTTTTGTAAATATTCAATCTTAATATTATTTTTTTATATACATATAAATATATTTAAACATTTATCTCTTTGTTGACATGTGACTCCAGCGCTGCATCACAGTCATACACGTGGCGCTTGGCTACTAATCTTATGATTATTATTTTTGCAGATTCTAAACCTTGTCCACGATGTTTAAATTACAGCTCACAAACTTCGTTCACGATATTTCCAGCTCTCCCAGCCACATCGGGCACGATGTTTCCAGCTCTCTCCAAACATCGATGACGATGTTTCTCAGCTATACCTATCGCTGTCAGCGTGCTCTGGCCGCACCGTTTTCAATGCAGCATGTTTCTTTCAGTCACGCAAACTAAGGGCTCGCATGCTTCAGCCATCACTGACCCCAAGAAGACAAGCTTTTCACCCATTGTTTCCAGCCCCTCCAGTGGCCGACAACGGTGGGACCACCAGCGTGAGCTCTGTATTGTTTATATTTTTTCCCCTCCGGAAAACCTGAGCAGAGTTCTCCTTCCACCCGCCTATAAATACTCCTGAACAAAAATTCAGGGAAAAAAACGGGGAAGAGGAGCATTCTCATCTTTCCACTGTACTTGTATTAGAGTTTAAATTAAGAAAGTTCTCCCTCTTTCTGGCTTCCTTTCTAACGATTGTACTGGTCTTCAAGGCCTTTTTTTCTCTCTTTATAGTGAAATCAATCACCCGGCCACTCGGTGGACGTAAGGGATTCCCTCCCTGAACCACCTTAAACTTTCGTGTGTTGCTCTGGATGCTCTCTCTCATTTAAGCCTTAATCGTCAGGCTCAGCTCTCTGTGTGCCGTCGTTTCTCAGGACTCTTTCTTTTTCTCTGTCTCTTGGGATCTCCTACATCCTACGTCAATATTTTCTGGTGCTTTCATTGAGACTCTGAGAAGATGGTGGCCAGAACACGTAGAACTAATTTTGCTGCTTGCAGCGTACAAGCAGGTGAACCTTCCGTCAAGGTTCTAAGTGATGAAGCCTAAGCTTCGACATTCCGGTGCCGTGCCGGATCTACTTCTTCCTCCGGGCGCATCCACCTTTCAGCATTACAGGGGATGCTGGCCAATCCTACCAATATAGTCACTGGCCTCACAACCCAGCAAGCTGTGATTCTCAGGCAGACCCAACCGATTTGTACTACTCCGTGTCCCCCTGCATCTCTTCCGCTGGTTGCGTCGGCTTCTGATCTTCTTCCGCCAAGTTGCGGGGGCTCATGAACCTCCCCCGCCAGTTGTGGCGGTTCCCGCTCCTTTCACTGTCGGAAGTTGTTCTGTTCAATCGTCTGGTTCCTCCCAGCATCTCAGGCATCATCCTTCTCATTAGGAAATACACTAGGGTCAAAATTCTCTCTCACTGTTCTCTGCATATCCACTTCCTTCGCTTGTCGTCTTTCCTCCAGCTTTTCCTCCTTTCCTTCTGGACGGAATCGCTTTTTCCCAGGTGCTCAGGCCCTCTAATACGGACCTGATCCCTTCTTTGGTCACTTGATGGCAACACCCCTTTCTCTAACGACATCCGGCAGGTGCCAGTCCTAGAGGACTTCAGGCCGCCACGCCTTGAATCCTACAGAGGTACTACTGACTCCCGGGAACACATCCAGAGGTTCGAAGCTGCTGTTCGCTATTGTCAACCTGATGAGGCTACTAAGTATCATCTCCTAGTCAACACTCTAAAAGGGGCAGCCTTCAGCTGGTTTGTTAAGCTACCCAGAGGCCACATCTATTCTTATGAGTATCTGAAATGGGAAGTGATTACTCGCTTCATCGGCCAGATGCGCATGGTCATATCTGATATGGTGCTCGCCAACATCAAGCAGGGTGAGAAAGAAAGCCTGCGAAATTACACCAATCGCTTCTTTACTGTTGTGGCAGAAGCTGAAGACGTCTTCCCTGCTGTCGCCATCCATGATTACCGCATGGGACTGATTAGTGGAGATCTATCCAAATCTCTGCAACTGATGAAACCCAAGAGATACTGAGTTGGTTGCAAGGGCCAGCCAGTTCATACTTTTGGAGGACGCTGAAGGGAGCGGTTCCCCCGATGTCACCAAACCCAAAGTGAAAAAAGGAAACATCGGAGAGACAAAACTTTAAAATCTGGTTAACACTAACCATCGTGCACGATGGCTCTTGCCAAACATCGATCTCGATGTTTATCAAACTTCATGATTTTAAGGTGGATCCATATGTCGTCCATGATATTTATGCACCTAGCACTATTTGATTCTGGAATTCTTTTACTGTTAATCCTAACATTGATATTCATACTGAGGTATTATTTAAAGCACAATTAGCTCATTTTTTATTCAAGCATCGTGCGATAGGTATGATTCTAACCTCAAACTCTCAACTATCGTACTCGAGGTTTCCGCGCCTTATACATGATGGTTCATTATACTCTTCATATACGGAGGTCACCGAGGCTAGTCGCGCTTAGCAGGCGGGGTCTCCTGCCTGCATTCGGAACTCTTTCATAAGCCCATCTCGCTAGCGGAAAGCCGGAAGGCCCGCTCGTAATCTTAGGGCAGTCTCTGATATCTATTCATGATACAGGTCCCCCCTAAGCAGAGTGCCTTCGCTTCCCACTAGGATCTGTCCTAACGGAGGTCAGCCCATACCTCAAGTACAAATATCTCTACGATGTTTCAAACAATCTAAGTCCTTTTGGCATTGGGTCAGATAACTCCTCCTAGGCAGGATCTCCACTACTATCATTACTTCTTTCCTATGCAGATGTGTAAAGGAGTATAATTTCAAGTCAAATTCGGGAAATATCCTATCAGTTCTATTTTATTCTTAACTGTTATAAGAGGAATTAACCAGATTACTCCTCAATCAGATATTATGTTTCCAAATGCACTCTTTCCACTAGGATCTGCTGCTCTAATGGAGATCAACCCATGTCCATAGTACAAACATCTCTATGATGTTTCAGACTCCATGTCCTATGACATCAGGAAAGTTCGCCTCAGGAGCTATTCCTAGCTAAGGAATGGGGCAACTTAAGCTCGATCGCGGTTTCTGTGACATCAGAATCGATGATCAGCCAACTCTTCAGAAATTGCCCTCCAAAATTTCGACATCAATGTTTCTTTCATCATGAAAAACATCGATATCAATATTTTGTGGCTCTACAGATCGGACATTCTCCTAGGTTCATAGCACCTGCAAGGCAAAGCAATGCCTCTCCTCCTCAGGAGGGAGATCTGGAGGAGGCCTACTCCTTAGATACCAGGTTAGCCTTATTCTTTTGCTCTGTCATCTCACTAATTGTTCCTTTCTTCCTTTCCTTGCAGGAATTCAACGGACGGTGAGAAGCGCCGGGGTGCTCCCCTAACTTCATTCATGCAGACTTTAGGTAGTGCATTCACCACTGTCATGGTTCGCATGCCAGGACCCACAAATGTTCGCGTCCCAGCATGCAGGGGGCTAATGTTGACATGTGGCTCCAGCACTGCATCACAGTCATACACGTGGCGCTTGGCTACTAACCTTATAATTATTATTTTTGTAAATCCCAAACCTTTTTCACGATGTTTGGATTACAGCTCACAAAATTTGTCCACGATGTTTCCAGCTCTCCCAGCCACATCGGGCACGGCGTTTCCAGCTCTCCCCAAACATCAATGACGATGTTTCTCAGCTATACCTATCGCTGTCAGCGTGCTCTGGCGGCATTGTTTTCAATGCAGCATGCTTCTTCCAGTCACGCAAATCAAGGGCCCGTATGCTTCAGCTATCACGGACCCCAAGAAAACAAGCTCTTCACCCATTATTTCCAGCCCCTCCAGTGGCCGACAACGGTGCGACCACCAGCGTGGGCTCAATATTGTTTATACTTTTTCTCCTCTAGAAAATTCGGGCGGAGCTCTCCTTCCACCCGCCTATACTCCTGAACAAAGCTTCAGGGAAAAAAAGGGGGAAGAGGAGCACTCATCTTTCCACCGTACTTGTATTAGAGCTTAAATTAAGAAAGCTCTCCCTCTCTCTGGCTCCCTCTTCTAATGATTGTACTGGTCTTCAAGGCTTTCTTTTTCTCTTTCTAGTGAAATCAATCACCCGGCCACCCGGTGGACGTAGGCGATTCCCTCTCTGAACCACCATAAATCTCCGTGTGTTGCTCTAGATGCTCTCTCTTATTTAAGCCTTAACCGTCAGGCTCAGCTCTCTGCGTGTCGCCGTCTCTCAGGACTCTCTCTTTTTCTGTCATATTTTTTTATTATTTATTTCAATTAATATAAAGATTATTGTGATAAAATACATACATATATATATATATATTTATTTTTATTTTAATCACATATTTTTGATAAATTATTTTATATCACATTTATGTATACAAGATGATGAAAATATGAATGACATTCTTCTAGCTCAATAGAAAAAAGTTTGTGTGAAGATCAAAAAATCTCAGATTTAAATCATATGAAAAATTGTAGTATCAAAGTGGTAAAATTAAAAAAAAAAAAAGAGCAGATAACTAGTTACTCACTTTAGATACGTTGGATAATGATTTGATCTCTAAAGTTTAGGAAAGTTTAAGATATTTAATGAAAATATTGAGAATTAACAGATCAATATGTAAATAAGATAATATTAGAAATTTTTACATGTACTGTACAGTGTACAATGCATGACATAAATTAATAAAAAATAACTGCGTAGTTTGTCTTACTCGGCTACTTAACATTGATCTTGATTCAAATTAACTTTGTAAATTGCATAATAAAAATTTTTAACATCAAACATATATATATATATATACATATCAAATAATTTCATTTGAAATTTTTATCAAATTTAAAAATAAAAATATCAGATTTAAAAATTATCTTTTTTTCTCAATAAAAAATAATCTAATAAATAAATAAGTTTTTATAACTTTTATGACAAAAATATTATATATTATCTTTTATTTAATTAAAAATAATTTGAGCAAATATGCAATCCCTTGATAGTATATATTTAGTAAAGAAGATGAGTATGAAAGGGTAAATTAAGATTTAAGAAGTAATATATAAATATTTTTATTAAAAATTAATAAGATAAATTACTGGTAGGTTCTTATTATTTAGCTATAATTACTCTATAGTCTATTTTTTATAATTTTAACTTAAATTTTTAATTAAAACTATAGGAGCCTACTAGGTCTCTATTATATTTTATATTTAGGTGGTTTTTTATTTTAAAATATTGTAGTTGTACTAAAAATATTTTATAAATGTGTGTTCTTCGGCCTGTGGAAGAGCATCCATCAGAAATTTATCTGTAAACTTTCTTGAAATAAACTTCTTTTTTGAAATAAAATCTTTCACATTCTACTTTGGAGTTCATTTGAAATTCATATCTGTGGTGAAAAAAATTAGATTAATTATAATTTAATAACAATAATAGTTTCAAATATTTTTGCTGTAATATTAAAATTTACGAGATGATATGTGTATAAATAAAATTTGAATGATTATTAATATGTAAATATAAATTTTCAGGTTAATATGTATGTACTAAGTTCTATTATAACCCAAGTTTCTACAAAAGTTGATAATTTCCATGTTCTATAGCCCAAATATGATACATATTCAGTCATAAGATTAATAAATATTGAATACATTAGCTAATAAAACCTTAAAATATAAATTAAAATCATGCGTATTATCTAATACATAAGTTAATGTTAGCATAGTAATATAACAATTTAGATAGCGTGGTGTACATTTATTGTGAAGTACCTCCATCATATCTCACTTTGCAAATAAGCCCAAGGATGAAGTTAAGCTGACCAAAGTTTTATCGTTGCCATCAATAACTCTATTCCCAATATTTTAATGACAAAATGTACAACAAGAGAAGCATGAAAACCATTTTCTTCGAGTTACTACTGATATTGTCATCTGTGGTTCGGATGGACTGGTGGTCATGGTATCTTCCACATAAACTTGTTGAGCATTTGGGGGCTGAACAACTACAGGTGATTTGCGTTCTTCTTGCTGCTCAAACTTCATTCGCATTGACTCATTTTTTCTATCATCTACTGTTCTGATCAATATAATAGTTTGAGAATGTGTTAGTATATATACACATATGAAGCTAAATAAATAATGCAAAAAAAAAAAGCATACTTAATTATTGCGATTTAAATATGAACAGAAATATTTTTTTTAAAAAAACTTCATCTTTTTTTTAATGTGCAAGATTATATATTTACATTGAATAAAATGGGATTTGGTGCTCTATTTTAAGGGTTATAGTGTCTTTTAAGTCCTGTTTGGTTGGAGGTCATTATTTTATATTACATTCCACACAATTTTTAACACATTATATTTAATTTTTTATTATTATTTTTTTAATAGAATAGTTGGAGGCTATTTTGGCCATGGCCTGGCTTCCAACCAAGCAGGGCCTTTAGTCTCTCTATTTAGGATTTATTTGTATTTGGTCCTTCACTAATGAAATAATTATAATTTTCTATTAATTGAAGTAGTATCATTCTTTTATTTGACTTGGATTTAACTGATATTAAAGAAAGGATAATTTTGAAATGTTTTTATGTTTTGTGGACGTTGGAGTTTAGAAAGAAAAATAATAAAAAAATAGAAAGAACAATTCTGTAAAATATTTTTTCAAAAATAAATTCTGTAAAAAATTCTTTTTTTTTAAAAGAACGTGCGTGCCATTTATTAAATCCTGAAGTTTGGCATACTGTTTGTGAAATCGTGATTTAGATTTTAATGGGAGAAAATTTTGATAGGAGTGGAGAAAAAGGAAATCCAATGAGTGGAATGCTTCATCTATATGCCCATCAATGACGCTACACCACACGAGTTTGCTTGCCTCACAACACTAAATGGCATCAAGACATCAATTGATAATTAGACAACTTAATCTCTCAATAAACAGTCTGTCGAGAAGAGATCAAACACCTTATGTTAATGTAAGAAAAAGGAGTCTCAAGAGACAGCAGTATGCAAAAAACTAAACCTGACGATTAAGGCTTAATTAAGAATGAAGAGCATCTAAAGAAACACGCAAGGATTAAGGTGATTCGAAAACAACTTGCTCCCTACGTCCACTTGGCGAACTTTAAATCTTTCACTATATCTCAAAGAAGGGGCCACTAAGGCCTAATACATAACTGTATAAAGCACAAAAAGAAAAATGAAGTTCCTGGGGGGCCTCCTTGAAATCTTACTCAAGGATATTTATAGTTAGCTTGCAATGACCATCTACAAATCACAAGTATGGGGCAAGTTAGAGCTGTCTTGTCAGAAGAATGCCTCTTTCCCTCTGATGATTTGACTCTAATTGTGGTAGTGTACTTCAGGCATGAAATGTGCACAGGGTATGACTGCCTGGCCTGTACGAATTATACGGTTGTCAGTCTAAAGGGGTGTGACAGCTACGATTCGGGTCATATGTTGATGTCGATGCTATTGCAAGAGCTGATCTTCGAAACTGATGGTGTAACTCTTCTAGAAGGGTAATGGATGATTAGTTTAGCCAATTTTTGTGCTCGATAATATTAAACCTCATCGTCGATGATGGGTGAGTAGAATTAGAGAGCCTCTTAGGGTGATACGTGTATGACTGAGATGCAGCGCTAGAGCCATGTGTTAACATTTTTGATAAAAAATCAAACAGTCTAGTCTATTTGATCAGATGATTCTTTTTAGAAAATCATTAAGTATCAAAGTAGGTAGTTGTTCAAAAAAAAAATGTATAATTTGATATTAAATATATATTAATTAAAAAAAATGCAAATATATATGATATTTTTTATATCACAAATTATATTTATTTTTTAGATAAATACATTCTTTTTATAGTATATTAGATCATTTAGATGATTCGAACCGTTAGATCGTATCTATTGGATAGTTCGTTCAGTAATAACAATATTTATAGTTTCTATAAAATAATATTTATAATTATTTCAAAAAAACTAATATTTATAATTATTAAAAAATAATATTTATAATATTGTGTGTGCGGTGAGGCTCGTTTATCTGCGTGACGTGACCTAACTGGATTACGTGTTAACCCCACGCGATTAATTTCTCGAGAGATCGCCAGAGAGAGAGAGAGAGAGGAGAGAGAGAGAGAGAGAGAGAGAGAGAGAGAGAGAGAGTACACGGGGAAGGCGAACGAGCGGATGCTGGTGGTGCTGCCATCGGAGTGCTTTGATATGCTGTGGCCAAGCGCTTCTTCCGGCGGATTCTCCTTCTCCTTCTCCTTCCCCTCCGCCGTCGCTCTCATTACCAACTTCATCGCCTCCGCGTTCGCGCACGCCGCTGTCGCTGCGGGCTCCGCTTCCCTTGCTTCTTCCGGATCCACCGGCTTCCTCTTCCCAGCATCCGCCGCCGTTCTCGCGGCTGGCGGCAGCGGAGGCGGGTAATCGGACGGCGCGCTCGCAAAATGTCCCAACTCCTCCGGTTTCCCTATGTACATTCCGCGATCCCTCGAGAAGCTCGAGTTCCCCATTTGGATGCTGAACAGCGATTCGTTCGACGCGACGCTCCATTCCATTGCCGACGCCGGGTTTCGTGCGAAGACTGAAGCGGGGATTCGGTTGGGATCTGGCACGTCGTACCTCACCGTCACCTGCGGCGGTCGTCTGTAGTCTTGGTCTATGTCTGTGGCTTTCTCATCCGCCGCGTGATGAGGAATCAGATCTATAAGGCGGTCAATGGAGATCGTCGGCGGAGGCCAGGATGGAGAGGATGCCGGCGCCCCCCCAAGCTCGTGGGTCTCGAGCTGGAAGAAAAGGTCATCAGAATCGGAGTCCGAGGTCGATGAAGATGAAGAAGACGAACCGTCCTTCCTCTCCTCGGCATTGGGAGTGACCATTGCTGGGAAGGAGGAAACCTCGTACATACCGGAATTCGGCTCTAGACGGGGCGGGAGAGGAGGAGAAGGTGGCGATGGCTTGTGAACGGCGGCGTGTTCCACCGGCGTGTGGGCCATTTTACAGGTTAGCTGCCTGAGTCTCCTTTATTTAGACTAGGAGTTTCCATTGGATGGGTAATTAGGACGTTTCATGCTGGCCATAAATAGAAATTAGTTGTTCGGATTGCATTTCTGTAGTACCTTTGGTTTCTCCTAAACTAACGACATAGCATCCAATGAACAGAAGAGAGAACGTACTTGAATTGTAACGGTTCAATGGCTCCAGAAATGGGCATGGCACAACTTAAAATGGAGGTTTTCTGAGTTAACTTTAGTTTGAATGAGGTTTGTTTGAATCCGGTTGGTTTTATGTCTGTCTCTGTGGGGGATTTAATGAGTTATTAGAGATAATGTTCTTAGGTCAAACATGATGTGTGGATCCTTTTAGTTCCTTGAAGCTCCTAGAGTTGATAATGTTCACAGTTTAAGCCACGATTATGGCAAAACCCAACCTAGCCTTCCTCGAGTTGATCTATGCAGCCTTCTTCGAGTTGATCTATGCAGCCTTCCTCTTACATTATAGAGATGTTTCTGGTTTAAATTTGTGATCTCTAAGTTGTAATAAGACGCTGGAGAAGCGCATGTTCTTTTGTACTAGGCTTGGTTTATTTTCAAGAAAAGATGTATGTTGATGGGCTGATTAAAAACCTATGGTGCTGGTAAGTTCAATACACTGTAGTTTTTGATCGTATGAAAAATGAATAAGAATGTGTTTTTGATCGTAGAGGCCTACACTCACCTCTCCATACAGATTTAAGGAATTAAAAAAAATCCTAATGACGATCATAGAGGGTCTTGGGCCAATAAACTTACCCACCACAGTGTTGGTAAAAGCTTTTGCCATTTGAACAAGATCATTTTCAGAGAAATCAATTGCTGGCATTCCATCGATGTAGCAAATGTCCTTATGAATTTCACAATCTGGAGGAAGAGCAGGGGGCTTACCTTGCTGGGCTTGCTTTGTGTCACGTAGGCCTGCAGAGAGGGGGCCCTCCAGAATTGATGCATATGTTGGCTTGGGCCAGACCTTCTGAGGGCCAAGTCCAGAATCAACAACAGCAGCAGGGCCCTCAGCTGGGCTGCCTAACAGCCCAGGAACAGAAGGGCAACCAGATGGGCCATCCAGCCCGCTAGTCAGCCCAACAAGCTCGGGAGGCCCAGCAAGAGCACGGGCCTGGGAGGAGCACAAGCCCAAGGGAGGTGGGGGGGGCAGACGGGGCCCACGGCAGTAGGCCACTCACCCGGCACAAATGCGGGAAACTGGGAACGCTGGTCGGCCATGGCGGAAAAAAAACGGGCTGTCGGGAGACTCGCGCGGCCGGGCGGCTGTTGATCAGGACGCAGGGAACGCCGGCGCCTACGGAACGGCGCCCCCTAGGCTTCTCCTCGCCACCGAGACACGCCGGAGCTGTTTTCCCGCCGACGTCCAGGAAGAACAGTCGCCGGAAAGGAGTACCTGGAGGACCTCTGAGAAGGCCACCGCCGTCCGCACTAGGATCAGCCGTCCACAGCGCCTCTAAGGAAATCTGGAGGCTCTCAAAGAGCCGCCGAAGCCGCCGGGAAGGCCGCACGCGACAGACAACTGGCGCGCAGAACCACCCAGAGCTCCGGCAGGCAGAAAAGATCGACGGCAGAGCAGCTGTGCTTTTGATCTCCTCCAACCTAGCTTGCCATCGCCCAGAAGTGAAGAGAATAGGAAACTAGGCCCAAAAAGATTCCAGAAGTAGACTCCATTCAACATGGCCCAACCAACATGGCCCAACCAGAGAGGCCCATGCAGAATGGGGCCCAATCCTGGATGACTTTTAACTAGTTCGAAGGCCACAGCAAGTGAAGGAAGACTTCTTACTTGAGCCAGACCCAGAGCAAATGATGGGGATTTAAGGGCCATACCGGGTGAGGCCCAATAAGTGAGTTCATAATAAGGCCCAGGAAGCCCATTCTGTGTTGAAATCTTGAGAAACTGGGCCACAACCCACTGCAGAGATGGGATGCATGGGGCAAATCCGGCCCGCTCAAAGCCCATCAGAGATGTGCCACTGGACTCAGAGCTTGCAGGGAAGCCCAATCCACAGTCATAGTAAGGTGGGCCAACTAGAAAGGCTCATAGCAAAAGGGCGAGAGCCCAAAATGGGCTCAGGTTCAACGCCCCACAGAGAAGCCTAGTAAGATAAAGTGGGTCGGAAGTCCGTCCCAAGAAACTCTACCAGGCCCGCCACCAAACGGCAGCCCACCGAGGGAGCGTGACCCGCGGGAACAGCTAGGGCCCGCTGGAGGGAAGTGGGCCACGTGGCAGGCGGGGGAGGAATTCCCACTAAATCACGTGGTCAGACTGTCGGCCACGCGGGGATTCTGCCTGGGAAACGGCGACGCATGTCGGGCTGTCGGGGCGTGTAGAGCGGACGCGGAGGGGACGTGGATTACGCCTGACGCGCCTAGGATCACAGGCGGCGAGAGTTTCAGCAGCGACTGAACAATGAGCTAAGAAGGCGTCGACGACCGCAGAGAGGCTGGGCCCGCAAAGAAAGAGGACAGGAGGCATGTGATAGGACCTGCACCTGTCCAGCTATCTGCAATTGAAATGATAGAGAGAGAAGACAGAAGGAGATGGAGGGAAGAAAGGAGGAGCCTGGGGAAGAGATCGGAAGGAAGAAGATATTTTTATCTATCAATTTTCATGAAAGAAACAATTACAGTTCCCTAGCTATTTGTAACCCAACCTAATGGCCGGTGATTCCAAACAACATGTAAAATGACAATTTTGGGTCTTTGACTCTATTACAACTCAATGATGCAATTGATCTTTTAGACTCATGACAACCTGTTGGGTTCCATGACACACCTGACACCACCATTTTATTATTTAAGCGGCTGATGCAAATCCAGAAGCTTCTTGTGCCTTTTCCTCTACATATTAAAGGAGAAATCTTTCCACCATACCGGCTTCATTTTGCTCCTTACTGTTCGTCGTGGCTCTACAACTTCAGCTCCGCCAACCTCGTTGTTCTCCAGCGCCTCCACTGCCCTTGGTGATCCCTTTTGCAGCTCCTCAACATTGGCTCCACCAGATCCGTTATCCTCATGGTAGGTGTCGACGTCATCTACTGCCATTGAATCTGGGGTTGCATCAATTTCCTTCCCCCTCGGGAGATTGACCTTGTCCTCAAGGTCAAACTGAGGATACACCTTTTTAAACTCTCTTGTGTTTATCCATGAGGAATCTTCTGGGTTCCAACCTTCCCACTGAATCAGCAGTTCTTCCTCCAACCTTTCCCCCTTTTGGACTGTCCTCTTTCGAAGAACGGCTAAGGGTTGCACTAAAGGTTGACCAACTGCAAGTCCCTCAGGTAATGGAGTTGGGTGGAAGCGAGAACTTTGTTTGTATGGCTTGAGCAAGGACACATGAAACACGGGGTGTATGCGCGAATGTTCAGGCAAGGCCAACCGGTAAGCAACCTTTCCTATGCGTTCCTGAACTTCATAAGGTCCATAGAACCTTTTTCTGAGCTTAGAGTAGGTTGGTTGCTTTAATGAGATCTGGCGGTATGGTTGAAGCTTTACAAGAACATGATCCCCTTCTTTAAATTGCAGATCTCTTCTTTTCTTGTCAGCTTGTTGCTTCATGCGGTGCTTGGTACGGTGGAGATTTTCTTTGAGTTGTCGCAGCATAGCATCTCTTTGTAGTAGTAAGGTGTCTACAGCTTCGATTGGGGTGGAGTCATTTTCGTAGGGATGGATGGGTGGTGGAAGCCGCCCGTATACGACCTGAAATGGGGAAAGGCCAATAGCAGAGTGATACGAAGAATTATATGAGAATTCTGCCCATGGTAAGTATTTAAGCCAAGTGGTTGGGGCCTCCATGGTAAAGCATCGTAGGTATTGTTCTAACCCTCTGTTAGTAACTTCAATCTGCCCATCTGTTTTTGGATGATAAGATGTACTAAAATGCAACTTGGTTCCACTTAAACGGAACAATTCCTTCCAAAAATGGCTCATGAAAATTTTATCCCGGTCTGTGACTATTGATTTGGGTATTCCATGCAGGGGGCATATTTCTGTTACAAAAACATTGGCAACCTTACTTGCTGTGAAGTCCCCCAATAAAGCTGTAAAGTGGGCGTATTTTGAAAGGCGGTCAACTACAACCATAATTACTGTCTTGCCACTTGATGGTGGTAACCCAATAATGAAATCCATGGAAATGTCATCCCAAACTGCAGTCGGTGTTGGTAGTGGTTGTAAGAGTCCTGTTGGGCATAAGGGTTGATATTTAGTTGCTTGGCAAATTGGGCAGGTCTAAACATACTCTTGATTGTCTCTTTTCATGTTTTCCCAATAATACTGCGAAGCTACTCTATGTTGAGTTTTCTTTACACCGCCATGTCCCCCTACGGGACTGGAATGAAATTCTTGCAGTATTTGATTGATCAGCTTGCTGTTAGATGGAACCACAACTCTACCTTTAAAGTATAATAGTCCTTCTTTCCAAGCATAGTTCACATGCTCCCTGATCCCTCTCTAATAGCCTTAATAATTCTGCTAGTATCAGGATCATCCAAGATTTCTATCCTTACTCTTTTAAGTAATTGAGGAATCACTGTACTTAAAGCCAACAGTTCCGCATATTTCCCAGTACCTTCTTCTTCATGTTTCCTTGATAATGCATCAGCTACCTTATTACTCGATCCAGGGTGATACTCGATTGTGTAATCATACCCTAGTAACTTAACTAGGAATCGTTGTTGTTCCGGCGTCTGAATGACTTGATTCATGAGCTCACGAATGCTTTTTTGATCTGTCTTGATGGTGAATTTTGCCCCTAGTAAGTACTGCCGCCATTTAGCTACTGCTTCTGTGATGGCGAATAATTCTCGGACATAAGTGGAGGCCTGTTGCATTTTTTGATTTAATTTCTTACTGAAAAAGGCTATGGGGTGCCTCTCTTGACTCAATACTGCTCCAATCCCTATTCCTGAGGCATCTGTTTCAACAGTAAAAGGCTTGCTCATATAGCTCTTCCCTTTAAGTCCTCTCGGCTCTTTCTTTCCCATTGGAGAGTGAGCTCCCCTGTTGTGCATCTCCTTCATCCCTCGTCGGGTGAACTATTAGAACATATATCTTGCCTTGCTGATTATTGATTCTTATGGAATTTCTCAAAGCAACTTATTGCATAAACTTTTCCTCTCCTTTTTCCATCTATCCGTTTGGGGGTCAAATTCTCTTATTGGTAATATTTTCTTTACTTTGGGCCTTAGGTGGCTGTTGGAATTTGTGGGGTGTTGGATAATGATGCATTAGTTTGGGATTAATAATGTTTGGCACCGCGGAAGATTTCTGCTTCCATTGTGGTGGCTCCTCTTGGTAAAAATCGTACTTTTAATCTTCTACTAAGTTTGACCTAACTCGGTTGCCTGCAACAACGATTTAGGGGTGCATTCTTACCTCTTTTCCTGATGTCTTGGTTCTCAAAATATGACATGCTTCGGGAAACAGACTCTGCATGAAGTTTCCATGATTTCCATTCCAATGTTCAAGTTGGATTAATCGCTTCAAACGTTCCTATACTCTGTTACTGTTTCCAGTCTGACATTAGCTTGGCTATTTTCTCCTCGAAGATCTTGGTACTCTGACGATCCCAATCTGTTCCGCAGTGACTGCAAGAATT
The DNA here is from genome assembly GCA_002786265.1 of Apostasia shenzhenica. Lineage (NCBI taxonomy): Eukaryota > Viridiplantae > Streptophyta > Magnoliopsida > Asparagales > Orchidaceae > Apostasia > Apostasia shenzhenica. The sequence continues at coordinate 627,858 of KZ452042.1, read as the reverse complement.
CTGACTAGGTAGAAAATTTCTGATTTGTTTGCAGTCCAGTGGAACCATTCCTCAGCTTCATCATCCAGGTGAAAATGATGTTAGCATTAGCTTCTCTTCATCGGTAAGTTGGTGAAATCCATAAACTGCTCTACTTTCCTAATCCACACCTCTGCGTTTACCCTGCGGAGAATCGAGGGTACCTTCATCTGAAAAGATCGAAAAGGATTTTCCCCCTTTAGCCATTGCTTACCTTGTTTGATATTGCTTCTCTTCCGTTTGCGCTTTACTTTCTGCCAACTGATCCTATTTTTGTTCATCTGCTCCAATTTGGCATCCATCACTGCCATCCACATGTTAATTTCCTTCAAATACATTGCCCTAGGGACTATAATTGCTCTTCATGATTGGCTAATTTGAATAAGCATCATCGATTGTGATGAGGGCGGAAAAAGATGTCAATGATATTTTATATTTATATTCAGCAAAAACGATTAGCAAATTATTTTAATTAAGAAGAAAAATATTTTCTAGGATAATATAGATGAAAAGATTTTTGAATTTTCTAAATTAAGATATTTTAAAAATTTAAATAGAATCGTATGATAAATAAGAAATTTAATCAACTTAGATTTTAGGGGACGTCAATTTAAATTCAATAAATCAGAACTTGAAGATTCAGGAATTTTGGACAAATGTCTCACAATTAATCGAACACAGTAATTGAACCACAAATAAAATATCGGGCCGTCACAATTAGAACCAAATAAATAACTCAAGTCGAGCGATAATTTGTGTTGAAGTCAAATAATCAGTTTAATGGGTTCGGAAAAGAACTTTAACCAGCGATTTTGAATCGGAGAAGAGTCACCTGAACGATGATTAACACTGAGTCTGATTCGAGTACGGGCAACACGCGCGGACAAAGCGCAAAAGGCGCGCCGGAGCGAGCACGGGTGGGGCGCGCAGGCAGGCGCAGGCGCGGCGGCGCGCAGGCGGCGCATGCAAGAGTAGGCGCACAGCAGCAGCGGGCGCGGAGGCAGGCGCGCCAGCGGCGCGCTGGGCAGCCGTGCTTAAGCGCGCCGCTAAACGCGAGGCTCGCAAGGTGCGCGGCTGCAGGCGCGAGCTCGGAGCGTATGCGCGCGGACGAGTCTGTGGGTACTGCACGCGCTGCGAGCGGAGGGAGCTGTTGTAGCAGGTGAGTGCGCAAAGATTTTTTTTTTTTGAAAATAGTGATATAACTATGCTAATTTGAGGATTCTATCAAAGGCTAACCCTACTCTTTCCTTCACCGAGATATCGACTCCTTAATCCGAATCTAGGCTCTGAGAGAACATCAAACATAAATTTCATTCATCAAATGCTATTCTTTTTACAATGCAAAGCGACCTCTTTATATAGAGAGATTCCATATAG
>KZ452042.1:617662-624026 GCA_002786265.1 Apostasia shenzhenica | reverse complement strand
TTTTTTTTTTTGAAAAGTGAATAACTATGCTAATTTGAGGATTCTTATCAAAGGCTAACCCTACTCTTTCCTTCACCGGAATATCGACTCCTTAATCCGAATCTAGGCTCTGAGAGAACTCAAACATAATTTCATTCATCAAATGCTATTCTTTTACAATGCAAAGCGACCTCTTTATATAGAGAGATTCCATATAGAAATTTGAAAATACAATATTAAATGCAGAAAATAAAATACCAAATAAATAAAAGCAAATATGGAACTAATTCTATTACAATAAAATAAAATCAGCTCCAAATGTGATGAGTCTCCAAATCTTCCAGATATGCTCTGAATCAAATCAAATCTAATCTAAATAAAGCTAATATAAAATAAATCTAAATATTCTGTACAGTGATGTAGATCTATTATTTTCATACCCTTCTACCTAGAAGCCTGACAAAAGTTCCTACAGCTTGTTATTCTAGAAGCCTTGACAGGAGCCGCATCTTGTATAAGTGATTCCTTTTTCTTAGGACATCACCCGACGTATACTCTCCGCTTTTATCAAAATAACATATATGTAGAAAACTCTCCGCCCTCAGCAGTTCTTGGTATACAAAAATTATTAGTACCACATTACCTTACAGACAAGCATTTCTCATCCATTCACTTGCTCAAATAACAACATACACAACATACATGACATAATAACATAATTTCATATAGACACGCCACTAAAATCTTCTGTAATTCGAAATCCACGTAATAGGTCAAAACATCAATAATAGAGGATTGATTTGAAAATTCCACCAAATTAATTCATTCTCCACAATATCATAATTTTTTCATAATCTTGAAACATTAAATTATATTCACAACACAATATTAAATCAACATCAATTTGAGAAAGAAACTGTTTAGCTAGTCCCAAAATCCCTCATTTATTTCTCCTTACGCAATACACAGAATACTAACAGAAAATATAACATAATAACAAAATGACAACATAACAATATCAACTTTAAGGAAAGGATTATCTACTTATTAATAGTTAAACGCTCAGAAATCCCCACTAGCTTTCCTTCTTTTCCTTTCCTCCTCCTCCTCTTCTTCTTCTTCTTCTTCTTCCCGCTGGCGCTGGCTCGATGGAACTGCCCATAGAGACGAGCGCGGGCGACAGGGAGAAACCGAGAGGGAGAGAGAGAGAAATTCCTTTTTCTCTCTCCAGGAGCACGCGGCACGCTGAAAAGGGTTGGCGGGTGCGGGCGAAAGGCGGTTCGCCACTGTTCCTTTCTGTTTTGGAACAATTGCAATTTAGTCCCCCTATTTCTAACCTCTTATAAATAGATTCAAAATTATTATTTTCAAGTCCAAAAATATTTTTTTTTATGTCCAAAATAGTTTCAACTTTTAAGCCTCAAATCAAACTATAATTCAATTTCTTTTAACTTCAAATATAATTTCAGGATGTCACAGGGTGTGTGGATCAACAGGCCGAAAGGCAAATTCTTCCAAAGGGTTGAGTATGAAGGTATCAACGTTATCTGTTTTAAATGTAGTGTGGTTGGCCATAGGGATAAGAGCTGCCCCCTTTTTAGGCCGACAACACAAGTTCCTGCAACCATCCGCCCTTTCCCGATTTTCTCTGACGATATGATGGACACTAGCACTGGCGTCATAACCCCAACTGAGAATGAAAGCATTCTTGTCAACAATTCCCCCCTTGACGACAAATCTCTGCACAACCTACCCGGCCACTCGGGGGAAGCGGAGAAGGACCATGTTGGTCCGTGGATGCTTGTGACCAACAGGCGCAGGAAACCACAAAGCTTGGCTGGACAGCTACCCTCACACGTGGCAAGCAACATTCCCAGCAGGAAGAAACCTGTCCACCCTCTTAAACCATCTCGGCAATAACAACAACCTGCAATCCAGCAATACAGAGCTGTGGGACAGCAAACTACCGGACCTCAAGCACCACAAAACAGCCAACTACACAGCATCCACCTGCAGAACAATGTTGATGTGCAGCAAACTGTAGAATCCCAGCAACGCCGAACTCTGGGACAACACACAACAGGCCAGAGGCTGCTGCAAAACAAGCAAAAAAGTTCTACAGAGTTGCAGAACAGTGCAGTTTTTCAACAAAGTGCAATGACGCAGTAACATGTAACTTCAGGACAGCACAAACAAATGCAGGAGCTGTTGCAGTGCAAGAAGAATGGAAGTGTAGACCCACAAAACACTGCAGATTTTCAATTCTGCAGTGTACAAAGTACAGGTTTGATTGCAGCCACCGAAAAACACCAACCTGGAGAAACCAAGGATTGCATTGAAGCCACCCCACCTGAGGCTGAAGCCCACGACAACAAGGTCTCTTCCGTCCAGCATAACAACCCTTTTGCTGTCCTCGACATGAGCTTGGTGGAAGAAGTCATCCAGCCATCCAACAGCCCGTCCGTGCAGCCCCCTATTGCAACCAAGAAGAAGGCGAAGTCTCCATGTGGAAACTTCTTTCCCCTAATGCCATCAATTGTAAGAGTAAGGAAAGAATCTCAAAAAAACACTGGGAAAGGGAACTCGCTATCCTCAGGAGCTGTACAACTCCAGCAACTGATGACAAATTAAATAAAAGAAGAAGGGAGATCCGAGGCGATGCTGATATGGAGGGTGGCTCCCTCCCCCCATCTCAACTCTCTCCTTTCCCCCCAATGATTAAAGCTATCTTTTGGAATTATCGCGGAGTTAAAAAGCCGGCTTCGCGCAATCACCTTCAGGCTTTAATCAGGGAGCACTCGCCAGTGGTGATCTGTCTTTTAAGGACCAGAGTCCAATCATTCTCCAGAAGAGAAGTAGATAGACTTGTGGGGTGTCAATGGGACTTTCATGTGGAGCCATCAGTAGGTAAATCGGGTGGTAGTATTGCCCGGCTTCAAGTTATTCACACTTGTAAGCAAGTTGTTGTTGCCGAAGCTACGGTTATGGATAAAAATATTTGGCACATATGTGCTGTTTATGCCGATAAGGACTACATCAAGCGTCGATCCGTCTGGGACACCATTTCTCCAATTTTAGATGCGGAGATTCCGGCCCTCGTTGGAGGTAATTTTAATTGCATCGTATCACAAGAAGACAAGCAAGGGGGGAACCCATTTATCCCGGCAGAGGCCCACAATTTGCAAGCTTCCTAGCCAACAACGATCTTCATGATGGCTGGAATGGTGGACAGCGTTACACTTGGTGCAACAATAAGAAGGGCAAAGCTCGTATGTGGGTTAGATTGGACAGAGTTTGCTTCAACTCAGCAGCTTTATCTGCTCTCCCAGGCTCTATTGTTACTCACCTTACCAGAATTGGGTCTGATCATTGCCCGTTTTTGGTTCAAGGTAGAAACTTGGAATTCAAACCGCAAGGCAACACCCTGAAATTTGAAGATGTCTGGCTTGAGGAAGAGGCTTCCAAGGAGATTGTGGCTAGGGAATGGCAAAAACTCGCTAATGGTAGCCCGCCTGCCATTCTCAACCTTAAGTTTGCCTGCACCCTTCGCGCACTAAAGATTTGGCGTCGGGACAAGTTAGGGAATATCCATGACAAAGCCAGCCAAAGATCTAGAAAGTAGAATTGCGGAACTTCAGCTGAGGGAGTCAATCGGCACTGGAATGACTGACTGAGTTGAACTGCCTACTACAGTTGGTTGCAGAATACAACACCACCCTTAACAGACTGAAGACTTGGTGGCTACAACGAGCCAAGGTGAAGTGGGCCAAGTGTGGGGATCGCAACACTTCCTTTTTTCATAAAGCCGCAACTTGCAGGAAGCGTACCAACAATATCCACTGCTAAGTTGGGCAAAATGGTGAGGAAATCATAGACAAAGAAGGGATCCAAGTTGCTTTGGTTGGCCACTTCTCCTCATTATTAACAAGTGAGCTGATCCTGAGTGCATCTTCCTGAGAGATGGTGGCTCTGGGTGGGGGAATGCTCAGCTCATGATCAGTAATGAGGAGAAGTGGCAGCTGTCGCACTCTCCCAGGAAGAGATTCTCCGGCGGTGGCGGAACAAGGAGGAGATCCCCAACCTATATGAGTGCTATAAGCGGATTAAGTTTTGCGTCTCGCAGAAGGACCCTCGTCTCATGCGCAACTTCACTCCAATAGGATACACTAGTGGTCCTTATTCCTAAAGTGCAGGTTGCTGAACTCCCCTCCCAATTCAGACCTATAAGCCTTTGCACTACTATCTACAAAGTGATCGTCAAAATCCTTATCAATCGGGTGAAGGACGTCCTCAGCTCTCTCATTTCTCAGGAGCAAGGGGCCTTTGTTTCGGGCCGAGGCATTGCTGACAACTGCCTGATAGCACAGGAGATCATGCAGAAGTTAGCTTCGTCTGAGTCCTCCACTGGCTACATGTCCATCAAAGTTGATATCGAGCAGGCCTACGATAGAATGAGGTGGGACTTTTTACAAAAAATGCTTCAGCAGTTTGGCTTCCCCGACACCTGGAGCAGATGGGCCTTAACATGTGTTGAATCCCCGAGATTTGCTTTGATGATAAATGGTCAGAAATCCAGCTGGATAGAAGCAACCTGTGACTTCCGACAGGGATGTCCTCTGTCTTCGTACTTGTTCATGCTCTGCTCTGAATTGCTTTCCCTGCTTATCAACCACTACCAGAATAGAGATGATCTACTGGGGATCAGAACAACAGCACATGGGCCACTTACTATCCACCTCCTGTTTGCAGATGACATCCTTATGTTTGCCCCCGCCACCTGCAGAGCTGTTAGAATTCTAAATAGTATCTTCGATACTTATTGCAGCTGGTCTGGACAGAAAATCAATAAGGCTAAGTCCTCCATTTGTTTTAGCAAGAAGATGAAGGGAAGCAGGAAGCGCATGATTGCTAACAAATGGGGATTTCGCACGCAAGCTTAGGGCAAGTACTTGGGCATTCCGCTAATAAGTAGGAGGCCAATAAAAGCCGACTTTCAGCACATTATTGATTCTGTGAGGGGCAGAATTTCTTCGTGGGGCACCAGAAACTTATCACTTGCTGGCAGAGTCATCCTTATAAATAGCGTGCCACAATCAGTGTTAGCTGCTATTGAGCTACTTATTCGTCAATTTCTTTGGAATGGGGACATGAATCACAATAGCTTGCACTATGTTAAATGGGACTCTATAGCCAAACCGAAAAATTCTGGAGGTCTGGGAATACATCATTTCGCTACTTGGCGAAAGGTTTTAATTGCAAAACTAGCAACTCATTTCTACACTAAACACCAATCCCTTTGGGTTTCTTTTTTCCAAGCTAAGTATGGCAACCGACAGCCCACCTTCTCATTCAAAAGAGGTGATTTGTATATTTGGCAATTAATTTCCCAATCAAGTGATCTGATTCTAGACAAGATGAAATGGAAAATAGATTCAGGCCTCACCTGATTTGTTTTACATGATCCTTGGATTACTAACATTCCGCTTATTCGCTGGCCTACATTCGTTAATGTAATGATTGAGCTTCCTACTCAGGTTTCAGATTTTCTCCTCGATAATCAATGGAATGAACAACAGCTCTCATTATATTTTGGTGCTTCTCTTGTTCAGCATATTATTTCTCTTCCGAGATTATCAAGTTCATCCTCAGATGCTTGGGTATGGCAATCAACTGAAACCAGCAAACTTCCCACTTCTCTAGTGTATAAAGATATATTTCCTTCAACTGGCAACTCTATAGCTTGGATTTGGAAGCTTCAAAGCCAGCCCAGGTTTCAGACCTTCCTGTGGCGATTATATCTGGATTCTCTTCCAACCTTTGTGTGGCTTGCTCCTAAAGGTCTTTCAGGACATACTAACTGCCCATGGGGATGCAATGATCCTGAGGATATTCATCATGTATTTTGTAATTGCCCTTATGCTAAGCAGGTCTTTGCCTTTCTTTCCTCATTTTTGCCAAAGTCTCAATCGCAGATTTCGTCTATCAACTTCATGTCATTGACGGTTATTATTTCTGAATTGCTCCAGCTTATGGGCTCTTCTATTATGTGCAATCGCCATTGTCTCTTTACACATTATTTGGCAGCTACTTTATATCTTATTTGGCAAGCAAGAAATAATAAAGTTCATGGACAACCTTTTCATTCTCCACGGGTCATTGCAATCAATTCTATCTTTCAGCACACATCAAATAATTTTCTATGTTCTGAGAATTGGGATTCTATCAGCCTTTTTGGCTGGCCTGACCCAACTATTTCATGGAATCCCCCACCTCAGCACTGGTTGAAAATTAACTTTGATGGAGCTGTTAGACAGGATATTGCTACCGTTGGGGCATTGATTCACAATTCTGAGGGTCAATTTCTTAGCATCAAAGGCTACACTTT
>KZ452042.1:584178-594903 GCA_002786265.1 Apostasia shenzhenica | reverse complement strand
GAATGCAAAAACCTCAAAGCCAAAAGTTGAAGACCACAGTTCTAACCCGCAAGCTCGAAGGCAAAGCATATGGCCCAAGTCCCGTAGCCCAAGCACAATTAGTGAAGTCTGAAGCTCAAATCTTAAAGCCAAATCCTGAACAACGAAGGCTAAAGGCTTCCTCAAGCCAGGGATCAAAATGCCTAAGCCTAAAAATCGAACCCCAAACCAGTAAAGACTAAGCCTAAAGTCTGAAGCCTGATGGCCTAAGTCAGAAGGCTAAAGCCCGACGGACAAATGCCAAAGCCAGAAGCTTGAAGCCCAAAGTCCAAAGCCCGACGTCCAAAGCCTAAGCCTGATGCATGAATCCTATAGCCCAAAGACTAAAATTGCAAGACCAAAGCTTAGAACTCAAAGCCAAAGTTTGAAGGCTAAAGCCTAAACCCCAAAGCCTAGAGCTTAAATTCTAAAGCCAAAAGGCCCAAGCTCAAAGTTTGAAACTTGAAACCTAAACATTGAAGGACTAGCCCTAAAGCCAAAAGCCCAAAACCCAAAACCCAAAACCCAAAACCCAAAACCCAAAACCCAAATCTAGAACTTATGGCATGAAGCACAAAGTCTAAAGGCTAAAGGCCCACAGCTAAAGCTTAAAGCCTAAAGGCCCACTACTAAAGCCTAAATCCTAAAGGCCCACTACTAAAGCCTAAATCCTAAAGGCCTACAGCTTGAAAGCCCAAGCCAAAGATCAAAACCCAATGACCAAAAGACTAAGCTTTAATCCTGAAGTCAAAAGTTTGAAGGCTTAAGCCCAAAGCTTGAACGCCAAATGCTGTAAAACTAAGTTTGAAGATTGAAGCTCAAATCCCGCTGATTCTGCAAAGCCCGTTCCCTTGGCTGTGTTTTCGCTGGATAGTAGACAGGGACAGTGGGAATCTCTTGAATCCATTTATGCGCGTCACTAATTAGATGACGACGCATTTGGCTACCTTAAGAGAGTCATAGTTACTCCCGCTGTTTACCTGCGCTTGGTTGAATTTCATCACTTTGACATTTAGAGCACTAGGCAGAAATCACATTGCGTGAGCATCTGCTGGAACCATCATAATGCTTTGTTTTAATTAAACAGTCAGATTCCCCTTGTCCGTACTAGTTCTGAGTCAGTTGTTTGACGCTCGGGGAAGTCCCCCGAGGGGAACGTTCCGAGCCCATCCCCCAGCCGGCACACGGTGACCTGCTCTCGCCACGACAGCAGCTCAAGCAGTTCATCGACAGTCGATGGGTTCGAAACTGGGACCCCCGTGCCCAACCCTCAGAGCCAATCCTTTTCCCAAAGTTACGGATCCATTTTGCCGACTTCCCTTGCCAACATTGCTCCATCGACCAGAGGCTGTTCACATTGGAGACCTGATGCGGTTATGAGTACGACTAGGTGTGGGCGGCACTCGGCCATCCAGATTTTCACGGGCTGCCGGGGGCGCACTGGACGCCGCTCGACATGCGATGCTCTTCCAACTGCTGGACCCTACCTCTGGTTGAGCCATTTCCAGGGCGTAGGCTGTTAAGTAGAAAAGATAACTCTCCCCGAGGCCCTTGTCGGTGTCTCCAGACCGCCTCGCGTTGCCGTCTGCTGCCACATCCAGGCTCAGGAATTTTAACTTGATTCCCTTTCAAAGCTCGCACCATGCGGGGCTCTCGGACGGGTCTCCCCCGTCTCTCAGGATCGGCTAACCCATGTGCAAGTGCCATTCACATGGAACCTTTCCCCCCTTTGGCCTTCAAAGTTCTCATTTGAATATTTGCTACTACTACCAAGATCCGCACCGGCGACCGCTCCGCGTGAGCTCGCTCCCGGGTTTTGCGGCAGCTGCCGCACCCTCCTACTCATCGGGATATGACGATAGCCCCGACGGCTGGGTATGGGTTGCGCGCTTAAGCGCCATCCATTTTCGGGGCTAGTTGATTCGGCAGGTGAGTTGTTACACACTCCTTAGCGGATTTCAACTTCCATGACCACCGTCTTGCTGTCTTAATCGACCAACACCCTTTGTGGGTTCTGGGTTAGCGCACAGTTGGGTACCATAACCCAGCTCCGGTTCATCCCGCATCACCAGTTCTGCTTACCAAAAATGGCCCACTTAAAGCTCCCGATTCCACGGAGTGGCTCATCGAAGCAGCCACCCCATCCTACCTATTTAAAGTTTGAGAATAGGTCGAGGGCGTTGTGCCCTCGATGCCTCTAATCATTGGCTTTACCCGATAGAACTCCGAATGGGCTCCAGCTATCCCGAGGGAAACTTCGGAGGGAACCAACTACTAGATGATTCGATTAGTCTTTCGCCCCTATACCCAAGTCAGACGAACAATTTGCACGTCAGTATCGCTGCTGGCCTCCACCAGAGTTTCCTTTGGCTTCACCCCGCTCAGGCATAGTTCACCATCTTTCGGTCCCGACAGACATGCTCCCACTCGAACCCTTCACATAAGATTGGGGTTGGTCCGTGGTGCTCCCCGAATAGGGATCCCACGCATCAGCTTCCTTGCGCCTTCCGGGCATTTGCAGCTGTCGGCTTGCACGCATGTCAGACTCCTTGGTCCGTGTTTCAAGATGGGTCGGATGGGGAGCCCGCGGGCCGGTAGGGAGAGCATGACGGAGCCCCGAGAGGATCACTAGAGAGCACAAACTCCGATACACCCAACCGCGTCGGCGGTATGCCCTTGACATCAAAAGCTTGGGCTCCGACTGATGCCACGGTTGGCAACGGCCAACGCCTCAAGCTGAGCGGCGGACCAGCGCGCCGCTGTTCCGCATCAGGCTGAGGCGCATCGCCGACCCCCACCCAATTTGGGCTGCATTCCCAAACAACCCGACTCGGTGATAGCGCCTCGCGTTGCAGCAGGGTGCGGGCCATACAGGGCTCTCACCCTCCCCGGCGCCCCTTTCCAGGGGACTTGGGCCCGTTCTCATGTCACAGTCGTCATTTGGTGGACGCCATGGCAACGAAATACGTGAAGCGATTCATTCCAATTGATCCACCACCTTTGTCGGGTGATGGGCATACCAAAGACAATGCGCTCTTCAACCCGCCGCTTGTGCAGGCAGAGCGCCACACTCTGCATCTCAATTGTGCTGCAGGTAAAAAAATCAACTCGGGAGCGAGCAACCCTGACGACCAGGCAGACTGCTCGGCCACACCCAGGCGGAACTTGCGTTCAAAAGACTCGATGATTTGCTGAAATTCCCCACACCTACCAATTCACACATGTATCACAGGTTCGCTGCGTACTTCATCGTGGAGAGCTGAAGATATCGTTGCAAGAGTCTTCCGAATCAACTAGCAACGAACATACATGGGTTGCGAGCGACAAACACAAAGCATGGTGTCACCTCTGCGTTAAAACAAAACAGCGTCTTCCTTGGCAGCAAAACGGATAAGAAACGAAGGATTGTAGTCCAGCTGACAAAACGAAAATGAGGAGGAAGGGTGAAGGGTGCGGCATGCGTTGGGCACAAACCACAACGGGTTTCACCGATCATCGCGAGGGTCTCGAACAAAATGATCTTTCCGGCAGGTTCACCACGGAAACCATTGTTATGACTTCTCCTTTCCTTAAATGTTAAGGTTCAATTGGCTTATCAAGCGTGCACGCGCGGAGCTGCATGCTGCGATCGAACACTTACGACCTTCCAATCGTAGAAGGACAGAACGATTGTACAAGGGCAGGGACGTAGTCACGTGCGAGCTGATGACTCGGCTCACTAGGATTCCTCGTTAAGACCAACAATTGCAATGATCTATCCCATCACGATGTTTTTTAAGATTACCGAGCTTTCGGCAAGGCTATAGACTCGTTGAATACATCAGTGTAGCGCGCGTGCGGCCCAGAACATCTAAGAGCATAATAAGACCTGTTATTGCTCAACTTCGTGGCCTAAGCGGCATTAGTCCCTCTGAAAAGCTGGCGGAAGCAGAACTCTGCGTAGCTAGTTAGCAGGCTGAGGTTCGTTCGTAAACTGGAATTAACCAGACAAATTGCTTCCACAACTAAAGAACGCATGCACGCAACCACCCCATAGAAACAAGACTTCAGTCTGTCAATCTTACTATGTCTGGACCTGGTAAGATCCCTGTTTGGTCAAATAAGCGCAGGCTGACAACTCCTGGTGGTGCTCTTCCGTCATTCCTTTAAGTTTCAAGCCTTGCGACAATACTCGTACAGATGAGTATTTGGGCATGTTAGTAACAAGCTGGGTTTTTTCACCAGCAAGTTCAAAGGTAAATATTTGGTCATCACTACTTTTTTTGAAAACCTGTTAAAGAATGATTTTGCAGTCATTTCCAAAAAATTCGGTCTCAATTTCTTGTGGGGAGTTCGTATGATCACTTGGGCTGGTCGTTTAACCGCTCATTAACAGTGTTCTGTCTCAATTCCTATTATGTATATTTCGCATACTCATGTGCGCGATAAACGTTATTGTTGTATTGGAAAACTAATTCGGCAATTTTATGGATGGTTCTTAATCATATAGGCTTGCATTATGTAAGCTGGGAATTCTAATTGCTAAACCCAAATGCTCTAGTGGCCTTGGTATCATTAATTTCAACCTGGAGTCAGGTTTTAATGGGTGAAATTGCAGTGCAGGTTTTATACTCAACACCAATCCTTGGGTTTTTTATTCAAGCAGAAAAATATGGCAATGCCGCGATTCCTAATTTCTCTTAACCGTGGATGATTCTTATGTTTGGAAGATCATTTGTCATTCAGGCGGACCTTGGTTTTACAAAAAAATGAAAAGGAAAGAATAGGCAATTGGAGTTTTTCTTGCTCAGTTTTACATGACCTTGGATCAGTAACTATTCCGATTATTCGTTGGCCAACTTACATTAACAGGCATGCTAGACTCCCCTAATTATGTTTCTGAGTTTTTCAGCATGGTGTTTGGAATGAGATGAAACTCTTGCACCTTTGATGCTGCCTTGTCAAAGAGAATTTAACTTCCTTCCAATTTACAAAATTCTGCTTCAGATTATTTGGGTTTGGCATCACTGAAACTGAGAAAATCCAACTTTCAAAGATTTATAAGGGATTTATTTTTCTGCTTTGGTTGTCTACTGCATGGTGTGAAGTTTGAAAGACCCAACCAGGTTTCAACATTTATTTGGGCGTATTTGCTTTGATTCCATCCACCTCTGCATGGTCGTTTAACAGACATCCTCGGTGACTGCAACCTGCCGTGGGGCTTGATGAACTGAGAATACAAACCACAGTTTCTGCAATTGCCTTTGCGATGAAATATTTTGCTTTCTTGGCACCATCTAAATACATTTTCTTCAACAAGGTTTTGTCTATCAACTTAGATTACTGACAGCAACATTCATGATCTTCTTCAACTCATGGCAATTCTATCACAGGCACGCAATCGTCATTGTCTCTACATAGTTGTTTTGGCTGCAGCCCTTTATTTTTATTGGTCGCTCGGAACAACATAGGCTCATGGCCACCTTTTCTCTCCCTAGAGTCATTGCTATCCCAATCTTTCTAAGCACACATCAAATTATTTTTAGAGCTCTGAGAACTGGGTTTTACACAGCGTAATAGGCTGAATCACCCACTTCTCTTCCTGGAAAACCCCACCTCAGAGTGGTTGAAAATCATTTTCGATGGTGCTTGTGAGAAAAGAAGAGCCGCAATCGGGGCACTTGTCGCAACTGCTGAGGGCAACTTTCTGGAGGGCCAAAGGAAGATTTTTATACACTCAGGCTGTTAAAAATTGCAGAATTGCCATGCTGCTTTTTTAGCTGCAGATTTTGGTGAAACATGGATTGGTTAAATTTCAAGGAGTTTGGTTTGAAGGCGATTCAAGAACACACTATCCAGCAACTTCTATTGGCTGTTAGCGTTCAAATGATGCGGCACAATTGACTTTATGGGTTCATTCGGTTTTTATTCTTCGGTTCGCATTATAAAATCTCTCATGATATAGAACAAGCCAATATGGCTTGCACATTATGTTTGCTTCCTCTTCTTTGGTTTTTGATTTGCTGGGAAAGGATATGTCCATCCATCGGCTTTGGGTGCAATCCCTTAAGGATTGCTGTTTTGTACTTAATGTTCCTCTTTGCTTTTAATATATAGGCTACGGCCATTTCAAAGGAACCAAACTTTGTGGGGTGACTTAAACTGCATTTTTCGCAAAATGACGAAGCGGGGGAGGCAAGCCTTTAGCTGCCTGCTGATTGGGCAGAAGTTGCTGCTGCTTTCTTAGCTGCACGCTGCTTTAAAGGATTGCATGTTTTGCTTACTTAATGTTTCTTTCCTTTGTTTAATATATCACGCTACGACCACTTTCAGGAACCAGAAAACTTGGGGGGTGACTTCAACTGGCATTCTTTTTGGCAAAACAACGAGAGGAGGAAGCTTTTACCCCAACAGAGGTCATAATGAATTTGCCAGCTTCTAGCTCCAACAAATGATCTTAATGAATGGTGGAATGGGGGAGCCGTTACAGTTGGATGCAACAACAAAAAGGGCAAAGCTCTGTTGTGGAATCAGTAGATAGAGTTTTCTTCAACTCAGACGGCTTTATTGCTCTCCTGGGTTCTGCTGTTACTCACCTTAACCAGAATTGGGGTCAGATTCATGCCCGCTTTGGTTCAAGGTAGAAACTTGGAGTTTAAACCGCAGGGTGTATCCTAAATTTTGAAGATGTATGGTGGACGAAGAGGGTTCCAAGGACATTGTGATTACGGAATGGCAAAATAAACCTCTCATGGAGCCGCCACATTCTCACAACCACAAGTTTTGCACTACACTTCGTGCACTAAGACTTTGGAGCCGGGAGACTTGGGGATATCACCGGCCAAGAGCCAAAGATCTTGAGAAGCAGATTGCAAGCTTCAACTAGGAGTCTGTCGGCATGTCCTGAATGACAGTGAGTTGGAATGCCTTACAGCTGATTGCAGACTAACAACACACTAACAGACTGAGAACTTGGTGGCTACAAAGAGCCAAAGTGAAGTGGGCAAGTTGGAGCAACTCCCCTTTTTCCAATAAAGCGCGACTGCGGAAGCGACCAACAAATCCATCGTAGTTGGACAAGATGGTGAGGAATCAAGGACAATATGGGATCCAAGTGTTTGGTGGCAATTCTCCAAACATGGCGCCCCACCATTGCCCTTTGTCTGAGTGAGCATCCCCCACACTAAAGGCCAGATCTTTCCAAGGAAAAGGGATGCAAACTTCAGCGATCAAGTTCACCTGTCAATGATGAGGAGAATTGTAGCTGTAAATCACTCTCCCTTGGAAACAAAAGGCCCTAGAGTTGATGGCATTACCAGTCTTCAAAAGGTTACTGGAGTGCTACAGCTCTGATGTCTTTGTCTTGTGTTCATCATTTTCAATTGGGTCCAGTGCTAAGCGTTGAAGATACACTCGTGGTTCTTATTCTAAAGTACAGGCGCTGAACTCCCTCCAGTTCAACTATTAGCCTTTGCACTAACCATCTACAAAGTCATCACTAAAATCCTTATCAATAGGGGAAGGTGTCTCAGCTCTCTCATTTTTCAAAGCAAGGGGCCTTTGGTTCGGGGTCGAGGCATAAGTTGAACAATGCTGATAGCTTAGGAGATCATGCAGAAGTTAGCTTTAATATAAGTCTCACGGTTAATGTCATCAAGTTGATATGAGCAGGCCTAAGAAGAATGAGATGGAACTTTCTACAAAAATGCCGTAGCCTTTGGTTCCCCGCACTGGAGCAGATGGGCTCTGCATGTGTTAAGCCAAGATTGCTTTGATGATTAATGGCAGAAATCACTGATAGAGCAACGTGGGGCTTTACGACAGGGGTGTCCTCTTCTCGTAACTTTTTCATTCTTTGCTCTGAATTGATTTCTCTCCTTATCAACCAACTTAGAAGCAGAGATGACTACTGGGGATCGAAAGCCGAACATGGGCCACTTATTACCCATGCCTCCTAATTTGCGGATGAGCATCTCATGTTTGCCCCGCCACTTGTAGAGCTGTCAGAACATCTTACGACATCTTTGATGTATATACAACTGGTCTGGACAGAAAATCAACAGGCTAAAGTCGTCATATTGCTCTTCAACAAGAAGATGAAGAGAAACAGACAACGGATGATTGGCTAAAAATGGGGGTTCCGCACTTCAAGCTGAGGCAAGTACTTTGGGCATTTACCCGATCATAAGTGGGGCCAATTTAAAGCGACTTACAGGCATATTATTGATTCTGTGAGGGGGCAGAATTTTCCATCGGGGGCACCAGAAACATATCTCAGCTGGAGAGTCACTCTTATAACAATGTTGCTCAACTCCATTCAAATCTTTCTCTCTCACACTTTTGTGCCTCAATGTAATGGCAGGAAGATGAATTAATTTCGACGCTTCTTTGGAGTGGCAAACCTTACTCGAATACAGTTACAACCTTGTCGCCTGGGAAACAAGTACAAAACCGAAGTTGCTGGGGCTTGGGCATCCACCGTCTGAGGAGTGCGCTTCCATTCTTAGTGGCTCAAACTTGCCTTCAGTTTCTTAATATGAGAATACTTTATGGGTTAGGTGCTTCAGGCCAAGTACGGGGCGGGAACAGAGTAAAAGCATTTTTCCACTAAAAGGGAGATTCGTGGGCCTGGAAGCTTATATGTCAGGGAGGAGAAACAGAATACAAAACTCTATGTGGAGAATTGGCAATGGTAGCACCACAAGGTTATGGAGGAATCTTGGGTTTGATCCAACCCTTTTATGAAGATGGTTCACTTTCAATCAATACCTTGGGAATTGCTCCTCGGACGTTGATCAGTATCTCTCAATGAGAATGGTGAATGGATACAAGCTAAGCTCCATAATCTTGGCTGCGAAAACTAGCTTTGAGAATCGGTAGTCTACCGAGGCTCAAAGAGAGTAGAGGACATCTCTATGTCTAGCTCAAATTGATCTAGAAATCGCCCTCAGCCGCACTCTGCTACAAGAGATCTGCTTCTGTGGTTCAAACTTCGGCCAATAAGCTGATAGCTCAAATCTGACTCTAGCAATGCCCAACCGCAGCTCTCTATAGAGATCTCTTTGTGGTTCAGAACTTCGGCATAGCTGGGTTTTGGAAGTTGCGTACTCAGCCCGCTACCTCACTTTCTCTGGAGGATTTGCTGTGATGCTATCCCATTTCACTTGGCTGACAGGCGAAGGCGCCTGCGAGAACGATAGATGCTTTGGGCTGCTTTGCTGAGGAGGACTTGCATACTTTGTTTTGGTGAATGTAGCTTTCACTTGATTGCAGCTCTTTGATGCTTTACAACACATGCAAGGCTGAACCAACAATAAGAGTTGATACTAAGATGCCTGAGGAGGCCAATTGCGAGCTGCAGGCTATGCCTTGTTCCCCCTTCAGCATTGGGCTGCAGTAGTAGGAACGTGCACAGAAAAGAAAGACTCCGCACTACATGCTGTGGTCGAATATGAAAGCGAAGAAGTGCAGGCTTTCCTCTCCCAAATAACTGATGTGATATCTCGCACCGTGCGTACGAAATATCTCTCAGCCTTTTGCAGGACTCGGGCAGAATAGCCTAAAAGAAAGCGTGTTGGCTGTCCAAATACCCCCGAACACACTCTGGTGGCATGATGAAGGGAGGGAATTTTTGCAACCCGAAAAATTTATCCAGACTCTGTGACGGCAGCAGGGATCCTTTTTTACTCTACTTTCCTGCAGGTTGCTGCGAAGATGGCGATTCAAGTACAGTTTCGGGCTGCGGAATTCAGCACCCGGCAGCAGCCGACTTTTGCGGAGCACAACCTCGCGGGCTGCTGAGCTGCAGCAAATCTGCTGCTGCCGCAAGCAGCACAGCAATTTGGGCAGTGGGCGACCATAGGCGATGAGATTGGATAGAGGGACTAGCATTACTTTGCGGAACCTTCAACGGGCAGCCAAAGGTACACCTCCGACAAGACCACAGCTCAGATTGGTCGAAACTTTTTTGCGCTTTAAGGCTTATAGAGTTTCTCATGTAAACAGAGCCGCTAATTAAAAGCGGCCGATTTTATTACTTCCTTTCTTGCGTAGAATGACATAGAGTGGCGAAAGGGCATGTTCCTCCCACTCATTTTATGCGATTCTCGAGAGGTAAACTTTTTGTATCTGATGTATCTTTTTAATATTATAGTATATAAGCTCGGCACACTTTCAGGGAAACCCAAAAACTTTGGTTTTATCCTTTTGCTACGGATTCGCTACATCTCTCCAGCATTGTTCACCGTTTCTCTTCTCTTCCGCTGTGCGCGTGGCTCCAAAAGCCACGGCGGCAATCAGCGCCATCTGATCTCCGCAGATGCTTCTCCCCTTGCTTTTCCTCTTTACTCTAGCTCTCCCAAGCTCTTGTTCAGCCACCGAAGGAGGCAGAATCCCTTCAGGTCACTGTGCAACTGCTGCTATGGAAGCAAGTAATTTGTTTTACAGCTCAAGTCAACAGCTACTCGTGCATATCCGGATGCTGTTCTCCTCTTTCCAGCCGAAATCATCAATGCTAAATTGCTGAAGACCATTCTAATGGAAACGCTATTTTTCGCTGATGATAATGCTGAATCCGGGAAGCGGAAACCTCGTCTGCTCCTCCAGGAATTCTCAAGGCTCGCCACCTTTTCCAGCTCTTCTAAGGTGCATGCTGATTTCTAGCTTCCTGCTGATCCGTATTCTTTCCCTCCTCTCCTGTTGTGTTTTTAAAAGCCCTTCCACTCATCC
>KZ452042.1:568799-572464 GCA_002786265.1 Apostasia shenzhenica | reverse complement strand
GTAATGCAATGAATAGATGCAAAAACATAACTATTCAACTAAAATTCATCGATATGGCATAAATCAGACCCTAAAAGAGCCTATTCTGTTAAAATTCACCGTTACGGTCTAAGTGAGGCCGATGCGCAGTCGCCGCTCGTGACCAAAATCAAGGGCCAAGCCGTAAGATGCCGACGGCAGTCGTTGGGCCAAGTGCACGGGTACGCACGCACTTTAGACTCAAATCCTTCATGAACTGCAGCTCTAAGCAAAGCCAACGACCGGTCAACCATCAAGCCTTAAACCCATAAGCAGCACGCGATTCGAAGGTTTCAGCCTGGTTGTCACATGGGTTGTAATGGCACCCCGTCCCGGCCAACGGGAGTCGCAAGTGCTTTCGATGAATCGATAGTGCTAAAAGCACGACATAACCTTGGGTTCTCATTTAGCAAGCCACCGCGACATCCGTCAAAGACAAATGAAGCTACAACCGACGCACCGTGAAATGAGAACTCCCAAGAACGCGAAGGTCAGTTGCCCGGATGCAACAAGCTCATCCCAAGCATAAAGGCGTATTGCCACTCACGCATCTAAGCAGTGCTCAGGCCTAATCCCAACCAAGATGTGCCCAACACTCCACACCATCGGAGCTTCTCCTCCCCGATGGATCATGGCAGATGGATGCAAATGGGTCATGCCTTGGCCAGTCCGGCGAACCCTTGCGAGGCACGAAGGCTACAACGTCGAGGAAAATCAAGAAATCGTTCCGACAACACCATAACGTTCTTCAATCAGCACACCACACGTTCGAAGCGCGCTAAAGTTGGGGTGCCGGGAGACCTCTCCTCCTGGAGATCATCCCAGCGCCAATCTCTCGATCCGACACTATCGCACTCAACGAGAATCCTCGGGACAGCGCATTGCCATCGCAGTACAAAGCGTTTCTGAAAGGCTCTCGAGCGGTTGCATGGAGACGCAAGAGTCTCGCAGGAATTGCGAACTTGTTCGGGGGTACCCTCAAATACCCGAAGAACATCCGGCGGGATGCAATCTTGGGGGTTACCGGGTAGACCTGGGCAATGGGCGGGCCGGGCTTGATCGGGCTTTGACTAAGTCAAAGCGGGCTCGGGCAGGGCTTAGCCCGTTTTACGGGCTTACTTTCATGATCAAACCCGCCCAATGTACGGGTCGGGCTACCCACGGGCCTAAAAAGCTCAAAATAAATTGTGAACATTTTGGCATGCTATATTGCTACTTTGATATATATGCTTTTCATAATTACATATTAGTATAATTTTATTTAAATTAATAATTGATAAAATTCTACGATATTTTATCTACGACATGAATTTAAAATAGTTAAACAAATTAGTGAATAGTGATATCTAAATTGTAACAAATGTTGAATTAATATATTAGAATATTTAATGATAAAAATTTAAGCAAACTATTATTTTTAACATTACAAAGATAATAACAACAATAAAACTCCCCCTAAGACTCATCTAATAATAACAATAATAAATCAACATACCTAAAAAGTATAAACTATAGCATAAATCCATCATCTATTACACCTCAAACAAAAAAAATAAATCATCTATTAGGTTTGCGGGCTCGATTCGGGCTTTATGGGCGGGCCGGGTATGATCAGACTCGGGCTCTAAATAAATCAACATCGGGCTCGGGCCGGGCTAAACCCGAATATCAGGCCAAAATAGATAACCAAACCCGCTCAAAATTGATCGAGCTTTGGCTAGCCCATCGGGCCACCCGCCCAATGCCCAGGTCTATTACCGGGGGCCCAAAAAGCTTACGCGGTCTCGAGAGCTCCCGAGGAATACAAAAGCATGCGAGACAGCGCCAATCTCTCGTTCTGATGCAAGAGTATCGCAGGAACAGCTCATTTGTTCGGAGGTACCCTCGAATAACCCGCAGAACATCCGGAGGGATGCAATCCTGGGGGTTACACGGGGCCCAAAAAGCTTTCGCGGCCTCGAAAGCTCCCGGGGAATACAAAAGCCTACGAGACGGAGGATTCCCCACACAACATTCCCAGGAAGGCAACTAGCGTTCCTACGGAAGAACATAAATTGGAGGGATTGAGCACGTCGAGGACGTTCAGCAAATCGTTCCCACAACACCATAACATTCCTCAGTCAGCGCAGCGCACTTTCGAAGCGCGATGCGGTTGGGGGGACGGAAGGCCTCTCCTCCCGGAGCTCATCCCAGCGCCAATCTCTTGTTCCAATGCAAGAGTCTCGCAAGAACCGCGCATTTGTTCGGGGGTACCCTCAAATAACCCACAGAACATCCGGCGGGATGCAATAAAGGCAGGATGCAAGCATGGGGCCCAAAAAGCTTACTCAACCTCGAGAGCTCCCGGGGAATCCGAACGCTTGCGACATGGTAGAATCCCCACACAACATTCCTAGGAAGGCAACGAGCGTTCCTATGGAAGAATAGAACTCGGAGTTTCTTCAGTGCATGGCTACTTCTATCTCGCATAATCGCAACTGCTTTATCACGCATTGCTTGGCAGCAACGTTCTACATTATGTGGCAAGCTAGGGACAACAAAGTCCATGGACAACCTTTTCATTCTCCTTGGGTCATAGCTATTCATTCCATCATTAATTTCCCCAACTCTGAGGACTGGGAGTCCACCAGCCTTTCAGGCTATTATCACCCCTCTTCATCTTGGAATCCCCCACCTCAGAATTGGGTGAAAATTAATTTTGATGGAGCTGTTAGACAATGGACTGCAGCTGTAGGAGCTGTTCTACGCAACTATGAGGGCCATTTCCTGGGCGCTCAAGGCCGTTGTTTATCTACGCAGGCAGCCAATATTGCAGAATTACATGGTGCCTTTATTGCTGCAGAGTTAGAAAAACCTTGGATTGGCAAAAATCAAGGAGTTTTGCTTGAAGGCGACTCTAGGATGGTTATTCTACAACTCCAAGCAGCTTTACACGGAACGCATCAACCTTCCTTGGCGGGACCGTGTGACGCTATTAATACCTTGCTTTCTTTCCCCTTTTGTAAATTCTCTCATGTATATAGGCAAGCCAACTTGACTGCCGACTACATTGCCTCTTATGCGCTTTCTTCTGATGTTTGCTGGGGGTGGGATACATCCCTCCCACCAGACTTTTGTGCAATCCTTCTTAAGGATTGTTTATCTTGTACATGATTTTTGCTTTCTTAATGCATAGGCTACGACCAACTTTCAAGGAAGAATAGAACTCAGAGGGATTCAGCATGTCGAGGACGTTCGACAAATCGTTCCCACAACACCATAACGTTCTCCAGTCAGTGCAGCGCACTTTCGAAGCGCGCTGCGGTTGGGGGGCCGGGAGACCTCTCCTCTCGGAGATCATCCCAACGCCAATCTCTTGTTCCGACGCTATGGCACCCACCGACGTTCCTCAGGACGGTGCATTGCCATCGCAGTATCAGCCCCATGGCATTTCTGCAATATTCTCGAGCGGTTGCTAGGAGACGTAGGAATCCCGCGGTAACCTCGCATTTGTTCGGGGGTACCATCAAATACCCCGCAGCACAACCGCAGGATGCAGTCCCGGGGGTCCCGAAGGCCAAGTAAAACTTTGGGAAATCATTCCGACATCCCCATAACGTTCTTCAATCAGCGCACCGCACTTTCGAAGCGCGCTTAGGTTGGGGGGC
>KZ452042.1:561299-563799 GCA_002786265.1 Apostasia shenzhenica | reverse complement strand
ATTGTTTGGGGAAGGAGAACCTAGCTAGAATCTCTTCGAAAATTGGTGCTCCATTATGGTTAGACCCTGTTACTGCCAATATGGAGAAGATTGCTTTTGCACGAACCTGCGTTAGGGTCAACCTAACACAACCCTTCAAACTGGGTGTTTGGATCAATGGACCGAAAGGCAAGTTCTTTTAAAAGGTTGAGTATGAAGGCATCACTGTTGCCTGCTTCAGGTGTGGAGTAGTTGGCCATAAAGATCAGAGTTGCCCCCTCCTTAGGCCAAAAACACAAGCCCTTACCTCCACCCTCCCCACTTAGTTCACCTCTGATGACATGATGGACACTAACACTTGTAATTCAGCCCCTGGTGAGGATGTTTGCAACCCCACCATCAACTCCACCCATGATAGCAAACATCTACAAAGACAATCCGACCATTCGGGGAATACGACAATGGAATCTGTTGGCCCATGGATGCTCATGACCAACAGACGCAGGAAACCACATAGATTGGCTGGACAGTTAACCACACCTGCGTCAACCAACATTCCCATCAAGCCTACACCGGGCCATCCTCTAAAACCAGCTCGGCAGCAACAGAAACCTGCAATCCAACAGTACAGAGCTGTGAGACAGCAAACTAGCGGACCTCAAGCCCCAGAAAACAGCCAACTACACAGCAAAAACCCACAGAACAGTGTTGATTTGCTACAAAATGTAGAATCTCAGCAACACAGAACTCTGGGATAGCATGCAACAGGGAAAGAACTGCTGTAGAACAAGCAAAATAGCCCTACAAAGTTACAGAATAGTGCAGTTTTTCAACAAAGTGCTAGGACACAGCAACATGTAACTCTAGTACACCAAAAATCAGCGTAGAATCTGTTGCCGAGCAAGCAGAATGGACTTACATAACTCCAAAACTTGCAAATTTTAAATTCTGCAGTGTACAAAGTCCAGGTTTGATTGCAGCCACCGAAAAACAGCAAATTGGAGACACCAAGGATTGCATTGAAGCTGCCCCAGCTGAGGCTGAAGCCCACAACAACATGGTCCCTTCCGTCCAACATAATAACCCTTTTGCTGTCCTCGACACGAGCTTGGCGGAAGAGGTCATCCAGCCTTCCATTAGCCCGTCCGTGCAGTCCCCTCTTGCAACCATGAAGAAGGCGAAGGCTCCCATGCAAAAGCTTCTCTCCCCCAGTGCCAACAACTGCAAGAGTAGGGAAAGAATATCAAAGAAACATTGGGAGAGGGAACTCGCTAACCTCAAGAGCTATACAACTCCAGCAAGTGACGGCAACTTAAATAAAAGAAGAAGGGAGATCCGAGGTGATACTAATATGGAAGGGGGCTCCCTCCCTTCATCTCAGGCTTTCTCCACCCCCCCCCCCCAATGATTAAAGCCATCTTTTAGAATTGCCGCGGAGTCAAAAAGCTAGCTTCGCGCAATCACCTATAGGCTTTAGTTAGTGAGCACTCACCAGTAGTGATTTGTCTTTTGAAAACCAGAGTTCAGTCGTTCTCTTGAAGAGAAGTTGACAGACTAGTGGGACATCAATAGGACTTTTATGTGAAACCGTCAGTGGGCAAATCTGATGGCATTATTGTGTGTTGGCTCAACCACATCACCCGACTCCAGGTTATCCACTCCAACAAGCAAGTTGTTGTTGCTCAGGCTACTGTCAAGGGTGGTGGAGACAGATCAGCATCGAATTGGATAGCTAGGATGACGTCATGTGCTGAATCAAAATTCAAATTCAAATTAATTTAAGCTATTAGAGATTTCTATATTAGCTTTATTTTGATTTGATTTGATTTGATTCAAAGCATATCTTGAAGATTTGGAGACTCACCACATTTGGAGCTAATTTTATTTTATTTTAATAGAATTAGTTCTATATTTGCTTTTATTTATTTGGTATTTTATTTCCTGCATTTAGTATTGTATTTTCAAATTTCACATGGGATCTCTCTATATAAAGAGGTCGCCTTGCATTGTAAGAAAAAAGAGTAATTAGATGAATGAAATTATGTTTGAATTTTCTCAGAGCCTAGATCCGAGTTAAGGGGTCGATATTCTGGTGAAAGAAAGGGTAGGGTTAGCCTTTAATGAGAATCCTCAAAGTAGCCTAGTTATCCGCATTTATAAAAAAAAAGAGTATTGTGATGAATGAAATTGTGTTTGAGTTTTCTCAGAGCCTAGATCCGTGTTAAGGGGTCGATATTCCGGTGAAGGAAAGGGTAGGGTTAGCCTTTGGTGAGAATCCTCAAATTAGCCTAGTTATCCACTTTTCATAACACACAAAAAAAAAATCTTTGAAGCTCTCGCCTCGCTGTGCCTCGCCTCGACCGTGCCTTGCCTCGCCTCGCCGCGCCTTGCCTCGATCATGTCGCGCCTCGCCGCGCTCGCCTAGCCTCACCTTGACCGAGCCTTGCCGCTGGCCGGCGAGCTCGCCCGCGCGGCCTGTCAGCTTGCCCGCCCTGACCGCGCGCGCGCCCGCAAGCGTGCT
>KZ452042.1:555631-560939 GCA_002786265.1 Apostasia shenzhenica | reverse complement strand
TTGGTAACCTTTTTCCCGAACTCAATTAATCTGATTATTCGATTTCTATACAAATTATTTGCTTGACTTAAATTATTTATTTGGCTCTAATTGTGTGACTCGATATCTCTTTGTGTGTCAATTACTGTTGGATTTAACTGTGAGACGTTTGTCCTAAATTCCTGAACCTTGGATCTGATTTATTGAATTTAAATTGACGCCTTAATCTAAATTGATAAATTCTTATTTATCATACGATCCAATTTAATTTTAATTTTAAAATATCTTAATTTATGGGATTCAAAAATCTTATTTATCATATAATTTACCTAAAAAATATTTTTTTCTTAATTAAAATAATTTGCTAATCAGTTTGCTGAATATTAATATAAAATAGCATGGTTGGAATAGGGTGCATTTAGGCATATTTATTTCTATTTGCATATACCACTAGGTCTAGCTTCCCTATTCCCATGGATCTCAAATTAGAAGCTATGTTGACCGAGCTTATCGCAAGGTTTGACCGCATATCCACACCTAATAAACAACATGAGCCTAGATTAGTACCAGTTGCTCCAATTCCTACTTCCATTATCAGACCTATTGAGACTATAGGTGACCAATCTAATTTTCTCGTGAAAGAATTATTGAATGAGTTCTCTACAGAGACTTTCATTCTTCCTGAAGCATTAAAATTTGATTCGTTATCTATATCTATTTATATAGCAGATCCAAATTTAGCCGAGGAGTACGAGAAGTACGAGGATGAGATGCACGAGGAAGAGTTATAGGATAGAAGTTGAAAGTCAAGTTGAGAAAATAATCATAGAGATGAGTCATAAAAAAGAGCAAATTCTAGATTCGATAGATGCCACTAAATCATCTTATTGTATTGATAACACTATCGATCATATTGAGATGATTATAGGTCACGATCGTTCTGAGGTCAATAGGTTTGATTTAGCTAAGCATAACTATACATATCATCGATCTAATAAGAACTCGATACCTATAGACCTATATAGGCAGATGGCGCGTGAGACTGAGTGGTTGGCTATGCGAACATCTAATTGATGTGCTGTACAGTTCGCCAGATATTTCTGGAGAACTTTATGGCACCTATTAGGAACCACATCGCTCGTCATTTTAACTTATTATTCGCATGCCTATAATCAGAATTAATTATCCCGTAAGCATTAGTTAGGTCACAAATCTAGTTTGCATTTGTATTAGGATTGAGTCTAGTCAATATTTGTATTTGCATTTAGTTCATTGCATGTGTTAGTTTCTTTATTTATATATTATAAAATAAATAAAATCAGTAAATTTAATGGTGAGCTATTATAATCAAGTGTAGAAAAAATTTTTTAATATTTTATTATAGTAATTTAAGATAATTAATTCTCTAATTTAATTTATTTTAAAATTTTTATTAAATTGGGTCAACTAAATAAGTTTGAATATTATTATTAGATCATGGAATAGTTGATACTTTTAATATTTCAGATCTATTAGTTATGAGGACCCAACAGTAATACCTAGTGAAGCAATAACCTCTTATTCCCTTTGAGTGTAGCTTTACCCATGAGAGTCCACAGTCAAGATCCACCTCAATAATTTTAGAGCTAATTGAATAAGCTTGTTGAGCAAGTAATTTTAATAGAATTCAATTATCAGTGATATTTGGTTCGGTGAAGAATTTTACCTTTTCAGGAGACTCAAAGGTTACAGTTGATCTGACCCACTCGGAGACACATGAGTCGCTGACCCATACTCGACGGGGTCGAGTTCCTCCCACATGGGGAGAATTGGTGGAGACAGATTAGCATCGAATTGGATAGCTAGGATGACGTCATGTGCTGAATCAAAATTCAAATTCAAATTAATTAAAGCTATTAGAGATTTCCATATTAGCTTTATTTTGATTTGATTTGATTTGATTCAAAGCATATCTGGAAGATTTGGAGACTCACCACATTTGGAGCTGATTTTATTTTATTGTAATAAAATTAGTTCCATATTTGCTTTTATTTATTTGGTATTTTATTTCCTGCATTTAGTATTGTATTTTCAAATTTCACATGTGATCTCTCTATATAAAGAGGTCGCCTTGCATTGTAAGAAAAAAGAGTAATTTGATGAATGAAATTATGTTTGAGTTTTCTCAGAGCCTAGATCCGGGTTAAGGGGTCGATATTCCGGTGAAGGAAAGGGTAAGGTTAGCCTTTGGTGAGAATCCTCAAAGTAGCCTAGTTATCCGCCTTTATAAAAAAAAAGAGTATTGTGATGAATGAAAATGTGTTTGAGTTTTCTCAGAGCCTAGATCCGGGTTAAGGTGTCGATATTCCGGTGAAGGAAAGGGTAGGGTTAGCCTTTGGTGAGAATCCTCAAATTAGCCTAGTTATCCACTTTTCATAACACACACAAAAAAAATCTTTGAAGCTCTTGCCTCGCTGTGCCTCGCCGTGCCTCGCCTCGACCGCGCCTCGCCTCGCCTCGCCGCACCTCGCCTCGATCATGCTGCGCCTCGCCGCACTCGCCTTGCCTCACCTCGACCGCGCCTCGCCGCTGGCCGGTCGAGCTCGTGCCGCGCGGCCTGTCAGCTGCGCGTGCGTGAGCCTGACGTGGCCGAGCGCTCGCCTGCCTTACGGCGCCCACGCATGCACTGCTGGCGACCCCTGGCGCCCGTTCCTGCCCATTCGGCACCCAGCGCCCGCGAACCGCCTGCCGGCGACAGCCGCCGCCGTGCCACACGTCCGCCGCACACGCGCCCTGCCGGCGCGCCGCCTGCTCGCGACCACAGCCCCCCACCGCGCACCGCCTGCTAGCGGCCGCCGCATCCTGCACGCGCGCCACGCGCACTTATGCCAGCCGTCCCTGCGCTTGCGCGGCACGCAGGCGCACGGCGTGCGCCTTTTCCGCACACGCGCGTGCCTGCCCGCGCGCCTCCTATGCCAGCTTGCGTGTCCGTCGCCCGCGCGCTCCGTACTCGATCAGATCAGTGGCTCGTCTCCGATTCAACTCATTGGTAACCTTTTTCCCGAACTCAATTAATCTGATTATTCGATTTCTATACAAATTATTTGCTTGACTTAAATTATTTATTTGGCTCTAATTGTGTGACCCGATATCTCTTTGTGTGTCAATTACTGTTGGATTTAACTGTGAGACGTTTGTCCTAAATTCCTGAACCTTGGATCTGATTTATTGAATTTAAATTGACTCCTTAATCTAAATTGATAAATTCTTATTTATCATACGATCCAATTTAATTTTCATTTTAAAATATCTTAATTTACGGGATTCAAAAATCTTATTTATCATATAATTTACCTAAAAAATATTTTTCTCTTAATTAAAATAATTTGCTAATCAATTTGCTGAATATTAATATAAAATATCATTGGCATCATTTTCCGTCCCGCATCAATGGGTCAACATACTTGGCACATTTGTGCAGTTTATGCTGACAAAGATTACATCAAGCGCCGTATTATTTGGGATAGCATTTCCCTATTGTTGGAGGTGACTTCAACTGCATCTTTTCGCAAGAAGACAAGCGAGGAGGCAAGCCTTTCTTCCCTACGGAGGCCCACAATGAGTTTGCCAGCTTCCTAACCAATAATGACCTTCATGATGGCTGGAATGGGGGACAGCGTTACAGTTGGTGCAAAAACAAAAAAGGCAAAGCTCGAATGTGGGTTAGATTGGACAAAGTCTGCTTTAACTCAGCGGCTTTATCTGCGCTCCTGGGATCTGCTGTTACCCACCTTACCAGAATTGGGTCAGATCATTGTCCGCTTCTGGTTCAAGGTAGAAACTTGGAGTTCAAACCGCAAGGCGGCATCCTGAAATTTGAAGATGTCTGTCTTGACGAAGAGGGTTCCAAGGAGATTGTGATTAGGGAATGGCATAAACCTGCTCATGGTAGCCCGCCCGCCATTCTCTACCACAAGTTCGCCCGTACACTTCACGCTCATAAGTTTTGGGGTCGGGAGAAGTTTGGGGATAACCACGCTAGAGCGAAGGATCTTGAGAGCAGA
The DNA here is from genome assembly GCA_002786265.1 of Apostasia shenzhenica. NCBI lineage: Eukaryota > Viridiplantae > Streptophyta > Magnoliopsida > Asparagales > Orchidaceae > Apostasia > Apostasia shenzhenica. Next base: position 556,917 of record KZ452042.1, on the reverse strand, counting down.
ATTACGAAGCTCCAACTAAGGGAATCCACAGGCATTGGCCTGAATAACAGTGAGTTGGATTGCCTCTTACAGTTGATTGCAGATTACAACACCACATGTAGCAGACTTGAGACATGGTGGCTACAAAGAGCCAAAGTGAAGTGGGCCAAGTGTGGGGATCGCAACTCTTCCTTTTTCCATAAAGCTGGGACTTGCTGGAAGCATACCAACCACATTCATCGCTTAGGTTGGCAAGATGGTGAGGAAATCACAGACAAAGAAGGGATCCAGGCTGCTTTGGTTGGCCACTTCTCCTAAAAATGGAGGCCCCCCATCGCCCCTCTGCCTGAGCTGAGCATTCCCCCACCCAGAGCTACGATCTCTCACGAAGATGCCCTCAGGATCGGCTCACCTATCAGCAATGAGGAGATTATAGGTGCTATAACTCTCTTGGCAATAACAAGGCCCCTGGCATCGATGGCATAATAGGCTCGTTCCTTAAGGGCTACTGGAGTGCTACCAGCTCAGATGTCTTGACTGTTGTTTTTAATTTCTTCTGTTATGGGTCCATGCCAAAGCGTTGGAAGGATACGCTAGTGGTCCTTCTTCCTAAAGTACAGGGTGCCGAACACCCTCCCACTTCAAACCTATTAGCCTCTACACCACTATCTACAAAGTCATTGCCAAAATCCTTATCAATTGAGTGAAGGATGTCCTCAGCTCTCTCATCTCTCAGGAGCAAGGAGCCTTTGTTCCAGGCCGTGGCATCGCCGACAATTGCCTGCTAGCACATGAGATTATGCAGAAGTTAGCTTCCTCTGAATCCTCCACTGGCTACATGTCCATCAAAGTTGATATGGAACAGGCCTATGACAGGATGAGGTGGGACTTTTTACATAGGATTCTTCAACACTTTGGCTTCCCTGATGCCTGGAGCAGATGGGCCTTAGCTTGTGTTGAAGCTCCAAGATTTGCTTTGATGATAAATGGACAGAAATCCAACTGGATAGAAGCAACTTGTGGCTTTCGACAGGGTTGCCCTTTGTCTCCGTACTTGTTCATTCTTTGCTCTGAATTACTTTTCCTCCTTTTTAACCAACACCAGAATAGAGATGACCTGCTGGGGATTCGAACTACAGCACATGGGCCCGTAATCACCCACCTTTTGTTTGCAGATGACGTTCTCTTGTTTGCCCCTGCCAAATGCAAAGCTGTCAGAATTCTGAATAGTATCTTCGATACTTATTGCAGTTGGTCTGGACAGAAAATCAATAAGACTAAGTCCTCCATTTGTTTTAGCAAGAAGA
>KZ452042.1:510631-545631 GCA_002786265.1 Apostasia shenzhenica | reverse complement strand
CCAGAATTGCATGCGTCGCGTGCAGCTCACTTCAACCAGCAAGGGAAAGTTCTGCAGCAACATACTAAATCCAGCAATCCGCCGAAGCAGCAGCCTCAGCACTCACCTGTAGCTAGCTCAGCCTTGGCTCGCAAGGAGTATGTTAGCTTTGGCGACGTTGATCTCTCCAACTCGGGCCACATTCATGAAGGGGTTGTCCAGCTTGACCAAGCTTCCATTTTACTCATGCAATCCAAACTAGCCTCTGCGCTTGTCGGCAAAATATTTGGGAGGAAATTGCCTTTTCAATTTCTCTCAATCGAGCTTCATAAGCGGTGGGGGCACTACGAAGGCTTCAAAGTTCTCGACGCCAGTAAGGACAGTTTCATCTGTCACTTTGAAAAAGAAGCGGATAAGGATGCAGTGATCCGTAGTGGACCTTGGACGGTGGCGGGTCAAATCCTAGGACTTGATGTGTGGTCTTTGGATTTTGATCCTTCTTCGATTGGTGTCTCGACTCCACTCTGGATCAGACTACCTGCGCTCCCCCTCTATTGTTAGGGGAAAGAGAACCTAGCTAGAATTTCTTCGAAAATTCGTGCTCCGTTATGGCTAGACCCCGTTACTGCTAATATGGAGAAGATTGCTTTTGCACGAACCTACGTTAGGGTCAACCTAACACAACCCCTCAAATCAGGTGTTTGGATCAATGGACTGAAAGGCAAGTTCTTTCAAAGGGTTGAGTATGAAGGCATCACTGTTGCCTTCTTCAGATGTGGAGTAGTTGGCCATAAGGATCAGAGTTGCCCCCTCCTTAGGCCGAAAACACAAGCCCCTACTTCCACCCTTCCCACCTCATTCACCTCTGATGACATGATGGACACTAACACTTGTAATTCAGCCCCTGGTGATGATGTTTGCAACACTACCATCAAGTCCACCCAAGATAGCAAAAATCTACAAAGCCAATCCGACCATTCGGCGAATACGACAATGAAATCTGTTGGCCCGTGGATGCTCGTGACAAACAGATGCAGGAAACCACATAGATCGGCTGGACAGTTAACCACACCTGCGTCAACCAACAGTCCCATCAAGCCTACACCAGTCCATCCTCTAAAACCAGCTCGGCAACAATAGAAACCTGCAATCCAGCAATACAGAGCTGTGAGACCGCAAACTAGCAGACCTCAAGCCCTAGAAAACAGCCAACTACACAACAAAAACCCGCAGAACAGTGTTGATTTGCAACAAAATGCAGAATCTCAGCAACGCAGAACTCTGGGACAGCAAACAACAGGGAAAGAACTGTTGCAGAACAAGCAAAATAGCCCTACAAAGTTACAGAACAGTGCAGTTTTTCAACAAAGTGCTAGGACACAGCAACATGTAACTCTAGTACACCAAAAATCAGCGCAGAATCTGTTGCCGAGCAAGCAGAATGGACTTACATAACTCCAAAACTTGCAAATTTTAAATTCTGCAGTGTACGAAGTCCAGGTTTGATTGCAGCCACCAAAAAACAGGAAATTGGAGACACCAAGGATTGCATTGAAGCTGCCCCAGCTGAGGCTGAAGCCCACGAAAACATGGTCCCTTCCGTCCAACATAATAACCCTTTTGCTGTCCTCGACACGAGCTTGGCGGAAGAGGTCATCCAGCCTTCCATTAGCCCGTCTGTGCAGTCCCCTCTTGCAACCATGAAGAAGGAGAAGGCTCCCATGCGAAAGCTTCTATCCCCCAGTGCCAACAACTGCAAGAGTAGGGAAAGAATATCAAAGAAACATTGGGAGAGAGAACTCGCTAACCTCAAGAGCTGTACAACTCCAGCAAGTGACGGCAACTTAAATAAAAGAAGAAGGGAGATCCGAGGTGATACTAATATGGAAGGGGGCTCCCTGCCTTCATCTCAGGCTTTCTCCACCCCCCCCAATGATTAAAGCCATCTTTTGGAACTGCCGCGGAGTTAAAAAGCCGGCTTCGCATAATCATCTTCAGGCTTTAGTCAGGGAGCACTCACCAGTAGTGATTTGTCTTTTGGAAACCAGAGTTCAGTTGTTCTCTAGAAGAGAAGTTGACAGACTAGTGGGATGTTAATGGGACTTTTATGCGGAGCCGTCAGTGGGCAAATATCGTGGCATTATTGTGTGTTGGCTCAACCACATCACCCGGCTCCAGGTCATTCACTCCAACAAGCAAGTTGTTGTTGCTCAGGCTACTGTTATGGGTCAACATACTTGGCACATTTGTGCTGTTTATGCTGACAAAGATTACATCAAGCGCCGTATTATTTGGGATAGCATTTCTCCATTGTTGGATGCGGAAACTCCAGCCATTGTGGGAGGTGACTTCAACTGTATCCTTTCGCAAGAAGATAAGCGCGTAGGCAAGCCTTTCATCCCTACGGAGGCCCACAATGAGTTTGCCAGCTTCCTAACCAATAACGACCTTCATGACGGCTGGAATGGAGGACAGCGATACATTTGGTGCAACAACAAAAAGGGCAAAGCTCGTATGTGGGTTAGATTGGACAGAGTCTGCTTCAACTCAGCGGCTTTATCTGCGCTTCCGGGATCTGTTGTTACCCACCTTTCCAGAATTGGATCAAATCATTGTCCGCTCCTGGTTCAAGGTAGAAACTTGGAGTTTAAACCGCAAGGCGGCATCCTTAAATTTGAAGATGTCTGGCTTGACAAAGAGAGTTCCAAGGTGATTGTGGTTAGGGAATGGCATAAACCAGCTCATGGTAGCCCGCCCACCATTCTCAACCACAAGTTCGCCCGTACACTTCGCGCACTTAAGAGTTGGCGCCGAGAGAAGTTTGAGGATATCCACGCCAGAGCCAAAGACTTTGAGAGCAGAATTGTGGAGCTTCAACTAAGGGAGTCCATAGGCACTGGCCTGAATGACAGTGAGTTGGATTGCCTTTTACAGTTGATTGCAGATTACAACACCACACTTAGCAGACTTGAGACATTGTGGCTACAAAGAGCCAAAGTGAAGTGGGCCAAGTGTGGGGATCGCAACTCTTACTTTTTCCATAAAGCTGCGACTTGCCGGAAGCGTACCAACCACATCCATCGCTTAATTGGGCAAGATGGTGAGGAAATCACAGACAAAGAAGGGATCCAAACTGCTTTGGTTGGCTACTTCTCCTCAAAATGGAGGCCCCCCATTGCCCCTCTGCCTGAGCTGAGCATTCCCCCACCCAGAGCTGCGATATCTCAAGAAGATACCCTCAGGATTGGCTCACCTGTCAGCAATGAGGAGATTGTAGCTACTATCAACTCTCTTGGCAACAACAAGGCCCCTAGCATCGATGGCATAATAGGCTCGTTCCTTAAAGGCTACTGGAGTGCTACCAGCTCGGACGTCTTGACTGTTGTTCATCATTTCTTCAATTCAGACCCATTAGCCTCTGCACCACTATCTACAAAGTCATTGCCAAAATCCTTATCAATCGAGTGAAGGACGTCCTCAGCTCTCTCATCTCTCAGGAGCAAGGAGCCTTTGTTCCGGGCCGTGGCATTGCTGACAACTGCCTGCTAGCACAGGAGATCATGCAGAAGTTAGCTTCCTCTGAATCCTCCACTGGCTACATGTCCATCAAAGTTGATATGGAACAGGCCTATGACAAAATGAGGTGGGACTTTTTACAAAAGATTCTTCAGCACTTTGGCTTCCCTAACACCTGGAGCAGATGGGCCTTAGCTTGTGTTGAAGCTCCGAGATTTGCTTTGATGATAAACGGACAGAAATCCAACTGGATAGAAGCAACCTGTGACTTTCGACAGAGTTGCCCTTTGTCTCCGTATTTGTTCATTCTCTACTCTGAATTACTTTCCCTCCTTATCAACCAACACCAGAATAGAGATGACTTGCTGGGGATTCGAACTACAGCTCATGGGCCCCTTATCACCCACCACATGTAGAGCCGTCAGAATTCTGAATAGTATCTTCGATACTTATTGTAGTTGGTCTGGACAGAAAATCAATAAGGCTAAGTCCTCCATTTATTTTAGCAAGAAGATGAAGGGAAGCAGAAAGCGTATGATTGCTAATAAATGGGGGTTTCGTACACAAGTTGAGGGCAAGTACTTGGGTATTCCGCTCATCAACAGGAGGCCAGTCAAAGCCGGCTTCCACCATATTATTGAATCTGTTAGGGGAAGAATCTCTTCGTGGGGCACCAGGCACCTATTACTTGCTGGCAGAGTCACACTCATTAGTAGCGTGCTCACCTCTATTCCTATCTTCTCCCTCTCCCATACCTTTGTGCCTGATAATGTTTTTGGTGGAGATTGAGAAGTTAATTTGACGCTTTCTATGGAGCGGCAACCTAACTTTGAATGCAGCTCATCTAGTGGCATGGGAGCATGTAACCAAGCCAAAGAATGACGCTCTATTCTCGTGGCCAAACTAGCCTTCAACTTTCTAAATAATGCGGACACTCTTTGTGTCAAATGCTTCCAGACCAAGTACGGAAACAAAGAGATTACCTTCTCCACCAAAAGGGGTGATTCGTGGGCTTGGAAACTTATCTGTCAGGGAGGGACTACAGCCTTACATAACTCTATGTGGAAGATTAGCAGTGGTGACAGTACCAAAGTTATGGAAGTTGCCTGGGTTGACTCCAACCCCTTCTTAAGATGGCCTACCTTCATTAATACTACTAAACTCCCCCCATTGAATGTTCAGTAGCTCCTCCAGGCGAACGGTGAATGGAACCATTCTGAGCTCCATAAATTCTTTGGCCCAGAGTTAGCGCTGAGAATAGGTAGGCTACCGAGGCTCGACAAGGAGGAGAGGGACAACCTTATTTGGCTTAAGTCTGATTATACCAAATCCCCCACCGCAGCTCTGTATAGAGATCTCTTTCGCGGCAGAGAACTCCCATACAGCTGGATCTGGAAGTTGCACGTGCAGCCCCGCTTTGTCACATTTCTCTGGAGGATTTGTTGTGATGCTATCCTCACTTTCTCTTGGCTCAAGCGCAGGCATCTGAGGGAGTCTAATAGATGCCCGTGGGGGTGCTCTGCTGAAGAGGACGTGCAACAATTAGTTTGTGAGTACAACTTCACATGCGCCGTCTTTGATGCCTTACAACAGGAGGGGGAGGAGATAACAACAGGGGTTGATGTTCCACTACCAGAAGAGGCCACTTGTGAGCTACCTGCTAGCACCTTGACACCCCCGCAGCATTCCCCAGTCAGTCAAAACTGCAGCAAAAGAAAGGCTACCACCACAGATGTGCTGAATGCTAAAGCGCAGAAAGTACAGCCTGTAGTCCCCATTCCTGCTGTAGCTTTCTATCTTGCTAGCACTGCTACTGTCCTTAACTTGCAAGGCTCGGGGCAAAATCTGTCTAAGAGAAAGCGCGATGCTGGCCCCACCACTCTGAGCCCTCTCAGCTGGCAAGATGATGGAGACATATCACGACAAAAAATACCCAGACCTGCTGGCAACAGCAGGGACCCCTTTTATGCTAACTTTGTTTTGCAGGTTGCGGCGATTCCAGTACAAGACTGGGGCTGCGGAACCGCCTCCCAACCACTGCTTTGTGCGGTGCGCAGCCCCAGGCAGCTGCAACGATGACAACAGCAGCTCAACCTGCTGCTGCCGCAAGCACAGCAGCAGCAAAAGCTGCTGCTGCTGCTGTAACAATAGCAGCAAAAGCTGCTGCTTCTGGTGCCGCAGCATCAACACCGGCGGGAGCTGCTACAGCAACAACAGCATTTCCAGCTACTGCTGCTGCTGCTGCAGCAACAGCAGCTTTCCAAGCTGTTGCTGCTGCTGCTGCAACAACAGCAACTCTAGCTGCTGCTGCTGCAGTAGCTGAACCTGTTGTAGCAGCAACAGTATCCATTTCTGCTACTGCTACAGCAGGTATTTCTGCTGCTGTAGCAGCAGCGTCCCTCCCCGGACAAGCCACCCCCGCGCCACCAACTTCGATGGCTGACACGGTAGCATCTTCTCTTTCGTCCCAAGCTCGCGATGATCATCTACTGCACATTTTTCTCAGCAACTTGCAGGCACGAGTTCAACAAAATCCAGCTGATCCTCAGTCCATCCGTGCGGTGGCTGCAATGTAGCACTCTTGGCGAGCCCGCAACGATCGGGTCCACAACAAACCGTTCCCGGTGCCTAGAATAATTGTTGCACTAGTTCATTTTAGCGAAGCCCAAGAACAACCTTCATCCAATGTAGGGAACTGGGATCCCAACAGCCTTGAAGGCTGTTGTTACCCCTCTACATCCCATTGGGATCCCCCACCCCCACAATGGATTAAGGTAAAATTTGATGGCAAGGCTATTTTGGACTTTGCATGCGCCAGCCCCAAATCAGTCCAAATCACGTGACAAAAAACAGAACTTCCGCGTGCAAAGTCTGAACAGGCTCTATTCCGCAGAAGCGATCGCGAGAATTTTTTTGCGTGCGCTAGGGCTCCTTCCGCCGTCATCACCTTTTTTTCGCGGCCGTTGCTAGGGCTTTTCCTTCCACGTTTTTCTGCAGTCGTCGCCTCCTTCATCTTCCGCAGTCGTCGGTAGGGATTCGTCTCCATCGCCTCCTTCCTATTCCGCAGCTGTCGTCTTCTTCTTCCACAGTCGTCTTCCGAGAAGTTGCATAACTTCCTATTCCGCAGTCGTGCCTTCTTCTTCCGCAGCCATTGCCTTCTTCCTTCTTCTTTTGCAGCCGTCGCCTTCTTCCTGCTGTCGTGCGCTAGGGCTTCTTCTTCAATCTTCTTTGCGGCCGTCGCCTTCATCTACAATTGTGAGTTTTGTTCTCTTGTGCGCTAGGGTTTCCTCTTCATTCTTCTTCCACAGTCGTCGCCTTCTTCCGCGACGACGACTTCTCTGACGAAGCTGCGCTAGGGCTTCGTCGCCTTCGCTCATTTGGTGGTGAGTTCTGTTCTCCTGTGCACTGAGCCATCTTCTTCTTTCTTCTTCTGCGCCCGTCGCCTTGTTCCGCGACGGCGACTTCTGTGACGAAGCTGCGCTAGGGCTTCGTCGCCTCCGCACATTTGGTTTTGAGTTTTGTTCTCTTGTGCACTGGGCCTTCTTCTTCTTTCTTCTTCTATGCCCGTCGCCTTGTTTCACGATGGCGAGTATTGTGTGGAAGCTACGTTAGGACTTCTTCTTCCTTCTTCTTCTGCGACCGTTTGTTAGGCGAGATCTGTGAGCAAGTACAGAACAAAAAGTTCTACAAGTAATTATGACATCGTTAAATTGCATCACTTGTTTGATCTTTTCTTCCATCATAAGCACATCTTGTTCTTCCACAGAAGCGAAGGGAACACTCATTGCGGTGACAGCTGCCCAGGAGTGGGCGACTACGGTAGACGGGATTTGGATAGAGGGTGACTCAGCCGTCATTATTGCGGACCTTCAGCGGGCAGCCCGAAGACACCCCCCTGACGAGACCACGGCCCAGATCGCCGACCTTTTTTGTGCCTTCAAGGCATACAGGATATCTCATGTATACAGAGCTGCTAATAGAGCGGCCGATTTTGTAGCTTCCTTTTTTTGTTTAGATGACACAGAGTGGCGTAGGGGCATGTCCCTCCCACTCGATTTTTGCACGATTCTCGACGAGAATCGAATCTTTTGTACTTGATGTATCTTTTTTTACTATTATAGTATTATAGGCTAAGGCCAAATTTCAAGAAACCCAAAAACTTTGGAACCGAAAAACGGTAGAGGAGCTCTCGTTGCAGGTTTGACCAGGTTTGACCAAGGAAGAGAGCTGGGGAACAAGCGATCGGGGGGGGGGGGGGGGCGGCCAGCCTCCCCGCCGGAAACTCATGGACAGCGCAGCATATTATTGGAAGGTGGGTTGGTGGCTTCTGCTGTAGGAAAATTTAAAGGCAACAGGAACTCCAAGCAGGCCAGCACACTTGAACAGCAGTCTTCCTCTCCGGAGGCGGCTTCCAAGCCGCTGGCTATAGACCAGGAGGGTGGGTTCGGTAGGTTGCAGGTGCAGGACAGCCAAAACCAGCAACCTATGGCCTCCTCCCTTGGCTTTCCCGAGCAGTTTATGCAGCTCGATGAAGGTGAAACACAGGTTATCGCAACCTGCAACAAATCTGGTGAAACAGAGCAAAAACCCGAAACCTGCAGTAGATCCAGAAAAACAAAACCATTTGGATAGCTATTGTTGACTGCAACATTTGCTGTGCTAGATTCGGTCCTTGGGTAAAGGCTAGAGATCAGCACTCCATTTTCGAGTTTGCTGGTGTAGTCTGCGATTCCTGCACCTCCAGCGGCTGCTAGGATGGCGCGCTGCTCTGCTTCGTCAGATCTATTACAATCTGCGGAAATCCTTCTTCTTGCTTCCATATGCAAGTGTTTGCTGGATCTAGGCACCTCAATCACGCTGACAATGTTGCTGTCAGCGATTTCAGAAAGTGCAGCTTTCTCTCCCAAATCCTGATGTAGATTTCCCCCCCATGCGCACGACATATCTCCCTGCCTTGTAGGACTCGGGGCAGAATCAACCTAAAAGAAAGCGTGTTGCTGTACCAACTACCCCGAACCCTCTCTGGTGGCATGATGAAGGAGGAAAATTGCACCGAAAAATACCCAGACTTGCTGACGGCGGCATGGATCCTTTTTACTCTAACCTTTCTTTGCAGGTTGCTGCGAAGATGGCAATTCAACTACAAGTACGGGGCTGCGGAATCGACACCCAGCAGCCGACTCTTGCGAGGAGCATCCCCGGGCTACTGCAGCGACAGTAGCAGCAAAATCTGCTGCTGCAGCTGCAGAAGCAAACAATTTTGCTGCCGCAGCAGCAGCAGCAGCTGCGAATCATGCTGCTGCCGCCGCAGCAGCAGCGAAGCCACCTGCTGCCGCCGCAACAGCAACAACAACTTCTGCTGCCGCCGCAGCAGCAGCAACTCCAGCAACTCCAACTCCAGCTGCAGCACTAGGTTTCGGGGGCACTTCTGTTATTGCTACCGCGGTGCATTCAAATGTAGCAGCAGCAGAATGTCGCTCTGCTGCTGTACCGGCTGAAGGTAATCAACCTCCAAATGCTCGCAATGCTCTTCTGCTCAACCTTTTCATCAGCAACTTGCAGTTACCTGTCCAAAAAGATCCAGATGGCTGCATTGTACCACTCATGGAGAGCTCGCAACGGTCGCGTCCACAACAAACCCTTTTCGTTGCCTCGAGTAATCGCTGCACTCGTTCATGTTAATGAAGCCCAAAAATAATCTTCATCCAACCTGGGGAACTGGGATCCCAACAGCCTTGAACGCTGTTGTTACCCCTCTACATCCCGGTGGGATCCCCCACCCCCAAGATGGATTAAGGTAAACTTTGATGGCTCCGTTAAACAGAACGGTGCGGCAGGTGCAGGTGGAGTTGTTCGAGATCATCAGGGCAATTTCCTAGCAGCAATTGGTTCCAAGCTTTATACTTATGCCACTCTGACAGCAGAAGAGATGAGAGCCCTCATTGCGGTGACAACCGCCCAGGAGTGGGCGACTATGGCGGACGAGATTTGGATAGAGGGCGACTCAGCCATCACTGTTGCAGACCTTCAGCGAGCAGCCAGAGGACGCCCTCCCGACAAGACCACGGCCCAGATTGCCGAGCTTTTTGGCGCCTTCAAGGCACACAAGATATCTCACGTTTACAAAGCTGCCAATAGAGCGGCAGATTATGTAGCTTCCTTTTCTTGTTTAGATAATACTGAGTGGCGTAGGGGCATGTCCCACCCACTCGATTTTTGTGCGATTCTCGACGAGGATCGAACATTTTGTACTTGATGTATCTTTTTTTACTGTTATAGTATTATAGGCTACGGCCGAATTTCAAGGAACCCAAAAACTTTGTCCCGAAACCCAAAAACATTTTGAGAGGAGCTCTCATTTGCAGGTTGACCAGCGTTGACCAGGAAAGAGGAGCTGGGGAACAAGCGTTCACGGGGGAGGCCAGCCTCCCCGCCGGAAACTCATGAACGGAGCAAGGTTGAAGAGGAAGGTGGGCTGGTGGCTTCTATTGTAGCTAAGATGGAAGGCAGCAGGAGCTCGAGGCCGATTAGCTCACTAAAACAGCAATCAACATCCCTATCGGGGGTGTCCAAGCCGTTGTCTACAAAGTTGGAGGGAAGGCTCAGCAGGTCGCCGGTGAAGGCCGGTCAAAACCAGCAACCTTTGGCCTCCTCCCATGGCATTCCTGTGCTACCCGTGCAACCCGTTGAAGCTGAAGCACTGATTCACCCAACCTACAGGAGATCTGGCGAAACCTACAGCAGATCTGGCAAAACAGAGTACTCCGCCCAACCTGCTGCTGTAGGAATCGCAGGAACCGCAGATGCCAACTGCACCGCTGTGTGTGAAGTGTTGGGATCTAGCTTTTGTGCAGAAAACACACCTAAAACCTCGAATGTAGCAGGTTGTAACAGATCCAGCAAAACAGAGCACATTGCGCATGATGCAGCTGCTATTCACGCTGGAAATGCACGCAAAAACAGAGCAAGCAGTCCGGATCTTGCTATCACCAGCAGAGCCAGCACAAGTGCAGAGCTAAACTCCGATTTTTGCCAGGAAAATGAAGGCCAGCTGCTGTGCATCCCTCCCTCACAGCAAGATGGAGCTCCCTCTGCTGCCGTCCGCTGTGGCTCCAGCAAAACAGAGGCGTCTCCAGCCAAAAACAAAACTGAACCAGGCGATGTAAATGCTGAACTTGCAGTCAAAAACAGTGCCTCTCCCTCACCGCAAGCTGGAGCTCCATCTGCTGCAGTGATTTACACAGCTCCAGCAACTGTTCATGATGGAATTTCAGCCCAAAACAGAGCTGCAGGTGTTGGCTTTGCGAACAACAGCAGCGCCAATGAATTCGTTGGGCTGTTTTCCAGCCCACGCAAGCAGGAAGATGCCCATCTGCTGGCCTCCTGCCCCTCTCAGCAAACTTCTCTTTCGGCACACAACCAAGGTATGAATCTCCCACACCCAGCGGCCCGGGGGGTGGCCGCACATTCACCTGCCTGTGATGAAGTGAATTCTGTTCCGGGTGAGGATGCGAGAGGCCCGTCCGGGCAGTCCGGTATGTAGGTCGATTTCTATTTTCCTGTTCCCTATTTTCTTGCATCAAACAGCTCCAACAGCAGAAACTGCCCACCAGCCGTTCGACAGAATGCCGCAACGAGCATTCTACAGTATTCTGCAGGTTCCAGCAAGCACAGCTGCAGCCTCAGAACAGCGAAAATCAGCAAGTTCCCCAACCAGATTTGCCTAAGTCACATGCAGTCAACTTCAAACAGCAAGGGAATGTTCTGCACCAACATACTAAATCCAGCAATCCGCCGAAACAGCAGCCTCAGCACTCACCTGCAGCTAGCTCGGCCTGGGCTTGCAAGGAGTATGTTGGCTTTGGCGACATTGATCTCTCCAACTCTGGCCACATTCATGAAGGGGTGGTCCAGCTCGACCAAGCTTCCATTTTACACATGCAATCCAAGCTAGCCTCTACGCTTGTCGGCAAAATATTTGGGTGGATGTTGCCTTTCCAATTTCTCTCAGCCGAACTTCATAAGCGTTGGGGGCACTACGATGGCTTCAGAGTTCTCGACGCTATCAAGGACAGTTTCATCTGTCACTTTAACAATAAAGCGGATAAAGATGCGGTGATCTGTAGTGGACCTTGGACGGTGGCGGGTCAAATCCTAGGACTTGATATTTGGTCATTGGATTTTGATCCCTCTTCGGTTGTTGTGTCGACCCTACTCTGGATCAGGCTACCTGCGCTCCCCCTTTACTGTTGGGGTAAGGAGAACCTAGCTAGAATTTCTTCGAAAATTGGTGCTCCGTTATGGCTCGACCCCGTCACCGCCAACATGGAGAAAATTGCTTTTGCACGTATTTGTGTTAGGGTCAACCTCACTCAACCCCTCAAACCGGGAATCTGGATCAACGGGCCAAGAGGCAAGTTCTTTCAACGAGTTGAGTATGAGGGAATCACTGTTGCATGCTTCAAATGTGGAGTAGTTGACCACAGAGATCAGAGTTGCCCCCTCTATAGGCCGAAAACACAAGCCCCTACTTCCACCCTCCCCACCTCGTTCACCTCTGATGACATGATGGACACTAACACTTGTAATTCAGCCCCTGGTGAGGATGTTTGCAACACTACCATCAAATCCACCCATGATAGCAAAAATCTACAAAGCCAATCCGACCATTTGGGGAATACGACAATGGAATCTGTTGGCCCGTGGATGCTCGTGACCAACAGACGCAGGAAACCACATAGATCCGCTGGACAGTTAACCACACCTGCGTCAACCAACATTCCCATCAAGCCTACACCGGTCCATCCTCTAAAACCAGCTCGGCAACAACAGAAACCTGCAATCCAGTAGTACAGAGCTGTGAGACAGCAAACTAGCGGACCTCAAGCCCCAAAAAACAACCAACTACACAGCAAAAACCGCAGAATAGTATTGATTTGCAGCAAAATGCAGAATCTCAACAACGCAGAACTCTGGGACAGCACGCAATAGGGAAAGAACTGCTACAGAACAAGCAAAAAAGCTCTACAAAATTACAGAACTGTGCATTTTTTCAGCAAAGTGCTAGGATGCAGCAACATGTAACTCCAGAACACCAAAAATCAGCGCAAAATTTGTTGCCGAGCAAGCAGAATGGACTTACAGACCTCCAAAACAGTGCAGATTTTAAATTCTGCAGTATACGAAGTCCAGGTTTGATTGCAGCCACCAAAAAACAGCAAATTGGAGACACCAAGGAGTGCATTGAAGCCACCCCAGCTGAGGCTGAAGCCCACGACAACAAGGTCCCTCCCGTCTAGCATAATAACCCTTTTGCTCTCCTCGACACGAGCTTGGCGGAAGAGGTCATCCAGCCATCCATTAGCCCGTCCGTGCAGCCCCCTCTTGCAACCAAGAAGAAGGCGAAGTCTCCCATGTGAAAGCTTCTCTTCCCCAGTGCCAACAACTGCAAGAGTAAGGAAAGAAGATCAAAGAAACATTGGGAGAGAGAACTCGCTAATCTCAAGAGCTATACAACTCCAGCAAGTGACGACAACTTAAATAAAAGAAGAAGGGAGATCCGAGGCGATACTGATATGGAGGATGGCTCCCTCCCTTCATCTCACCCCTCCTCCTTCTCCTCCCCCCAATGATTAAAGTCATCTTTTGGAACTGCCGCGGAGTTAAAAAGCCAGCTTCGCACAATTACCTTCAGACTTTAGCCAGGGAGCACTCACCAGTAGTGATTTGTCTTTTGGAAACCAGAGTTCAGTCATTCTCTAGAAGAGAAGTTGACAGACTAGTGGGACGTCAATGGGACTTTTATGTGGAGCCGTCAGTGGGCAAATCTGGTGGCATTATTGTGTGTTGGCTCAACCACATCACCCGGCTCCAGGTCATTCACTCCAACAAGCAAGTTGTTGTTGCTCAGGCTACTGTTATGGGTCAACATACTTGGCACATTTGTGTTGTTTATGCTGACAAAGATTACATCAAGTGTTGTTTTATTTGGGATAGCATTTCCCCATTGTTGGATGCTGAAACTCCAGCCGTTGTGAGAGGTGACTTCAACTGCATCCTTTCGCAAGAAGATAAGCGAGGAGGCAAGCCTTTCATCCCTGCGGAGGCCCACAATGAGTTTGTCAGTTTCCTAACCAATAACGACCTTCATGACGGCTGGAATGGGGGACAGCGTTACAGTTGGTGCAACAACAAAAAGGCAAAGCTCGTCTGTGGGTTAGATTGGACAGAGTCTGCTTAAACTCAGCGGCTTTATCTGTGCTCCCGGGATTTGTTGTTACCCACCTTACCAGAATTGAGTCAAATCATTGTCCGCTCCTGTTTCAAGGTAGAAACTTGGAGTTTAAACCGCAAGGCGGCATCCTGAAATTTGAAGATGTCTGGCTTGACGAAGAGGGTTCTAAGGAGATTGTGGTTAGGGAATGGCATAAACCTGCTCATGGTAGCCCGCCCACCATTCTCAACCACAAGTTTGCCCGCACACTTCGCGCCCTTAAGAGTTGGAGCCGAGAGAAGTTTGGGGATATCCACGCCAGAGGCAAAGATCTTGATAGCAGAATTGCGGAGCTTCAACTAAGGGAGTCCATAGGCATTGGCCTGAATGACAGTGAGTTGGAATGCCTCTTACTGTTGATTGTAGATTACAACACCACACTTAGCAGACTTGAGACATGGTGGCTACAACGAGCCAAAGTGAAGTGGGCCAAGTGTGGGGATCGCAACTCTTCCTTTTTCCATAAAACTGCGACTTGCCAGAAGCGTACCAATCACATCCATCGATTAATTGGGCAAGATAGTGAGGAAATCACAGACAAAGAATGGATCTAAGCTGCTTTGGTTGGCCACTTCTCCTCAAAATGGAGGCCCCCCATTGCCCCTCTGCCTGAGTTGACCATTCCCCTACCCAGAGCTACGATCTCTCTAGAAGATGTCCTCAGGATTGGCTCACCTGTTAGTAATGAAGAGATTGTAGCTTCTATCAACTCTCTTGGCAACAACAAGGCCCCTGGCATCGATGGCATAACAGGCTCGTTCCTTAAGGCTACTGGAGTGCTACCAGCTCGGATGTCTTGACTGCTGTTCATCATTTCTTCAATTATGGGTTCATGCCAAAGCGTTGGAAGGATACGCTAGTAGTCTTTATTCCTAAAGTGCAGGGTGCCGATCTCCCCTCCCAATTCAGACCCATTAGCCTCTGCACCACTATCTACAAAGTCATTGCCAAAATCCTTATCAATCAAGTGAAAAACGTCCTCAGCTCTCTCATCTCTCAGGAGCAAGGAGCCTTTGTTCCGGGCCATGGCATTGCTGACAACTGCCTGTTAGCACAGGAGATCACGCAGAAGTTAGCTTCATCTGAGTCCTCCACTGGTTACATGTCCATCAAAGTTGATATGGAGCAGGCCTACGACAGAATGAGATGGGACTTCCTACAAAAAATGCTGCAGCACTTTGGCTTCCCCGACACCTGGAGCAGATGGGCTCTAGCATGTGTTGAAGCCCCAAGGTTTGCTTTGATGATTAATGGGCAAAAATCCAGCTGGATAGAAGCAACGTGTGGCTTTCGACAGGGGTGTCCTCTTTCTCCGTACTTATTCATTCTTTGCTCTGAATTGCTTTCTCTCCTTATCAACCAACATCAGAACAGAGATGATCTACTGGGGATCAGAACAGCCGCACATGGGCCACTTATTACCCACCTCCTATTTGCAGATGACATTCTCATGTTTGCCCCCGCCACTTGCAGAGGTGTCAGAGCTCTAAATGACATCTTTGATGTGTATTGTAACTGGTCTGGACAGAAAATCAACAAGGCTAAGTCATCCATTTGCTTCAGCAAGAAGATGAAGAGAAACAGACAACGCATGATTGCTAACAAATGGGGGTTCTGCACTCAAGCTGAGGGCAAGTACTTGGGCATTCCGCTCATAAGTAGGCGGTCAATCAAAGCCGGTTTCCAGCATATTATTGATTCTGTGAGGGGCTGAATTTCATCGTAGGGCACCAGAAACCTATATCTAGCTGGCAGAGTCACTCTTATAAACAGCGTGCTCACCTCCATTCCAATCTTCTCTCTCTCCCACACTTTTGTGCCCGGCAATGTAATGGCAGAGATTGAAAAATTAATTCGACGCTTCCTTTGGAGTGGCAACCTTACCTCGAATGCAGCTCACCTTGTCGCATGGGAGCAAGTGACAAAACCGAAGTCTGCTGGGGGCTTGGGCATCCACCGTCTGGAGGAGTGGCGCTCCATTCTTGTGGCCAAACTTGCCTTCAAGTTTCTGAATAATGAGAATACTCTATGGGTTAGGTGCTTCCAGGCGAAGTACGGGAACAGAGAAAGCATCTTCTCCACTAAAAGGGGAGATTCGTGGGCTTGGAAGCTTATATGTCAAGGAGGAGAAACAGCAATACAAAACTCTATGTGGAGGATTGGCAATGGTAGCACCACCAAGGTTATGGAGGACTCTTGGGTTGACCCCAACCCTTTCATCAGATGGCCCACCTTCATCAATACCTTTGAACTGCCTCCCTTGATCGTTGATCAGTTCCTCACGGAGAATGGTGAATGGAACCAAGCAGAGCTCCATAAATTCTTTGGCTCGGAACTAGCTTTGAGAATAGGTAGACTACCGAGGCTCGACAAAGAAGGGAGGGACAGCCTAGACTGGCTAAAATCTGACTCTAGCAAATCCCCCACCGCAGCTCTTTACAGAGATCTTTTCCGTGGCTCAGAACTTCAGTATAGCTGGGTTTGGAAGTTGCGTACTCAGCCCCACTACCTCACTTTCCTCTGGAGGATTTGTTGTGACGCTATCCTCACTTTCACTTGGCTCAAGCGAAGGTGCCTGCAAGAATCTGATAGATGCCCATGGGGCTGCTCTGCTGAGGAGGACTTGCAACACTTTGTTTGTGAATGTAGCTTCACATGCGGCGTCTTTGATGCTTTACAACAGCAGCAGAATGAAACAACAACAAGAGTTGACACTGAGATGCCTAAAGAGGCCAATTGTGAGCTGCAGGCTAGCCCCTTGTCCCCCCAACAGCATTGCCCAGTCAGTAGGAAGTGCAAGAAAAGAAAGGACCCCACTACAGCTTTGTCGAATATGAAAGCGAAGAAAGTGCACCTTCTCCCCAATCCTGATGTAGATTTCTGCCCTGTGCACACAAATCTCCCTGCCTTGCAGGACTCGGGGCAGAATCAGCCTAAGAGAAAGCGTGCTGCTGTACCAACTACCCCGAACCCTCACTTTTGGCATGATGGAGGAAAATTGCACCGGAAAATACCCAGACTTGCTGATGGCAACAGGAATCTTTTTTACTCTAACCTTTTTTCTACAGGTTGCTGCGAAGATGGCGATTCAAGTACAAGTGCGGGGTTGCAGAATCGGCACCCAGCAGCTGACTCTTGCGGAGAGCAGCCCCGGGCTGCTGCCGCAACAGCAGCAGCCAAATCTGCTACCGCCGCAGCAGCAGCAGATGCAAATGCAAATGCTGTGCGGGATCACTATGGCAACCTCCTACTAGCGACTGGCTACAAGCTCTACACTC
The DNA here is from genome assembly GCA_002786265.1 of Apostasia shenzhenica. NCBI lineage: Eukaryota > Viridiplantae > Streptophyta > Magnoliopsida > Asparagales > Orchidaceae > Apostasia > Apostasia shenzhenica. The sequence goes on along the minus strand of KZ452042.1, from coordinate 528,585 downwards.
ATGCCACTCCGACAACAGAAGCTATGGGAGCTCTCACCGGGATGACAGCCGCTCAAGAGTGGGCGGACACGGCGGACGAGATTTGGATAGAAGGCGACTCAGCCTTCACTATTGCGGACCTTCAACGGACAGCTAGAGGACACCCTCCTGACAAGACCATGGCCCAGATCGCCAGCCTTCTTTGTGCCTTCAAGGCATATAGGATATCTCATGTATACAGAGCCGCTAATAAAGCGACCGATTTTGTAGCTTCCTTTTCTTGTTTAGACGATATAGAGTGGTGTAGGGGTATGTCTCTCCCACTCGATTTTTGTGCGATTCTCGACGAGGATCGAACTTTTTGTACCTGATGTATCTTTTTTTACTATTATAGTATTATAAGCTACGACCGAATTTCAAAGAACCCAAAAACTTTGCAAAAACTTTTGGAAGCCACAAACTTACAAAAAACTTTGGGGAGTTTCTCTGTCTTGCTACAGTGTTTCCCTGCCTCCATTCCCGATCTGGGAAACAAACGTATGGGCCGCCGGTCGGCCTCCCCGCCGGACGTCCATGGCCGGCACTGTGTGGAAGAAGAAGAAGGACTGGTGGCTACTGTTGTAGCTAGAATGGAGGACTGCGGCAACTCACAACAGGTCAGCTCTCCAAAACAGCGCTCATCTTCCCTATCGGCAGCATTTGTGTCGCTGATAACAGAGCAGGGAAGAAGTTCCAGCAGCTCGCTAAGGAAGGCCAGCCTAACCCAACAACCTTTGGCCTCCTCCCATGGCCTTCCCGTGCAACAAGTGCATGCCGATGTTATTGAAGATTTGAGCTCCGCATCCTACTCCAGATCTGGCAAAACAGAGCACTCTGCTCAACCTGCGGCTACAAAACTTGCTGGAATCAAAGACTGCAAGGTAGATCCTGTTGGTGGGGTGCTGGAATCCAGCCTGCCCACAACAAATGGAGTTGGAACAGAGGAGAAGGCTGCTGTCTGCAACACATCCAGCAAACCAGAACAAAGCAGCCTTGCTGCAACTACCGAAACTGCTGCTATTGTGGCTGGAAACGCAAGCAACAGCTTGCCGCAAGTTGCTGCTCCCTCTGCTGTAGTAATTTACACAGCTCCAGCTGCTGTAATTGCTTGAATTTCAGCCACAAACAGCAGCGGCAATGCAAGCGATGGGCTGGAATCCGGCCAACGCAAAGTGGATGACGCCCAGATGCTGGATTTCGCTCCCTCACAGCAAGCCTCACTTCCAAACAGCACTCAAGGTATCGTTTCCTTCCACCCTGCGGCCCGGGGGGTGGCCGCGCCATATGTAACTGCCTGTGATGTCGCTAAAATAATTCCGAGTGAGGATGTTAGAGGCCCTATGAGGCAGTCCGTTCTGCAGGTCGCTTCCGCACATTCTGCCGTGTCCAATAGTTCTGATTTTGCTCAGCCTGCTGCATCAAATAGCTCCAACTGCAGAAACTGCACACCAGCTATTCGACGGATTGCCGCAGTGAGCCTTCCACAAATTTCTGCAGGTTCCAGCAAGCACAACAGCCCTTTACAACCTCAAAACAGCGAAAAACAGCAAGTTTTCCAACTGGATTTGTCAACGATGCATGCAGCTCACAACAAACAGCAAGGGCCAATCAGCGATTTGCAGCATTCTGTAGCCTCCAGCAAGCACAGCAGCACCCTTCAACCTCAGCCCCATGCAAATCAGCCATGTTCTCAGCACTCTGAACCACAAAGCCAGCAAAACAGCACACTGCATTCTCAGCCACATGCTAACCAGCAAGCCTCTCAGCCATCATTCCAGAAATCAGTAGCAAACCTCAATCCACAGCAAGAAAATTTGCTGCAGAATAGACATCACAACTTCAGCAGCTCACCAAAACAGCAGGCGCAGCAATCTCGCGCAGCTAGCTCCGCTTGGGCTCGCCGGGAGTATGTTAGCTTCGGTGACATTGATCTCTCCAACTCAGCCCACATTCATGAAGGGGTGGTTCAACTCGACAGGGCTTCAATTTCGTACATGCAAACTAAGCTAGCTTCTGCACTAGTCGGGAAATTATTTGGGAGGAGATTGTCTTTTCAATTCCTCTCTGGTGAACTTCATAAACGCTGGGGGCACTATGATGGCTTCAAAGTTCTCGACGCCAGCAAGGACAGTTTAATTTGTCACTTTCAAAACGAAACGAATAGGGACGCAGTGATTCGTAGTGGACCATGGACGGTGGCGGGTCAAATCCTAGGACTTGATGTTTGGTCGTTGGATTTTGATCTCTCTTCGGTTGGTGTCTCGACACCAATCTGGATCAGATTGCCAGCCCTCCCCCTTTACTATTGGGGTAAGGAGAACCTAGCCAGAATCTCCTCGGAAATCGGCACTTCTTTATGGCTAGATCCCATCACTGCCAACATGGAGAAGATTGCATTTGTCAGAATTTGCGTTAGGGTCAACTTAACCCAACCCCTCAAACCTGGTGTCTGGATTAATGGGCCAAAAGGCAAGTTCTTTCAAAGGGTTGAGTACGAAGGCATCACAGTGGTCTGCTTTAAATGTGGAGTAGTTGGCCACAGGGACCAAAGTTGCCCCCTCCTTTGGCCAAACATGCAAGCTCATACAACCACCCACTCTATCCCGCTCGCCTCTGACGATAGGATGGACACCACAACCAATAATGCAGCCCTCAGTACGAATGTATGCAACCCCATCAATAATTCCACCCAGGATGACCATTCTCTGCACGGCCAACCCAACCACTTGGAGGATGCGGCAAAGGAATCTGTCGGCCCGTGGATGCTTGTGACCAACAGGCGCAAAAAATCACACAGTGTACCTGGACAGCTACCCACTCTGGTTGCAAGCGAAAATATCAACAAGTCTACACATGCCCCCCCTTTGAAATCAGCAAAGCAACAACAACGCTCCTCTGCCAAGCAATACAGAGCTGTGGGACAACAAGCTACCGAACCAAAAACATCACAACACAGTCAACTACACAGCATTCATCTGCAGAATAGTGTTGATTTGCAGAAAAATACCGCAGCCCAGCATTGCAGAACTATGGGACAGCCAGCTATAAAGGAAAAACTGCTGCAGAACATGCCAAAAAGCTCCACAGAGTTGCAGAGCAGTGCAGTTTTTCAGTGTAGTGAACTGACACAGCAACATGTTCCTTCAGTCCAGAAGAAACCAGTGCAGAATTTGTTGTCGTGTAAGCAGAATGGCCTTGCAGCCCTCCATAACAATGCAGATTTTCAGTTTGGCAGTGTACAAAGTGCAGGTTCGGTCGCAGCCACCGTTCAACAGCCATCTGAAAGAACTTGGATTGCATTGAAGCCACCGCACTTGCGGCAGAGGCTAAAGACTGCAGAATTGTTTCGGTTCAGCACATCAATCCTTTTGCTGTACTTGATATGAGCTTGGGGGAAGAAGAAATCCAACCAGCCAATTGCCCGTCCTTGAAGCCCCCTATTGCAACCAAGAAGAAGGGGAACTCTCCCATGCGGAAACTTCTTTCCCCCAGTGCCAACAACTGCAAGAGTAGGGAAAGAAGATCAAAGAAACATTGGGAGACAGAACTCGCTAACCTCAAGAGCTATACAACTCCAGCAAGTGACGACAACTTAAATAAAAGAAGAAGGGAGATCCAAGGCGATACTGATATGGAGGGTGGCTCCCTCCCTTCATCTCACCCCTCCTCCTCCTCCTCCCCCCAATGATTAAAGCCATCTTTTGGAATTGTCGCGGAGTTAAAAAGCCGGCTTCGCGCAATCACCTTCAGGCTTTAGTTAGGGAGCACTCACCGGTAGTGATTTGTCTTTTGGAAACTAGAGTTCAGTCATTTTCTAGAAGGGAAGTTGACAGACTAGTGGGACGTCAATGGGACTTTTATGTGGAGCCGTTAGTGGGCAAATCTGATGGCATTATTGTGTGTTGGCTCAACCACATCACCCGGCTCCAGGTCATTCACTCCAACAAGCAAGTTGTTGTTGCTCAGGCTACTGTTATGGGTCAACATACTTGACACATTTGTGCTGTTTATGCTGACAAAGATTACATCAAGCACCATATTTTTTGGGATAGCATTTCCCCATTGTTAGATGCGAAAACTCCAGCCATTGTGGGAGGTGACTTCAACTGCATCCTTTCGCAAGAAGATAAGCGAGGAGGTAAGCCTTTCAACCCTGTGGAGGCCCACAATGAGTTTTCCAGCTTCCTAACCAATAACGACCTTCATGACAGCTGGAATGGGGGACAACGTTACAGTTGGTGCAACAACAAAAAGGGCAAAGCTCGTATGTGGGTTAGATTGGACAGAGTCTGCTTCAACTCAGCAGCTTTATTTGCGCTCCTGAGATCTGTTGTTACCCACCTTACCAGAATTGGGTCAGATCATTGTCCGCTCCTGGTTCAAGGTAAAAACTTGGAGTTTAAACCGCAAGGCGGCATCCTGAAATGTGAAGATGTCTGGCTTGACGAAGAGGGTTCCAAGGAGATTGTGGTTTGGGAATGGCATAAATTTGCTCATGGTAGCCCGCCCACCATTCTCAACCACAAGTTCGCCCGTACACTTCGCACCCTTAAGAGTAGGAGTCGAGAGAAGTTTGGGGATATCCACGCTAGAGCCAAAGATCTTGAGAGCAGAATTGCGGAGCTTCAACTAAGGGAGTCAATAGGCACTGGCCTGAATGACAGTGAGTTGGATTGCCTCTTATAGTTGATTGTAGATTACAACACCACACTTAGCAGACTTGAGACTTGGTGGCTACAAAGAGCCAAAGTGAAGTGGGCCAAGTGTGGGGATCGCAACTCTTCCTTTTTCCATAAAGCTGCGACTTGCCGGAAGCGTACCAATCACATCCATCGCTTAATTGGGCAAGATGGCGAGGAAATCACAGACAAAGAAGGGATCCAAGCTGCTTTGGTTGGCCACTTCTCAAAATGGAGGCCCCCCATTGCCCCTCTGCCTGAGCTGAGCATTCCCCCACCCAGAGCTACGGTCTCTCTAGAAGATGCCCTCAGGATCGGCTCACCTGTCAGCAATGAGGAGATTGTAGCTATTATCAACTCTCTTGGCAACTACAAGGCCCCTGGCATCGATGGCATAATAGGCTCATTTCGTAACGACTACTGGAGTGCTACCAGCTCGGATGTCTTGACTGCTGTTCATCATTTCTTCAATTATGGGCTCATGCCAAAGCGTTGGAAGGATACGCTAGTAGTCCTTATTCCTAAAGTGCAGGGTGCCGATCTCCCCTCCCAATTCAGACCCATTAGCCTCTGCACCACTATCTACAAGGTCATTACCAAAATCCTTATCAATCGAGTGAAGGACGTCCTCAGCTCTCTCATCTCTCAGGAGCAAGGAGCCTTTGTTCTGGGCCATGGCATTGCTGACAACTGCCTTCTAGCACAGGAGTTCATGCAGAAGTTCGCTTCCTCTGAATCCTCCTCTGGCTACATGTCCATCAATGTTGATATGGAACAGGCCTATGACAGAATGATGTGGGACTTTTTACAAAAGATTCTTCAGCACTTTGGCTTCCCTGACACCTGGAGCAGATGGGCCTTAGCTTGTGTTGAAGCTCCGAGATTTGCTTTGATGATAAATGGACAGAAATCCAACTGGATAGAAGCAACCTGTGGCTTTTGACAGGGTTGCCCTTTGTCTCCGTATTTGTTCATTCTCTGCTCTGAATTACTTTTCCTCCTTATCAACCAACACCAGAATAGAGATAACCTACTGGGGATCCGAACTACAGCACATGGGCCCCTTATCACCCACCTTTTGTTTGCAGATGACATTCTCATGTTTGCCCCCGCTACATGTAGAGCCGTCAGAATTCTGAATAGTATCTTCGATACTTATTGAAGTTGGTCTGGACAGAAAATCAATAAGGCTAAGTCCTCCATTTGTTTTATCAAGAAGATGAAGGGAAGCAGAAAGCGTATGAAGAGAGTTCCAAAGAGATTGTGGTTAGGGAATGGCATAAACCTGCTCATGGTAGCCCGCCCGCCATTCTCAATCACAAGTTCGCCCGCACACTTCGCGCCCTTAAGACTTGGAGTCAGGAGAAGCTTGGGGATATCCACGCCAGAGCCAAAGATCTTGAGAGCAGAATTGCGGAGCTTCAACTAAGGTAGTCTATAAGCACTGGCCTGAATGATAGTGAGTTGGCTTGCCTCTTACAGTTGATTGCAGATTACAACACCACACTTAGCAGACTTGAGACTTGATGGCTACAAAGAGCCATAGTGAAGTAGGCCAAGTGTGGGGATCGCAACTCTTCCTTTTTCCATAAAGCTACGACTTGCCGAAAGCGTACCAACCACATCCATCGCTTAATTGGGCAAGATGGTGATGAAATCACAGACAAAGAAGGGATCCAAGTTGCTTTGGTTGGCCACTTCTCCTCAAAATGGAGCCCCCCCATTGCCCCTCTGCCTGAGCTGAGCATTCCCCCACCCAGAGCTACGATCTCTCTAGAAGATGCCCTCAGGATCGGCTCACCTGTCAGCAATGAGGTGATTATAGCTGCTATCAACTCTCTTGGCAACAATAAGGCCCCTGGCATCGATGACATAACAGGCTCATTCCTTAAGGGCTAATGGAGTGCTACCAGCTCGGATGTCTAGACTGTTGTTCATCATTTCTTCAATTATGAGTTCATGCCAAAGCGTTGGAAGGATACGCTAGTAGTCCTTATTCCTAAAGTGCAGGGTGTCGATCTCCCCTCCCAATTCAGACCTATTAGCCTCTGCACTAATATCTACAAAGTTATTGCCAAAATCCTTATCAATCGAGTGAAGGACGTCCTCAGCTCTCTCATCTCTCAGGAGCAAGGAGCCTTTGTTCCGGGTCGTGGCATTGCTGACAACTGCCTGCTAGCACAGGAGATCATGGGAGCATGTAATCAAGCCAAAGAATGCTGGGGGATTGGGCATCCACCATTTGGAGGAATGATGCTCTATTCTCGTGGCCAAATTAGCCTTCAACTTTCTTAACAATGCGGACACTCTTTGGGTCAGATGCTTCCAGGCCAAGTACGAAAACAGAGAGATTACCTTCTTCACCAAAAGGGGTTATTCGTGAGCTTGGAAACTTATCTGTCAAGGAGGGACTACAGCCTTACATAACTATATGTGGAAGATTGGCAGTGGTGACAGTACCAAAGTTATGGAAGACGCCTGGGTTGACTCCAACCCCTTCTTGAGATGACCTACCTTCATCAATACTACAGAACTCCCCCCATTGAACGTTCAGCAGCTCCTCCAGGCGAACGGTGAATGGAACCATTCTGAGCTCCATAAATTCTTTGGCCCAGAGTTAGCGCTGAGAATAGGTAGGCTACCGAGGCTCGACAAGGAGGAGAGGGACAACCTTATTTGGCTTAAGTCTGATTATACCAAATCCCCCACCGCAGCTCTATATAGAGATCTCTTTCGCGGCAGAGAACTCCCATACAGCTGGATCTGGAAGTTGCACGTGCAGCCCCGCTTTGTCACATTTCTCTGAAGGATTTGTTGTGATGCTATCCCCACTTTCTCTTGGCTCAAGCGCAGGCATCTGAGGGAGTCTAATAGATGCCCGTGGGGGTGCTCTGCTGAAGAGGACGTGCAACAATTTGTTTGTGAGTACAACTTCACATGCGCCGTCTTTGATGCCTTACAACAGGAGGGGGAGGAGATAACAACAGGGGTTGATGTTCCACTACCAGAAGAGGCCACTTGTGAGCTACCTGCTAGCACCTTGACACCCCCGCATCATTCCCCAGTTAGTCGAAAGTGCAACAAAAGAAAGGCTACCACCACTTATGTGCTGAATGCTAAAGCGTAGAAAGTACAGCCTGCAGTCCCCATTCTTGCTGTAGCTTTCTGTCCCGCTAGCACTGCTATTGTCCTTACCTTGCAAGGCTCGGGGCAAAATCCGTCCAAGAGAAAGCGCGATGTTGGCCCCACCACTCTGAGCCCTCTCAGCTGGCAAGATGATGGAGACATATCACGACGAAAAACACCCAGACCTGCTGGCAACAGCAGGGACCCCTTTTATACTAACTTTTTTTCTGCAGGTTGCGGCGATTCCAGTACAAGACCGGGGCTGCAGAACCGCCTCCCAACCGCTGCTTCGTGCGGTGCGCAGCCCTGGGTAGCTGCAACTACGACAGCAGCAGCAAAAGCTGCTGTTGCTGTACCAACAGCAGCACATTCTGCTGCTGCTGCTGGTGCCGCAGCAGCAACACCAGCGGGAGCTGCTGCTTCAACAATAGCAAATCCAGCTGCTGCTGCTGATGCAACAACAACAGCAATTCCAGCTGCTGCTGCTGCAGCAACAACAGCTTGCCCAGCTGCTGCAGCAACAGCAACAGCAGCATTCCCAACTGCTGCTTCGTGCGGTGCGCAGCCTCGAGCAGCTGAAACTATGACAACAGCTGCTCAACCAGCTGCTGCCACAGGAACTGCAGCAGCAAAAGTTGTTGCTGCTGTTGTACCCACATTCTGCTGCTGCTGCTGGTGCCACAGCAGCAACACCAATGGGAGCTGCTGCAGCAACAACAGCATTCCCATCTGCTGCTGCAGCTGCAACAACAGCAACTCTAGCTGCTGCTGCTGCAACTGCTGAACCTGCTGTAGCAGCAGCAGTATCCATTTCTGCTGCTGCTACAGTAAGTATTTCTACTGCTGTAGCATCATCGTCCCTCCCCGGACATGCCACCCCCATGCCACCAAATTCGGTGGCTGACACGGTAGCGTCGTTTCCTTCGTCCCAAGATCGCGATGGTCATCTACTGTACATTTTTCTTAGCAACTTGCAGGCACAAGTTCAACAAAATCCAGATGATCCTCAGTCCATCAGTGCAGTGGCTGCATTGTACCACTCTTGGCGAGCTCGCAACGTTCGGGTCCACAACAAATCATTCCCGGTGCCTAGAATAATAGCTTCACTAGTTCATTTTAGCAAAGCACAAGAACAACCTTCATCCAACGTGGGGAAACAGAATGGTGTTGCAAGTGCAGGTGGAGTTGTTCGTGATCATCAAGGGAATTTCCTAGTAGCAACTGGTTTCAAACTCTATACGCATGCCACTCTTTACAGCAGAAGCGAGGAGAGCACTCATTGCGGTGACATCCACCCAGGAGTGGCGACTACGAAGGACGGGCCCTTACTGCCTATTGCGGTACCTTCTGCTCAATCGTCTGGTTCTTCTCAACTACCACGACAGCTTTTTCCCCCTCAGGAAGTCCACCAAATTATCCACCACCAAATCCTTTACCACTTCCTGCCTTCCTTCCACCTGCTTTTCCTCCCTTCCTTGCCGGAAGTGACCCTTTCTTCCCAGCCATTTAGGCCCTTCAGGATTACACCAACTGAATCTTCACCGCCGCAGTAGAAGCTGAAGACGTTAACTCCACTATGGTCATGCACAACTATTGAAGGGGACTCAAGAGTGGGGACCTATCTAAATCTCAACAACTGGCCAAACTTCGGAGCTATGCTGAGCTGGTGGTCAGGGCCAGCCAGTTCATGCTCCTTGAGGATGTTGAGTCCTATCCCCCCGGTGTTTCTGGAGCCAAAAAGAAGAAGAAGAGGAAACAACAATGCGACGAACTCTCATCCACAATGATGCATGGCTAAAGGTCATGGTAGAGATGATGGAAAACTGCAGCATGTTCAGCAGCAGAGGCACTTCTTATCTCGGTAGCTTACTGAAGTCTACGCGGCGGCCGTCAAATAAGGTTGGGTTTGACCTGCCAGACCCAAGCTGACACCCCAACCTAGAGTGGACCCTGACAACTACTGCGAGTTCCACATGAACTACGGGCACAAACATCACAGGTGTCGAGCCCTCAGAACCCTACTTGATAAACTAGCTGATCAGGGCAAGTTGGAAGAGTTCATATAGATGACACCAACCTCCAACGCTGCTCAAAAGGGGAAAACTCTTGAAAGCACCGGCGCGCCAGCTAGAGTTTCTCATCCCGAACCTAGTCAGTCGTTGCATCCCTATCCTCTTACCTCAAGGACAATGAACGCCATTTTTAGCGTTGACCCTGCCGCTGCTCGCTGTCAACAAGATTTCTCTGTGGAGAGGGTCCAATCGTTGGGATTCATCTCCTTGCCCATCACTTTCTGTGATGACAATGGCTATGCCATAAGCATGGTGAACTTTGCCATCATCAGAGCTAAATCAGGCTACAATGTCATCCTCGGAAGGACAACTCTTAATTTCTTCGTGATGCGGACAGATGAATGATGATGCAGTTTAGAGATCAACAATTTTATAAAGCAGATTTTCACAAACTAATGCTTGAATATCAGAGAATAATTTTGTGGTGACTGAGAAATTAATTAAGCCTGCAAAAACTATTTACTTTTAAAATTTTAAATAAATTAGATCGAAGGTAATTGAGAAATTACCAATTCAGATTAGGGCGTAATTCGGTTATTAATAAATTAGAAATAGGGAACAGGATTAAAGGTCTCACAATATTTAACCAACAGTAATTCAAATTCGCTCAGTAATGAAAGGTCGCACACATGAAACAAATTCGAGCAAATCACAAGCGAGCATAAAAATTAAAATCATTCGATTTTTCTAGGTTAAAGGCTTTGTTGAAATTCGTACCCGAGTCAAAGAATTCCAGGATCACGTTGTAATTTTCCCAAAAAATAGGCTCAAACGGGTGCAGACACGCGTGCGGCGGGTAGGAGGGACGCGTGCGGCGGGTAGGAGGGACGCGTGCGGCGGGTAGGAGGGACGCTTGCGAGCGGGCAGGATGCGGTCGGGTGGCGAGCTCCGGCCAGGCACAGGCGCAGGTCACGTGCGCGGCGTGGGAGGAGCGCAGTCACAGGTGGCGCGGTCCAGGGCGAGCGGGCTGGCGTCGAGCGGGCGACGGGCGGGCGTCGAGCATAGGTAAGGGAGCCGGGCGCACGCAGGGTGCAGGCTCGCTCATAGGCGAGGTCGCAAGCTCACGCGCAGGCACAATCGTAGGCGACCGAGGCTCTCTTGGTCGCAGGCGCAGTCGCAGACGCAATCACAGTCTCCCGTGTGGGCGGTCGCTGGCAGCAGGCTCGGCACCATTGCAGGCGTGCTCGCAAGCTCTCTTGCAGGTGGCAGGATGGCGGCTGGGCGCACGCTGGGCGGTTGATTGGGCAGCGTCTGTGTGTGCGAGTCGCCGGTTATGTGGAGATGTGGCAATGTCACATCAGACCGGCATCGACAAACTGGATGTAGGAATGCAGCCTAGCTGCCAGAGTGGATGAGGATGAGTCGGGGTGAATGCTGGTGGTGCAAGATGAATGGAATCAAACCCGAAGTGAAGGGCTGGAGCGGGTGGAGTTTTGGGATTCTCACCCAAGGCCCAAGCCCTTCCCTATCCAGGATATCGATTCATTCCAGAATCAAATAATCCCAAGGGAAAACACAACTCAAATTTATTCAGCATTCAGAAAAATAAGAGTAATAGAGAGGTGTTTATATAGGCCTCTATACAGACTGACTCAATAAAAAAAATACGTAATGTAATAAATTCCTCACACAAATGAGGAAATACTCGATAACATGCCTAAAATAATGATCACTGAAATAGAAACAACTAATACAAATAAATGTGAGAAATAAAATCATCCCAAAATGGAATCTCCAATCAATCAGAATGATTAGGAGATTTCCAATCCATCGAGTCAGCGATCCGCAGCATCCATCTTTCCAAATCCATCCTAATAGTCAATCAATCCAAATCGAAGCAGTATGGCTAGATCTCGGCCGTCGACGGTAAACTTTGCCAGGAATGAATCGACTATCGATCATGGTGTTCCCACCAACTCTCCCCGAGTGGGAAAGACTCGACTCTGTCGAGTAGGGGTCCTCTCTACTATGATATCTCTCTAGCAAATCTGGATCAAGTCTCTGCAGCTCATCTCTGGTAATCCATGAATCCTTAGACGGAGGTAAACCCTTCCAACGAACCAAATAACGCTGGTATCCTCGATTTCTTGTGAAAATTATCTGCTCATCAAGGATTTTCTCTATTTGTTCCTGTTTGTAAGTGGATTTGGCTGGTGGACACTCGGGTAAGGGTTCACTCTCAATGGGTAATGAGGCTCAAACGGATCACTGGTATTACTGTTAGCTCCTTGTATGCCACCAAGTCTGAGATATTGAAGGTTGAACTGATACCATACTCTTGTGGTAAATCAACAACATACGCGTTCGAACCAATTTTCTTTAAGATTTGAAAAGGACCAGCTCCGTGAGCTTGTAATTTCTTAATAGTTCCAGATGGGAACCACTCAGGTCGAACCCAAATCATCACATATTCTTCTTCTGAGAATTCCTGTATTCTTTTGTGACAATATGCTAATTTCTTATAAGTGTCATTACTAGCACTTATTTTCTTGCTGATCTCTTTATGCAATTCCCTAACATGCTGTGCAAATGACTCAGTAGACTCAGACATCCTAGCATGCATAGGTAATGGAATGAGATCTAGAAGAACCCTAGGCTTATAACTATGCACAATTTCAAATGGACTCATGCCTACAGACCTATTGACAGAATCATTGTATGCAAACTCAGCACGAGGTAAGGCGAGATCCCAATTTCTTCCATTTTCTTCCACTAAACAATGAAGTAGGTTCCCTAAACTTCTATTAACTACTCCTGTTTGTCCATCTGTTTGAGAGTGAAAGGCAATGAAAAATTTAAGTTTTGTACTGAGAAAATGCCACAGAGTCTTCCAAAAATAACTGGTAGATTTAGACTCGATTAGACACCATTGACTTTAACAACCCATGTAATCTAACTATCTCATTGAAAAATAAGGGAGCGATCTCAGAGGCGTTTGGTGCTTTAAAACAAGGGAGAAAATGTGTCATCTTAGAAAAATTGATCAACCACGACACAGATGGAATTGTGCTGAATATCGCGCATTGAGGGTAAACAGTCAGGAAGATCTTCTAGGAACACGCCAGCAAATTCCTTAAGAATAGGAATTGCTTCAGTTGGAGGTACAATCGGATCACTCTCCTTTCCTTCCTTAACAACAATAGCCCAAATTAAGGAGTTCTCATCTATTTCCTTCTCGAACTCTCGAGCGCTAATTAAGTGAAGGTCTTTCTTCTTTGAGGCCTCTTTTTTACTTGAAATTTCTTTCTTACTAATGGCCTTTGGAGGAGAAGGACCTATCATGATCTTGTCACCTTTATAGGTGAACACACAGGAATTAGATCGTCCTCAAAGAGTAACATCCAGATCATACAACCAAGGTCTACCCAAGATGATGCTACCAACTTCCATTGGTAGGACATCACACCAAACTTTGTCCTGATAGGAATTGACTTGAATTAGGACTAAGCATCGCTGTGTAACCTCCAAGGAAGAGGTGTTAATCCAGGAAATTTTATATGGATTGGGATGACTCTCGGGAGTTAAACCAGTCCTAGACACAGTCGTGGTGGCTATTACATTCACATAACTTCCACTGTCAATGATAATCTTACACACTTTTTTATTGATTCTTATGTAAGTGTGAAAGATAGAAGTTTTGCGCCAATCACCACTTTCTTTGGGTTGGGTTAGAGCACATCTAACAACCCCTATTCTAGGATCACCATGAGAATCAAGCTCATAAGTAAATTCGAGATATCCTAGAGCTTCGTACTCGGGATCCTCAAATTTGCCAATAAGTGTCTCATCAACCACATTAGTGGGGGAGTCATCCTCATAGGCTAAAGAATCCTCATCCTGCTTTATGATCATTGTCCTTGTAGGACATTCGGATGCCATGTGACTGATTTCCTGACACCTAAAATAGCGTATAGACCGATTACCACCACTACGAGAGGTTTCCCCGATCACAGTCTTAACTTTATCAGTGGCAAGAGGCCGGCCAGTGGCTGGTGAACCATCAGCTGGCTTGGTCCCTAAGGGCATAGTCCTTGTGGGAGCTACCATCGGGCGCAGATCAACTTTTCGTAGTATGATCGACCTTTGATATCTTTTTAGATCTTGGGCAACTTGATAAGCTTGCTTAAGAGTTGGGATCTACCTCACAATAATTTCGTGTTCTATGTCATCCCGAAGTCCAGAATCTAGAAAATATGACTTCTGGATCTTCATGAACACCACATCGCATAAGGAATTTGTCGAACCTTATGATGTATTCAGCAACAGTTTTATTACCCTGAGTCAGCCTCTGCCATTAATCTAATAGGTGATACTGATACGAAACAAGAACATATTTCTCTGTAAGTTTCGCTTTAAGCTCATCCCACGATCCAATAGGTTCTTGTCAACCGTGTTGCAAGAGTCGTTCAACATTATTTATGTAGAGCTTGGCTTGCATAGTGAACTTTATCTTCGCGAATATAATCTTTTGATTTTCTGACATGTCATACCATTCATAATAATGGTCCATGTTCACTTTCCAATCTAAGTAAGCCTTTGGGTCCAGACAACCGTCAAAGGTAGGGGCCTCTACTTTCATGTCACGCTAGTTATTTTCTTCTGGCTCATGTGATTCTCATATTTGATAACCCATAGGGTTATGCTCAGTTCTCCTAGGTCCATAAATTTACCTAGGTTGTTCGATTTCACTCTCTTGATTCTTTTGGCCCTCAAGTCGGTCGATCCTACCGTCCATATGATCTAATCCAGTGATAATCTCAGTTAATGCTCTTTGAAGTTCAGGATTCATACTACTAGTTGGTTTAGGGTCAAAAATGGAATACTCGGAACCAGAATGAGTGCGCAGGCATTAAAAATAAATATGATCTAATTCATGCAAATGCAAATATGCCCTAACCTGACCTAATGGTCTAATTCCAAATTTGATGTGGGACAGATGAATGATGATGCAGTTTAGAGATCAGCAATTTTATAAAGCAAATTTTCACAAATTAACGCTTGAATATCAGAGAATATCACAAACTTATGCATTCGACTTTAGGCCTTAGGCTTTAGGTTTAGGCTTTAGGCTTTGGGCTTTATGCTTTGTATTTTCAGGATTCAGGATTTGAGCTTGAAGCTTTGGAATTTGAGCAATGGCTTTCGGGCTCGGTCTTTCGGTATTTGTGGTTCAGGCTTTGGGCCTCGACCTTCAAACTTTGGGCTTTGGGATTCAAGGTTAGGCCTTCAGTCTTTGGGATTCAAGGTTTGGCCTTTCATCTTCAGGCTTCTGTTTTCCGGCTTCAGTCTTTGGGCATTTAGCTTCGGCCAACTTCCTTCGGCCTTCTAGCTTCAGACCTCGAGCAACAGTCTTCGAGCTTCAGTCTTCATGCTTGCACAATAGAGTTCAAGCATCGACCATCGGGATTCGAGCTTCAGGAAAGGGATTTTGCGCTTTGGGTTTCAAGCTTCAGGCTTGGGCATTTGGGTTTTAGGATTCATGCTTTGTATTTTGGGCTTGGGCCTTTTGCCTTTTAGTTTGAATCTTTGGGATTAGAGCTTCGAGCTAAGACTTTGGTGTTTGGGGTTCAGGATTTGAGCTTTAGCCTTTGAACTTCGTGCTTCAGCCTTCGGTCTTCAGGCTATGGCTTTTGGCTTAGAACGTTTGGCTTTAGGCTTCGGCATTAGGCCTTCAGCCTTTGGCCTTCAGACTTTGTGGTTTGTGCTATAAGATTCTGGACTCGGGCTTCAGGTTTTGGTCTTTGGGTGATGAGCTTTGGGACTGGGCCATCAATGTTTAGGTTTCGAGCTTCGGAGTTTGAGCATGGGCATTCAGGCTTTGGAATTTAAGCATTAGGCTTTGGGAATTGTGCTTGGGTATTCGAGCTATAGGATTGGTCTTTGGAATTCAGGCCTTAAACATTGGGTTCGAGCTTCGACATTCATGCTTTCAGGCTCGGTCTTGGGTCTTCGACCTTCTGATGTTGAGCCTTTGGGCTTTGGGCTTCAGCATTTGAGCTTCGGACTTGGGCCTTTGAGTTTAGGCTTTTGCTTTGGCCATCAGCCTTTGAGTTTTGGGATTCAAGCTTTCGGTTTTGTCTTTTTGGTTGGGCTTGGGCCTTTGTGTTTCGGCATTCAGCTTTCGGGTTTGAAGTTTAGGCCTTGTGGATTCGTGCTTGGGCTTTGGAATTTTGGCTTCAGGGTTAAGAATTTAAGCTTCTAGCTTCAGCCATCGGGCTTTGGCCGTCGAGCTTCAGGCTTCGGGATACAGTCTTCGGGCTTTGGTCTTCATCCTTGCACAAATAGGGTTCAAGCATCAGGCTTAGGCCATCAGGATTCAAGCTTCAGGCATGTGCTTTTCGCTTTGGGTTTCAAGCTTTGGGCTTAGGCATTTGGGCTTTAGGCTTCATGCTTTGTATTTTAGGCTTGGGACTTAGGCCTTTAATTTTGAAGCTTCAGGATTTGAGCTTCGATTTTTGTTTTATATTGTTTGGCATTCAGGCTTTTGGCTTGAGCCTTCAACCTTTCAAATTCAAGATTGAAGCTTAGGCCTTTGGTTATTAAGTTTCAATCTTCGGGCTTGGGCTTTTGAGTTGTAGGCCTTTAGGCTTTAAGCTTTAGTAGTGGGCCTTTAGCCTTTGAACTTTGTGCTTCCTACTATAAGTTCTGGATTCGGGTTTCATGCTTTCAGCTTTAGGCTTTGGGCCTTTGACTTTTGGCCTGGGGCTTAGGATTTGGGCTTTGGGCTTTGGGGCTGGTCCTTCAATGTTTAGGCTTCGAGCTTCGGACTTCGAGCTTGGGCCTTCTGGCTTTGGGATTTAATCTTTAGGCTTTGGCGTATGGGCTTTAGCCTTCGAACTTTGGCTTCGAGTTCTAGACTTTGGGCATGGACCATCGAGCTTTGGTTTTGCAATTTCAGTCATTGGGCTTTGGGATTCAGGCATCAAGCTTGGGCTTCTAGCTTCATGCTTCGGGCTTTGGCATTCGTTCGTCGGGCTTTAGCCTTCTGGCTTAGGCCATCAGGCTTTGGTCATTAAGCTTGGTCTTTGGTTTGGGGTTCAATTTTCAGGCTCAAGCCTTCTGATCTTCGGCTTGTTGCTTCAGCCTTTAGCCTTCGTTGTTCATGCTTTGGCTTAAGGATTTGTGCTTCAGACTTCGCTATTTGTGCTTGAGCTATGAGATTTGGGCCTTATGCCTTGCCTTCGAGCTTACGGGTTCAGACTTTGGTCTTCAACCTTCGGGCATTGAGGTTTTTGCGTTTGAGCTTTCAGCTTTTGGTGGGGACACCGCGATCAACTGTCGATTTATTCCTGGCAGAGTTTATCGTCGATGGCCGAGATCTAGCCATGCTGCTTCGATCTGGATTGATTGACTATTAGGACATATTGGGAAAGATGTATGCTGCGGATCGCTGACTCGATAGATTGGAAATCTCCTATTTATTCTGATTGATTGGAGATTCCATTTTGGGATGATTTTATTTCTCGCATTTATTTTGTATTAGTTGTTTCTATTTCAGTGATCATTATTTTAGACATGTTATTTAGTATTTCCTCGTTTGTGTGAGGAATTTATTACATTATGTATTTTTCTTTTTTTTTGAGTCAGTCTGTATGGAGGTCTATATAAACGCCTCCCTGTTACTCTTATTTTCAAAAAATGCTGAATATATCTGAATTGTGTTTCCTTCGGGATTATTTGATTCTGGAATGAATCGATATCCTGGATAGGGAAGGGCTTGGCCTTGGGTTGAAGATCCGTTACTAAAACTCCACCCGCTCTAGCTCCTCCTCACGGTTTCGATTCATTCATCTCGCACCTCTCCAGGATTCACATCGACTTCTCTGACAGTTTCATCCGCACGCGCCTGCGCCGACTCCGCAGCAGCGTCGCCGACCCCAGCGCGCAGCGACTGCGCCCTGACTGCATGTGACATCTGCGCTGCTGCCACTGCTTTTGAGCTACGCCGGTGACTCCTGCTTCGCCGTCGCCCTGCAGCCGCTGCTCCCGCACGGCAACGGGGCCGGCGAGCCCTGCTCTGCCAGTTGCTACGCTCCGCTGTTTCCGGCAGGCGCGATCC
>KZ452042.1:473477-504159 GCA_002786265.1 Apostasia shenzhenica | reverse complement strand
GCGTGCCCGTTGCGCCCGCGCGACCGCGTCGCTCTGTTCGGCTCGCCTGCTTCGCTTGGACATGAGGCCCTATTTGGAGAAATTATATTGGCATCCTTAAATTTTTCTAACTCAGGTACGAATTTCAACAAAACGTTTAATCTGGTAAAATCGAATACTCTGGAAAAATCTACTCGCTTGTGATTTGCTTGAACTTGTTCTGCCTGTGCGACCTAACATTATTGAGTGATTTTCAATTACTGCTGGTTAAATATTGTGAGACCCTTAATCCTGTTCCCCGTTTTTGATTTATTGAAAACCGGATTGCGCCCTAATCTGAATTGGTAATTTCTCAATTACCTTCGATCTAATTTATTTAAAATTTTAAAAGTAATTAGTTTTGCGGATTTAATTAGTTTCTCAGTCATCACAAAATTATTCTTTGATATTTGGCATTATTTTGTGAATAATCTGCTTGGTAATATTACTGATCTCTAAACCGCATCATCATTCATCTGTCCCGCATCAGCTTTGGACTTTAGCCTTCGAGATTCAAACTTTGACCTTCGATCTTTGATCATCGAGCTTCAAGATTTAGGGTTCAGGTTACAACTTTTGGCTTCTAGATTTGGGTTTGAGGCTTCGAGTTTAGGACTTCAGGGTTGGGCATCTAGCTTGGCCCTTCGCACATTAGGCTTTGGGATTTGGATTTTGGGTTTTAGGCTTTGGGATTTGAGCTTCAAGCTTCAAGTGTCGGGTTTCGAGTTTCGGTGATGAGGCTTCGGGCATAGAGCTTTAGGATTTGGCATTCGGGATCTGGGCTTAGTTCTTCGAGCTTTCGGCTTTAAGTTTTGGGCCTTAGGGCTTCGGCTGAGACCTTAGGCCATCGAGGTTCATTTCAGCTTGGGCCTTTCGGCTTTGGCTTAGACCTTAGGCCATCGAGGTTAGTGCTTCATGCTTCCGGCTTGGGACTTCGAGTTTCAGACTTTGGGCTTTGAGCTTTAGGCTTGGGACTTCATGTTGGGGACTTCGAGCTTTCGGTTTGAGCTTTGATCTTTGGGCTTCCGGGCACAGAATTGGGTCTTCGACCTTCTAACATTTAGCTTTTGGCCTTCAGGCTTCAAGCTTTACACCAGCCTTCGAGTTTAGGCCATATGGCTTAGAGCGCAGGCCTTCAAGGTTTTGGCTTCAAGATTTGGACTTCAGGCTTTTGGCTTTGTGCCTTTGGCTTTTGGCCTGGGGCTTGGGCTTTGGGCTTTGGGCTTTGGGCTTTGGGCTTCGGGGATGGTCCTTCAATGTTTAGGCTTCGAGCTTCGGACTTCGAGCTTGGGCCTTTTGGCTTTGGGATTTAAGCTTTAAGCTTTGGCGTATGGGCTTTAGCCTTCGAACTTTGGCTTCGAGTTCTAAACTTTGGGCATGGACCTTCGAGCTTTGGTTTTGCAATTTCAGTCATTGGGCTTTAGGATTCAGGCATCAAGCTTGGGCTTCTGGCTTCATGCTTCGGGCTTTGGCATTCGTTCGTCAAGCTTTAGCCTTCTGGCTTAGGCCATCAGACTTCGGTCATTAAGCTTGGTCTTTGGTTTGGGGTTCGATTTTCAGGCTTAGGCCTTCCGATCTCCGGCTTGATGCTTCAGCCTTTAGCCTTCGTTGTTCATGCTTTGGCTTTAGGATTTGTGCTTCAGACTTTGCTATTTGTGCTTGAGCTATGAGATTTGGGACTTATGCCTTGCCTTCGAGCTTACGGGTTCGGACTTTGGTCTTCAACCTTCGGGCATTGAGGTTTTTGCATTTGAGCTTTCAGCTTTGGACTTTAGCCTTCGGGATTCAAACTTCGACCTTCGATCTTTGATCATCGAGCTTCAAGATTTAGGGTTCAGGTTACAACTTTTGGCTTCTAGATTTGGGCTTGAGGCTTCGAGTTTAGGACTTCAGGGTTGGACAACTAGCTTGGCCCTTCGCACATTAGGCTTCGGGATTTGGATTTTGGGTTTTTGGCTTTGGAATTTGTGCTTCAAGCTTCAAGTGTCAGGTTTCAAGTTTCGGAGATGAGGCTTCGAGCATAGAGCTTTAGGCTTTGGCATTCAGGATTTGGGCTTAGTTCTTTGAGCTTTCAGCTTTAAGTTTTGGGCCTTAGGGCTTCGGCTGAGACCTTAGGCCATCGAGGTTCATTTGAGCTTGGGCCTTTCAACTTCGGCTTAGACCTTAGGCCATCGAGATTAGTGCTTCATGCTTCCGGCTTGGGACTTTGAGTTTCAGACTTTGGGCTTCGAGCTTTAGGCTTGGGATTTCATGTTAGGGGCTTCTAGCTTTGGGTTTGAGCTTTGATCATTGGTCTTCCGGGCACAGTATTGGGTCTTCGACCTTTTAACGTTAGCTTTTGGGCTTCGGGCTTCAGGCTTTACACGAGCCTTTGAGTTTAGGCCTTATGGCTTAGAGCGCAGGCCTTCAAGGTTTTGGCTTCAAGATTAGGACTTCTGGCTTTTGGCTTTGGCCATCAGCCTTTAAGCTATGGGCTTCGGGCTTTGGGCTTTGGGCTTTGGGCTTGGGCTTTCTGTTTGGTCTTGGGCCTTCGAGCTTCGGGCTTCGGGCTTCGGGCTTCGGCCTTCAGGTTTCAAGTTTAGGCCTTGTGGCTTTGGGAATGGGCTTTGGGCTTTTGGCTTCAGGCTTAAGAATTCGAGCTTTTGGCTTTGGGCTTTGGCCATCAATCTTTAGCATTTAGGCTTAGTCTTTAGTGGTTTTGGCATTGGTTTTCCAATTTCGAGATTACTGACTAAGGTTTTTATCCTGTGGGATTTTCTGGGACTTCAGGACCCCCAGGATTGCATCTCATGCTAGGAGGCTTCGGGACTATTTGGCCTCAAGTGAACCCCTGAGCTGCCTACGAGGATCTAGCATCACGTAGTATAGCGCAAATGATGGACGAGGATTTTGGGATTGTGCTTGCGGTGTTGTTGCGGTGTCCTCAAAGACCCCGAGTTTGCATCGGTTCATTGGGACTTTGGGGCTATGGGCTTAAGGGTTTGAGCTACTAGCTTTAGGCTCAGGCGTTTTGGTTTTGGGCTTGGGCCTACTGACTTCGACCTTCGGCTTTCGTGCTTTTGACTAAGGTTTTTAGCCTGTGCGCTTCGGGCTTCAGACTTTAGGCTACGAGCTTTCGGATTTTGCCTTTGGGATTTGGCTTTGGCCCTCAGGCTGTGGGCTTTTGGGATAGGCCTTTAGGCTTTGGGCTTGAGGTTTGGGACTTTGGGCTTCAGCCTTTGTGCTTAACCCTTTAGGCTTCGACCTTCTTGCTACGAGCTTCGGGATTTTGCCTTTGGCCTTCAGGCTACAGGCTTTTGGGTTAGGCCTTTGGGCTTTAGGTTTGGGGCTTTGGGCATCAGGCTTCAGCTTTTCTAGATTCCAGCTTGAGGCTACATGCTTCAAGTTCTAAGGAAGGAACTTCAACTATTCAATCTTTTGGCTTGGGCTTTTGTGCTTTAGGATTCGGGCTTTTGCCTTTAAGCATAGCACTTGGGCCTTCGGGCTTTGAGCTCCTGGCTTCGGGTTTTTGCTTTCAACTGAAACGCTTTGGGCTTTGGGCTTCAGGCTTCAGGCTTGAGCCATTGGGCTTTGGCCTTCGAGCTTATACCTTTAACCATTCGGTTTTGGGCTTAAGGCATGCGCTATTGTGCTTTGAGCTTTGAGCAATGGGCTTCAGCGTTTCAGCTTTGGGCTATGGCCTTCGGGTTTGGGGCTTTAAGGTTCGGAATTCATAATTCGGGCTTCGGCAATCTAACTTTTGGCTTCAAACTTATACCTTTGAACTTTGGGCTTCGTGCTTCAAGCTAGTGACTTCGAGTTTCGGGCTTCAGGCTTGGGGCAGCAAGATTCAAGTTTTGAGCTACTGGATTTATGCTTGGTCCTTTAGGCTTTGGGCTTAGGAAGACTTCTGGCTTGGGCCTACTAATTTTGAGCTTTGGGCTTGCGCTTTCGGGTTTCTGGCTAAGGCATTTAGGCTTCTTTTATTGGCCATCGACCATTGGCGTTTGGCCATCCGCCTTCGGGCTTCAGGCTACGGGCCAACTTTGGGCTTCGAGCTTTAAACGTTAGCCAAGATGATTGAGCTTCAAGCATCGAGGTTCGGGATTGAACCTTTAAGATTTGGGCTTTTGGTTTCAAGCTTAGGCCTTTGGCCTTTAGGCTTTGGCCTTTGGCCTTGAGGCTTCAGGCCTTGGGGTTCAGATTCAGGCCTTGGGGTTCGGATTTCTAGTTATGGGTATTGACCTTTGGGCTTAAGGATTCTGTCTTGGGCCTTTTGGCATTGAACTTTAGCCTTTGTGCTTAGGGTTTGGGTGTTTAGCTTTTAGGCTTTGAGCTTAGGCCTTCTGCGTATGAGTTTCGGTCTTCGAGCTTATGCTTTGGCCAAAATGCGTGGTCTTCAAACTTAGGGCTTCGGGCTTCGAGCTTAGAGCTCAGGCATTCTTGCTTTCGACTTTGGGGTTGGAGCTTGGGCCTTCAGGCTTTAGGATTGCACTTTCGGGGTTCAGGTTTTAGGCTTTACAATTACACCTTCGTGCTTCGATCTTTGACGTTATGGCTTGGGGCTTGGTTTTCGGCCTTCAAGCTTTAGGATTCAGGCTTAGTCCTTTGGGCTTCTGGCTTGGACCTTCGAGCATCTTGTTTCAAGTTTTGGCTATGAGCTTAAGCTTTCGTGCTTCGGGCTTCAAGCCACAAGCTTCGGGCATTGAGGTTTGTACTTTTGAGTTTTGGCATTCAGAGTTCAGGCTTCATGCTTCAAGCCAAGGCCATCAGACTTTAGGCTTTAATCTCGGGCCTTTACGCCTCAGGCTTTGGCTTTCAAGCTTCGCATTTTAGGGATTAGGCTGCACCTTTATGGTTTGATCACTCGGGCTTCAGGCATTAGGCTTTAGCTTTTGTGCTTTACGATTCAAGCTTAGGCCTTAGGGCATTTGGCTTAGGCCTTCGGGATTCAGGCTATTAGCTTGGGTGTTTATGCTTTAGGCTTTAGGCTATAGACTTTTTGTCTTCACAATTAAGGCTTGGGCCTTCAGGGTTCGAACATCAATCTTTGGGCTGCGAGCTTTCGGCTTCGGGCTTCCTTCGTTAGGCTTTAAGCTTGAGCTACATAATGGGGCGGGGCGGGGTGGGTTGCGGGTGGCGGGTAAAATTTTAGTACCCATACCAATCCCATTAGGGGTGGGTCGGGGCAGTTTAATCGGGTACGGGTACTTTATGCGTCTGGCATTGTGCTTTAGTTTTCATGTTTCAGACATCGGGCATTGGGCATTGGGCTTAAAGATTCCGGCTTTATGCTTTGATTTTCGGGCTTTGTGTTTCGAGCTAAGGTTTGGGCCTTTAGAGTTGAGGCTTCAAGCATGGGCCTTCGGGTTCAGACTTCGTGCTTCGAGCTAAGACCTTCGATCTTTAGGCTTCAATCTCGGGCCCTCAAACTTCAGGATTTGGCTTTCAGGCTTTGCATTTCAAAGTTTAGGCTTGCGCCAACAGACTTTGATCTTCAGAGTTAGGGATTGAAACTTGGGTTCATGGGCTTCAGGCTTCAGTTTTTGGCATTTGTGCTACATGATTCAGGCTTAGGCCTTTGGGCTTCTTGCTGGGACCTTCAAGCTTCTTCTATGTGCTTGGCGTTTATGCTTTAGACTTCAAGCTATAGGCTTTTCATTTTTGCAATTAAGGCTTGTGCCTTCAGGATTCAGACATCAAGTTTGGGGATTCGGGCTTTGGGCTTTTGTCTTCGGCCTTCGGACTTGGGATTTTTAGCGTCGGGGTTCCTACTTTTGGCTTAAGGCTTCGGCGTACAAACTTTGAGTTTGGGTTTATAAGCTTTCAGATTCAAGCTTTGGGTTTGGGAACTTGGGCTTCGGGATTTTAGCTTGGGTCTTTGGACTTCAAACTGTGAGCATTGTCTTTCGGCCTTCGAGCATGAGCAATCGGGCATTGAGCTTCGAGCTTGGGCCATCAGGCTTTTGGCTTCATGCATCAGGCTTAAGGCATAGGGACTTCGACCAACGAGCTTGGGCCTTCTAAATTTTGGCTTCGGGCATCGGGCTATGGGATCGAGCCTTTTGCCATTGAGCTCTAGGCTTGGGCCTTCGCGCATCGAGCTTGGGCTTTTGGGCTTCAGTCATAGGACTATGAGCTTTGAGCTTCATGCTTAGGCCTTCAGGCTTCAAGCTTAGGGTATGGATCTTCACGCCTGAAGCCTTAAGCCCATTGCCCGGAGGCTGAAGCATGAAGCTTGAAGCCCAAAGCCCGAAGGCACAAGCCTAAATTCCAAAGCGTAAAGGCCTAAGATCGAAATCTCATAACCCATAGCTTAAAACTTGTTGCTCAATGGCCCAAGCTCGAAGCTCATAGCCTAAAGTCCGAAGGCCCATTTCTGAAGCTTAGATCTTGGAGGTGTGTCCTTGAAGCCTAAAGCCCGAAGCACAAAGGCCTAAACTAGAATCCTGAAGCCCAATAATCAATGTTCGAAGGCTCAGGCCTCGAGGGCCTAAGCCCGAATCCCTAACCCCGAAGATCGAAGCTCAAAGGTGTTAGCTTAAAGCCTAAAACTCAAAGCCAGAAAGCCAAAGCAAGAAGCCTGAATCTCAAAGACAGAAGCTCAAAGCTTGAAACCTAAATCTCGAAACACAAAGTCCGAACGCCAGGCCCGAAGTCCTAAGTTTGGTGGCCCAAGCTTGAATCACGAAGCCTGAAGTCCCAACCCTCAGCATGAAGGCTAAAGCTTGTAGGCCTAAGCCTGAAGGCAAAAGTTGGAAGCCTGAAGCCCGAAGGCCTAAGTTTGAAGCTTGAAGCCCGAAGGCCTAAGTTTGAAGCCCAAAGCCACAACCCTGAAGGCCCAAACTTGAATCTTTAAGCAAAAAAGCCTGAAACCTATAGACCCAAGCCTGACTCCTGAGCCCCGAAGATCAAAGCCTATCGGCACTAACCTAAAGTCGAAAACCCGAAGCCTGAAAGCCTAGAGGCTCAAGCCTAAAGCCAGAAGCCTGAAAGTCCATGCTTAAAGCCCAAAGCTTGAGGCCCAAGCTCGAAGCTCCAAAGACCAAAATTCCAAACTATAATACTGAATCTTAAACTCCGAAGACAAATCCAAAGACCAAAGATTGAGACTTGAAACTTGAACTACAAATCACGAAGGCCCGAGCTTGGAGCTTGAACCACGAAATCAGAAAACCAAAGCCAGAATACTGAACTCAAAGACTGAAACCTGAAGCCCGAATATTGAAGCTTGTAGCCCTTGGAGCCCAAAGCTCAATGTGCCATGCTAAAAGCCCAAAAGTCTAAGCCCAAATATTAAGGGGCCAAGAGACAATGCCCAAAGCTTGAAGCCCTAGGGCCCAAGCTCAAATTCTTGACCATGAAGATCGAAGCTGAATGCTATTGCCTGAAGCCTAAAACTTATAGCTCGAAAGCCAAAGGTTGAAGCATGTAGGCCCAAGCCTGAAGCTTGAAGGGTAATGCCTCAAAGTCAAAGCCTGAGGCTTGGAGCCCGAGAGCCTAAAACTAAATCCCTAACCTTGAACAAAATCCAAAGCCTTAGAAAGCCAAAGATTGAAGCTTGAAGCATGGATCACGAAGGCCCAAGCTTGCATCTTAAAGAACAAAATTAGAAAGACAATGCCAAATTACTGAAGCCCGAAGATCAAAGCCAAAAAGCCCAAAGCCCAAAGTTCAAGCCCAAGGATTATCTTACAGTTACGCTTTGGTGATTTGGGCCTTGGGGATTTAGGCCTTCCACCGTCAAGCTTTGAGTTTCACGCTTAGCCCTACATTTACACCTTGGGGATTTGGGCTTTGGGCTTCAGGCTTTGAGCTTTGGACTTGGGCCTTCGGGCTTCAGGCTTCAGGCTCATGCTTTGGGCTTGATCCTTTGGGCTCCAGGCTTGGGCCTTCATGCATTGAGCTTGGCCTTTTGGGCTTCGGGCATGGGACTACGAGCTTTGAGTTTCACGCTCAGGCCTTCAGGCTTCAAGCGTGGGGCTTGGATCTTCAAGCCTGAAGCCGTAAGCCAATTGCCCGAAGGCCAAAGCACGAAGCTTCAAGCCCAAAGCCTGAAGGCACAAGCCTTAATCCCAAAGCCAAAAGGCCCAAGATCGAAGCTTGAATTTCAAGACTTGAATACCCAAGCTAGAAGACTTAATCCCAAAGCTTGAAGACCTACATTCGAAAGCACTTTCCTGAAGCCTGAATCCCTAATCACGAAGCCTATAGGACCAAGTTTGAATTCCAAATCTTAAAGGACTAAGCCCAAAGGCCAAAGCCTCAAACCCTAAGCTACGTTCTTAAAGGTCTAAGCCCATAGCCTGAAGCTTGAAGCTCGAATTCCAAAAGCCTAAGCCCGATGCTCGAAGAGCGAAGCTCGAAACCTCGTGCCTAAAGGCACAAACTTGAAGCTCGAAGCCCAAACCCTGAAGGTTAAAGCCCGAAGGCCGAAACCAAAGCTCAAAGGCCAAAAGTCAAAGCACGTACCATAAGCCCAACGGCCAAAACCTGAAGCTCAAAACCCATAGCTTAAGCTTGTAGCTCAATGGCCCAAGCTCGAAGCTCATAGCCTAAAGTTCGAAGGCCTATTTCTAAAGCTCAGAACTGAATTGGAGGTGTGTCCCCGAAGCCTGAAGCCCGAAGCACAAAGGCCTAAACCGGATTCCTGAAGCTCAATGGCTGATTGTCAAAGGCTCAGGCCCCGAGGGCCCAAGCCTGAATCCTTAATCCCGAAGATCGAAGCCCAAAGGTGTTAGCCTAAATCCTAAAACTCGAAGCCAGAAAGCCAAAGCAAGAAGCCTAAATCTCAAAGACGAAAGCTCATAGCTTGAAACCTAAATCCCAAAACACGTAGCCCGAACACTAAGCTCTAAGTCCTTAGCCTGGAGGCCCAAGCTTGAATCACGAAGCATGAAGTCCCAACCCTAAGCATGAACGCCAAAACTCGTAGGTCCAAGGCTGAAGGCAAAAGTTGGAAGCCTGAAGCCTGAAGGCCTAAGTTTGAAGCCCAAAGCCACAACCCTAATGGCCCAAGCTTGACTCCCGATGCAAAAAACCCGTAGCCTTAAGCCTAAAGCCTGAAAGCTTAAGCTTGAAGCCTATAGGCCCAAGTCTAGAGCTTGAAGCCTAATGCCTCAAAGCTGATGCCTGAGGCTTGAAGCCCGAGAGCAAGCCTGAATCCCTAGCCCCAAAGATCAAAGCCTATCGGCACTAACCTAAAGTCGAAAACCCGAAGCCTGAAAGCCTAGAGGCTCAAGCCTAAAGCCAGAAGCCTGAAAGTCCATGCCTAAAGCCCAAAGCTTGAGGCCCAAGCTCAAAGCTCAAAAGACCAAAATTCCAAACTATAATACTGAAGCTTGAACTCCGAAGACAAAAATCCAAAGACCAAAGATTGAGGCTTGAAACTTGAAAATCACAAAGGCCCGAGCTTGGAGCTTGAACCATGAAATCAGAAAACCAAAGCTAGAATACTGAACTCAAAGACTAAAACTTGAAGCCCGAATATTGAAGCTTGTAGCCCTTGAAGCCCAAAGCTCAACATGCCATGCTAAAAGCCCAAAAGCCTAAGCCCAAATCTTGAGGGGCCAAGAGACAATGCCCAAAGCTTGAAGCCCGAGGGCCCAAGCTCAAGTTCTTAACCATGAAGATCGAAGCTGAAGGCTACTGCCTGAAGCCTAAAACCTACAGCTCGAAAGCCAAAGGATTAAGCATGCATGCCCAAGCCTGAAGCTTGAAGCCTAATGCCTCAAAGTCGAAGCCTAAGACTTGGAGCCAAGGAGCCTAAGAATAAGTACCTAACCCCGAACAAAATCCAAAGCCTTAGAAAGCCAAAGATGGAAGCTTGAATCACGGATCATGAAGGCCCAAGCTTGCATCTTGAAGCACGAAATCAGAAAGGCAATGCAAAAATACTAAAGCTCGAAGATCAAAGCCAAAAAACCCAAAGCCCGAAAGCCTAAAACTCAAAGCCCGATACACAAAGCCCAAAGTCTGAATGCCCAAAGCACGAAACTCGAATACCCAAAGTCCCAAACTCAAAGCCCAAAGTCCCAAATGAGAAGCACGAAGGCTCGAGTTCAGTGCCAAAGGCACGAAGCCCTAATGCCCAAGCCCAAAGTCTGAAGTCTGGAGGCTAAAGCTTGAATCACGAAGCCTAAAGTTGCAACCCTTAACATGAGGCCCCAAGCTTAAGCATGAAGATCGAAGCTCGAAGGAACTAACCTGAAGCCTAAAACCTAAATCTCGAATGCCAAAGTGTGAAGCCTATAGGCCCAAGCCTGAAGCTTGAAGCCTAATGGGGCCAGAGGCATTGGGCTTTAGGCTTGGGCTTTCGGGCTTCAGGCTTTAGGCTTGAGCCATCAAGCTACAGGTTTTAGGATTTAGGCTAGTGCTGATAGGCTTTGATCTTCAGGCTTAGGGATTCAGGCTTGACTTTTGGGCTTTAAGCCTCAGGCTTTGACTTTAAGACATTAGGCTTCAAGCTTCAGGCTTAGGCATATAGGCTTCACGCTTTAGATTTTAGGCGTCAGGCTAGGCCTTCGGGTATCAAGCTTTGGGCTTTGAATCTTGGCCCTTCAAGGTTTGGGCTTAGGGTTTTTGGCTCAATGACTTTGAGCTTTTGGGCTTTGTGTTTTGGGCATTGAGCTTGGGCCTTTGGGCTTTGAGCCTAACACTTTGGGCATCAAGCTTTGACCTATATGCTTCAAGTGTTGGGCTTTGATCTTCCAGTATGGGCCTTCGAGTTTTGGGCTTAAGGCCTAGCCCATCGGGCTTCCTGCTTCAAGCTTACATCTTTAGGCTTCAGGCTTTGGGCCTAGGATGTTGGGATTTAGATATAGGCATCAAGCTTTGGGCTTTAGAGGTAGACCTTTGGCCTTCTAAATTGGGCTATGGATTTTGGGCCTAGGCCTTTAGATTTTGGGCTTTAGGCTTCAGGCATGGGCTTTCAAGGTTTGTACCTTGGGCTTGAGCCTTGGGCTTTATGGTTAGGACTTCGGGCTTTGAGCTTCGAGCTTTTGGCTTCAAAATTCTGGCTTCGGGCTTTGGGCTATGGGCTTCATGTTTTGGCCTTCGAGATGCAGGCTTCATGCTTAAGGTTTTGAGGATCCTGCTTCATGCTTTGGTCTTGGGCCTTTTTGCTTTGGGCATGGGCCTTTATGCTTTGGGCATCAGGCTTAGGCATTCGGGCTTCAGACATTGACCTTCGAGGTTTAGGGTTCAGGATTCAGGCATCATGTATCGGGCATCAGGATTTGAGATTCGAACATTCGGCTAGGGGAATCAGGCTTTAGACATTGACCTTCGAGGTTTAGGGTTCAGGATTCAGGCATCCTATATCGGGTATCAGGATTTGAGATTCAAACTTTGGGCTAGTGGAATCAGGCTTTAGACATTGACCTTCGTAGTTTAGGGTTCAGGCTTAAGGCTTCGTGCTTCGATTTTGGGCCTTCAGAATTTGGGCTTGGGCCTCCAGACATTAGGCTCGAGTTCTCGTACTTCTAGATGGGGACTTTGGGATTTAGGCTTGGGCTTCTAAGCTTCAGGCTTCGGGCCTTTTGGTCATCTAACTTTGAGCTTTGATCTTCGACGATTAGGCTTTGTTCATCAATCTTAGAGCTTCGATCTTTGATCATCGAGCTACATGATTTAGGCTTTAGGATTTGAGCTTGAAGTTTTGAGTTTAGGCCTTATGGCTTCGGGCTTGGGCTTCGGGCTTTTAGCTTCAGGCCTAAAAATTTGGGCTTCTAGCTTCGACCATCGATCTTCGGCCTTCGAGCTTCAAGTTTCCAGAAATAGTCTTCAGGCTTCGGTGTTCTAGTTTGCACATAGAGGGTTCAAGCTTCAAGCTTAGGCCATCAGGAGTTGTGCTTCAGGCATTGGCTTTTGCGCTTTGTGCTTCAAGTTTGGGTTTAGGCATTTGGGCCTTTGGCTTCATACTTTGTGTTTAGTCAAGAAACTTTGGCCTTTGAGGTTGAAGCATCAGGATTTGAGTCTCGGGCTCCGGGCTTAGTCCTTTAGTATTTGGGGTTTAGGCTTTAGGCATGGGCCTTCGAACATCGAGCTTCAGGATTCAAGCTTAGGCCATCGGTCATTAGGCTTTGGTCATCGGGCTTGGGCTTTCGACCTGCAGACTTTGGGCCTTTAGGCTTTAGGCTTTAGGCCTTCAAACTTGTGGCTACAGTCATGATCTTTCATACTTTTGGCTTCGAGCTTAAGAATTTGGGCTTCTATCTTTATCCATCGGCCCTCAGCCTTCAAGCTTTAGGCTTCAGGCTACAGACTTCATGGTTTGGTCTTCAAGCTTGCACATAAAGGTTTTAAGGTTCAGGCTTAAGCCATTAGGATTCGAACTTTAGGCATGGGCTTTTAGGCTTCAAATTTTAGGCTTGGGCTTTTAAGCATTAAGCTTCATGCTTTGTATTTTAGATTTTCGTGTTTGGCCTTAGAGTTTGAAGCTTTGGGATTTAAGCTTCGGGCTCTGGGCATAGGGTTCTAGGCCTTGGGCTTGGACCTTCACGCTTTGGTATTATAATTTCAGTGTTCGGGCTTTAGGTTTTAGGCATCAAAGCTTGGGCCTTCAGGTTGCGGGTTTGGGCTTTTGGTCGTCGGATTTGCGCTTAGAACTTCAAGATTTATGCTTTCGGCATGGACGTTTGAGCTTTGGGGCTCGGGCATGATCCTTTGGCCTCGGACTTTAGGCCTAGGCCATCAGGCTTCAGTATTTAGGCTTGGTCTTTAATGGTTTTGGCTTCGATTTTTGGGCTTTGGCCTTTCGATTTTGGTCTTGATACTTCAGCCTTTGGGCTTTAGGATTTGAGCTTTAAAGTTCGAGAATTGTCCTTGAGGCTTTGGGCATTGAGATTTGGCTTTGGGATTTGGGACTTAAGCTTTGGGTTTGAGCTTTGACATTCTGGCTTTCGCGCTCAGTCTTGGGTTTTTGACCTTCTACTGTTTAGCTTTTGGCCTTCGGGCTTCGAGCTTTGGGCTTTGTGCTTAAGAGTTCAAGCTTCGGACTTGAGCGTTCAAGTTTAGGCCTTCTAGCTTAGTGCTCAGGCCTTTTAGGCTTCTGGCTTTGTCCATTAGCCTTTAAGCTTCAGGCTTCGGCCTTTGAGCTTTGGTTTTCTGGTTGGCCTTGGGCCATCTTATCTCGGGCATTATGCTTGGGTTTCAAGCTTCATGTTTAGGCCTGTGGCTTGGGCCTTCGGACTTTTGACTTCAGGCATAAGACTTTGAGCTTCTAGCTTTGGCCATCGAGCTTCAGTTTTGCAATTTCAGTCTTTGGGCTTGAGGATTCAGGCATCAGGCTTGGTCTTTGGCCATCGGGCTTTGGGCTTGAGACTTCAAGTTTCAGGCTTCCGGCATGGGCCTTTAAGCTTTGGGCATGACACTTTGTGCTTGTGCTTTGGGATTTAGGCTTTAGGCTCCGGGCTTGGGCATTCGTCCGTCGTACTTTGGCCTTCATGCTTAGGCCATCAGGCTTCAACCTTTAGGCTTGGTCTTTAGTGGTTTGGGCATTGAGCTTGGGCCTTTGGGCTTCAAGCCTAACACTTTGGGCATGGAGCTTTGACATGTATGCTTTGAGTGTTGGGCTTTGATCTTCCAGTATGGGCCTTCGAGCTTCCGACTTAAGGCTTAGCCCATCAGGCTTCCTGCTTCAAGCTTGCATCTTTGGGCTTCAGGCTTTGGGCTTAGGACATTGGGATTCAATTATAGGCATCAAGCTTTGGGCTTCAGGTGCAGGCCTTTGGCCTTCCAAATTGGGCTATGGATTTCGGGCCTAGGCTTTCAGGTTTTGGGCTTTAGGCTTCAGGCATGGGCTTTAGGCTTCAGGCATGGGCTTTCAAGGTTCGTACCTTGGGCTTGAGCCTTGGGCTTTTTGGTCAGGGCTTCTGGCTTTGAGCTTCAAGCTTTTGTCTTCGAGATTCTGGCTTCGAGCTTCAAGCTTCAGGCTTTGGGCTATGGGCTTTGGGCTTCATGTTTTGGCCTTTGAGATATAGGCTTCATGCTTAAGGTTCCGAGGATCCTACTTCGTGCTTTGGTCTTGGGCCTTCTGGCTTTGGGCATAGGCCTTTGCGCTTTAGGCAGGCTTAGGCATTCGGGCTTTAGACATTGACCTTCGAGGTTTTGGGTTCATGATTCAGGCATCGTGCATCGGATCAGGATTTGAGATTCAAACTCTGGGCTAGGGGAATCAGGCTTTAGACATTGACCTTCGAGGTTTAGGGTTTGGGCTTAAGCCTTTGTGCTTCGGTCTTGGGCCTTTTGAATTTGGGCTTGGGCCTCCAGACTTTGGACTTTGGGTTCGGGCCCTCGTACTTCTAGATGGGGACTTTGGGATTTGGGCTTGGGCTTTTGGGCTTCAGGCCTTTTGATCATCTAGCTTCGAGCTTCGAGCTTCTATCTTCGAACATCGGGCTTTGTTCATCATGCTTCGAGCTTTGATCTTCGATCATGGAGCTTCATGATTTAGGCTTTAGGATTTGACCTTGAGGTTTCGAGTTTAGGCCTTGAGGCTTTAGGCTTGGGCTTCGGGCTTTTAGCTGTAGGCTTAAAAATTTGGTCTTCTTGCTTCGACCATTGGTCTTCGGCCTTTGAGCTTCAAGTTTTCGGAAATAGTCTTCGGGCTTCGGTGTTCTAGTTTGCACATAGAGGGTTCAAGCCTCAAGCTTAGGCCATCAGGATTCGTGCTTTTGGCATTGGCTTTTGCACTTTGTGCTTCAAGATTTGGGTTTAGGCATTTGGGCTTTTGGCTTCACACTTTGTGTTTAGTCATGGAACTTCGGCCTTTGAGGTTGAAGCATCAGGATTTCAGCCTCAGGCTCCGGGCTTAGCCCTTTAGTATTTGGGGTTTAGGCTTTGGGCCTGGGCCTTCAAACTTTGACCTTCAGGATTTAAGCTTAGGCCATCAGTCATTGGGCTTCGGTCGTCGGGCTTGGGCTTTCGACCTGCAGGCTTCGAGCCTTTAGGCTTTAGGCTTTAGGCCTTCGAACTTGCGGCTACGCACTTGATCCTTCAAACTTTTGGCTTCGGGCTTAAGAATTTGGGCTTCTATCTTTAGCCATCAGCCCTCGGCCTTCAAGCTTCAAGGCTTCGGGCTACAGTCTTTGGGGTTTGGTCTTCGAGCTTGCACATAAAGGTTTCAAGCTTCAGGCTTAGGCCATTAGGATTCAAACTTCAGGAATGAGCTTTTAGGCTTCAAATTTTAGGCTTGGGCTTTTAAGCATCAGGCTTCATGCTTTGTATTTTAGGTTTTTGCGTTTGGCCTTAGAGTTTGAAGTTTTGGGATTTGAGCTTCGGGCTCTGGGCATAGGATTCTAGGCCTTGGGCCTGGACTTTCAGGCTTTGATATTACAATTTTGGTGTTCAGGCTTTAGGTTTCAGGCATCAAAGCTTGGGCCATCAGGTTGCAGGTTTGGGCTTTTGGTCATCTGATTTGGGCTTAGAACTTCAAGATTTATGCTATCGCCATGGGCGTTTGAGCTTTGGGCCTCGGACATGATCCTTTGGCCTCAGGCTTCAGGGTTCAGTTTTGCAATTTTGGTCTTTAGGCATTAGGATTCAGGCACCAAGCTTGGTCTTTGGCCGTCGAGCTTTGGGCTTGAGACTTCAAGTTTCGGGCTTCCGGCATGGGCCTTCAAGCTTTAGGCATGACACTTTGTTTTGTGCTTTGGGATTCAGGCTTTAGGCTTCGGGTTTTGGCCTTTTGATCTCAGGCTTGAGGCCTCAGGCTTTTGCCTTCATTGTTTAGGCTTTGGCTTTAGGATTTGAGCTTCAGACTTCGCTAGTTGTGCTTGGGCTTCGAGCTTAGGCCTTTGGGGCTTCAGCTTTGACCTTATGCCATCTGGTTGTGTCTGTGTCATGCTTCATGCTTTAGCCTTTGAGTTTAGGGTTTCATGGTTTGGGCTTTAGTCTTCGGGCTTCTGGCTTCAGGCTTCGGTCTTCGGGCTTCGGGCTTCGGGCTTTGGGCTTCAGCTTTCACCCTTCAGCCTAGCACCATGTGGCTTTAGGGTTGGCGCATCGGCCTTCAGGCTTTTGGGTTCAGGTTTGGGCTTTCGTGCTTAGATCTGGACTTCACATTGCGGGTTTGAGCATATGTCTTCGGCTTTGGGATTCAAAGTTTGGCTTTTTAAACTGCGGGCTTCAAGCTTCGGGCTTAGGGATTTAGGTTTCAGGTTTAGAGCTTTGACTTTCAGCCTTCGAACTTTGAGATTTGTGCTTCAGGTTTTTAGCATCAAACTTTAGCTTTCAGCTTTTCAGGCTTCTGGCTTGGGCCTTCTGGCTTAAAGCTTTTGAGCTTCAAGTTTCAAGCATTGGGTTTGGAATTTTGTGTTTCAGAATTCAATTATCAAGCTTTAGTGTTGGGTCTTTCGGCTTCAGGCTTTTGGCATCTATTGTTGAGCTTCTAACTTCAGGCTTCAGATATAGGACCTTTATGCTTTGGGCTTTAAATTTGCTCTTTAGGGCATTAAGCTTCGAACTTCGAGCTTGGGCTTTGGCTTTTGGGCTTTGAGCTTCAAGCTTCGGGCTTCGGGCTATGGGCTATGGGCTTTGACCTTCGAGATGCAGGCTTCATGCTTAAGGTTTCGAGGATCCAGCTTCGTGCTTTGGTCTTGGGCCTTTTGGCTTTAGCCATGGGCCTTTGAGCTTCGGTCTTCAGGCGTAGCTTGAAGCTCGAAGGCCGAAAGCCCATAGCCGAAGCTAGAAGCCCAAATTCTTAAACTTGAAGTCAAAAGTTCGAATGCCCAAGCCACAGGCCTAAACTCGAAACCCGAAACACAAAGCCCAAAGGTCGAAAGCATGAAGGCCCAAGCCCAACGTCTGACATCACAAGGCCCAGGCCCAAAGCCTCAAGCCCCAAGCGCTAAGCCTAAAGCCTAATGCTCGAAGCTCAAAGGCTGATAGCCAAAGCCAAAAGCTTAAAGACCCAAGCTTGAAGCCAAAAGCTCGAAGGCTAAAAATCGAAGCTCGAATGGTCATTCACGAAGAACAAAGCCCGAAGCCTGAATCCTTAAAGCTCAACGCCAAAAGGTCGAAGACCCAAGATCGAGCCCGAAAGCTTGAAGGTCAAAATATGAACCCAAATCTTAAGGCCTGAATCTCAATGCCCAATCCCAAAGCCCGAAGGTCCAAGCACAATTCTCGAACTCTAAAGCTCAAATCCTAAAGCCCAATACCTGAACCACGAAGCTTAAAGCCTGAAGCCTTAAGCCCAGAATTGGAAGGCCAAAGCTTGAAAATTGAAGCCCAAACCACTAAAGACTAAGCCTAAATGCTGAAGCCTGATGGCCTAGGCCCGAAGGCCAAAGCCCGATGGATGAATGCTTAAGCCCGAAGCCCAAAGCCCGAAGCCAAAGGGTCATGCCCGAGGCCCAAAGCTCAAACGCCTATGCCGAAAGCCTAAATATTGAAGTCTTAAGCCCAAATCAGACGACTAAAGCCTAAAGCCTAAAACGTAAAGTCCCAACGACTGAAGGCCTGAACTAGAATCCTGGAGCCCGAAGTTCAAAGGTGCAAACCCGAAGCTTGAACCTCACAAACTAAAAGACTAAGCTCGGAGCCCGTAGCTCAAGTCCCGAAGCTTAAAACTCAAAGGCCAATGGCCCAAAGCCTAAAGCTTAAAGCCTAAAGTGCAAACGCCCATGCTTGAAGCTCAAATACTGATGGCCTAATCCGGAAGCTTGAACCCTGTATGTGCAAGCTTGAAAACCGACGCTCGAAGGTCGTAGCTCATAGCTTGAAGCTGGAAGGCCGAAGGCCCATGGTCGAAGCTAGAAGCCCAAATTCTCAAACCTGAAGCCAAAAGTCTGAATGCCCAAGCCACAGGCCTAAACTCAAAACTTGAAACCCAAAGCCCAAAGGTTGAAAGCTTGAAGGCCCAAGCCCAACGTCTGACATCAGAAGGCCCAGGCCCAAAGCCTAGGCCCAAAGCCCAAAGCCCCAAGCCCTAAGCGCGTATCCTGAATCCTGAAGCTCGAAGCTCAAAGGCTGATGGCCAAAGCCAATAGCTTAAAGACCCAAGCTTGATGCTAAAAGCTCAAAGGCTAAAAATCGAAGCTCAAATGATTATTCGCGAAGACCAAAGCCTGAAGCCTGAAGCCCAAAAGCTCAACGCCAAAAGGTCGAAGACCCAAGATCGAGCTCGATAGCTTGAAGGTTGAAATATGAACCCAAATCTTATGGCCTGAATCCTGATGCCCAATCCCAAATCCCGAAGGCCCAAGCACAATTCCCGAACTCTAAAGCTCAAATCCTAAAGCCCAATACCCGAACCACGAAGCATAAAGGCTGAAGCCTCAAGCCCAAAATTGGAAGGCGACAACCTGAAAATTGAAGCCCAAACCACTAAGGAACAATCACAAATGCTGAAGCTTGATGGCCTAAGCCCGATGGATGAATGCCCATAGCCCAAAGCCTGAAGCCTAAAACCCAAAGCCAAAGGGTCATGCCCAAAGCCCGAAGGCCAATACTAAAAGCCTGAAGCTTGAAGTGCAAAGCGCAAAGCCCGATGGCCAAAGATCGAAGCCCGTAACCTGATGTCCCAAGCTTGATGCTCTAATCATAAAGCCCGAAGACTGAAGTTGCAATACAAAAGCTCGAAGGTCCATGCCCAATGCCTAGAACTCGAACCCGAATCCTGAAGCTTAAACCTCAAATCCTAAATGCTCAAGCTCGAAGTCCGAAGCTTGAAGTCCGAAGCTCGAAGTCTGAAGCTCGAAGTCTGAAGCTCGAAGCCTAAACATCAAAAGCCGAGGCCCAAAGACAATGCCCAAAGATCAATATGCCCAAAGCCTAATGCCTAAAGTCCAAAATCCAAAGCCCAATGCCTGAAGCTCGAATGCAGAATCTTATAGCCCGAAGCACTCAGTACGAAGGCCAAAGTGTCAATATTGAAGCCGAAAGCCTAAAGGCTCGAAGCCTGAAGCTCGAACGCCCAAGCCCGAAGCCTGAAGCTCGAACGCCCAAGCCCGAAGCCTGAAGCTCAAATGCCTAAGCCTGAAGACTAAAGCCTAATGACCGAAGGCCTAAGCTTGAATTGTGAAGCTCGAAGTTCAAAGGCGCAAGCCCAATGCCTAAATCCCAAATACTAAAAGACTAAGCCCGGAGCTTGAGGCTCAAATCCCGAAGCTTGAACCTCAAAGGCCGAAGTCCTAAGACTAAAACACAAAGCATGAAGCTTAAAGCCCAAATGCCTAAGCCGAAAGCTTGGAGCCCAAAGCGCATAAGCACATGCTTGAAGCACGAATCCTGATGGCCTAAGCCTAAAGCTTGAACACTCTATGAGCAAACTAGAAGACCGAAGCCTGAGGACTATTTCCAGAAACCTGAAGCTCAAATACTGAAGGCCGATGGCTGAAGCTAGAAGCCCAAATTCTTAAGCCTGAAGCCAAAAGCTCGAAACCCAAGCCCGAAGACACAAGGCCTAAACTTGAAACCCGATGGCCGAATCCTGAAGCCCAAAGGCCTAAGCATGAAGGACCAAGGCCAGCCTAAAAGCCGAAGCCTGAAGCTCAAAGCTCAAAGGTTGATTACCAAAGCCAAAATCCTAAAGGCTAGAAGGCAAAACCTTGAAAGCCTGAGCTTAAAGCCATAAGGCCTAAACTCGAAGGCTCATGTCTGCAGCTTGTATGCTGAAGCCCGAAGGCCATAATCTCAAGTTCAGAAGGTTGAAGACCCAATACCAAGCCGAAAAGCCTTAAGATCAAAGCTCAAACCCAAAGCCCAAAGCTCGAAACCTGAAGTCCCAAACCTAAAGCCCGAAGCCCAAAGACTGAAGCCTAAAGGCCCAAGCCGGAAGCATAAAGCACAAACCTCGATGGCTTATGTTCTAAGTTGAAGCTCAAAGCCTGAATCCCAAGGCATGAAGCCTGAAGCCCAAAGCTCGAATGCCAAAGCCTGAAGCTCCTTGCCCAAAGCCTCATCCCCAAAACCCGAAGCCCTAAGCTCAAATCCCAAAGACTGAAGCCTAAAACATGAAGGCTCATGCTTGAAGCCCAAAACCCAAATCCAGAAGTCCAAAGTGTGAAGGGACAAGCCAAAAACCTAATGCCTGACGTTCTAAACTCAAAACCTCAAGCCCAAATCCTGAAGCCACACTTAGCAAAGTTTGAAGCTCAAATCCTAAAGCCAAAGCCCGAACAACCAAACCCCAAACCATTAAAGTCTAAGCCTTAAGGTCGAAGCCTGATGGCCTAAGCATAAATGCCAAAGCCCGACGGACGAATGCCCAAGGCCGAAGCCCAAAGCCCAAAAACCAAAGCCCAAGCACAAAGGGTCATGCCCAAAGCCCGAAGGCCCATGCTAGAAGCCTGAAACTTGAAGTCCCAAGCCCAAAGCCTGACGGCCAAAGCCCAAGCTTGATGATAGAATTCCAAAGCCCAAAGACAAAAATTGCAAAACCAAAGCTCGAAGGTCCAGGCCCAAAGGCTAGAACCCAAAGCCCAAAGTTCAAAGGCTAAATCCCAAACCCCGAAGCTCAAAGGTCCATGCCCAAAGCTTCAGGCATGGGATTTTGCGCTCTGAGCTTCAAACTTCAGGCTTGGGTGTTTCGGCTTTAGGCTTTGTGCCTTTTATTTGAGGCTTGGGCCTTTTGCCTTTGAGTTTGAAGCTTAGGGATTTGAGCTTGGGGCTTCGGGCTTAGTCTTTCATATTTAGTGTTCAGGCTTCGGGCTTTGGAATTCAACCTAATGCATTCGATCATTGTGCTTTGGTCTTCAAGCTTGGGCCTTTGGGATTCAAGCTTCGTATTTAGGCCTTGTGGCGGCCATGGGCATTCAGGCTTATGGCTTCAGGCTTAGGAATTTGGGCTTCTAGCTTCAGCCATTCGCCTTCACCCTTCAAGCTTCAGGCTTCAGGCTACAGTCTTCAGGTTTTGGTCTTCAAGCTAGTTCAAGCTTCATGCTTAGGCTATCAGAATTTGAGCTTCGGGCTTCAGCCTTAGAATATCGGGCTTTGGGATTCAAGCTTAGGCCTTCGTCCGTTGAGCTTCGATTTTTGGGCTTGGGCTTTCCGGCATCAGGTTTTGGGCTGAACCTTTATGCTTTAGGCTTCGGCATTGGGCCTTTGGCCTTCAAACTTTGTGCTTCAGGAGATAAAACTTTAGTTTTGGGCTTCAGGCTGTGAGCTTTAGGCTTTGAGCTTTGGGCTTTGGGCATTGAGCTCGGGCCTTCAGGTCTTGCAGCATCAATCTTCGAAAGTTAAAACCTAAATGTTTCTCATTTTCAAAAACACAAAAGAAGCATTGTCGAATAAAGGTGAATGTACAGTAGATTATCCATTGGATAACTTAGAATCGAGTAAGATCAGTTATGTCATGAATCATTTTAAGTTACTACTTAATCAAGGGATCTAGCACCAATTCCCTGGACACACCCAAAAGGGTGCATTTTAAAAAAATCAAAATCGAATATGCAAATATTATGAAAAAAACACAGAGAAAAGAAAGATACTGGTGATATTAGTTGGTTCAACTAACAAATAGACTCCATGCCTATGCCTAACTTCCCAATCACCAATGATGAATTCTTTATGGAAAACTCCGTTAGAGAGACTCGCAATGACACTAATATACTAGATGTCACTTTCTAAAAGTGAGGCCACTCATAAACTATTAACACATAGTTCCAGCGCTGCATCTCAGCCATACACGTAGCTTCCAAATGGCGCTAACTTACTTATTTAACTATTATTATTCTCGCAGGTCCCAAACCTCGGCCACGAGGGTTCAGCCAACCATCATCCAAGACGATTCAAAGACCACTGTAACAACATCGATGATGATAACTCCCAGCTGCACCTATCCCCATTGGCATGCCACGACCGTGCCGTTTCCAATGCAGCACGCCTCTTTTTGTCACGCAAACCAAGGGCCCACATGCTTCCACCATCACAAACCCTTAGAAGGATCGCCAAGATCAAGAAGTCAAGCTTTACTTCCACCACTTCCAGCTTCCCTGATGGCCGGTATGGTGGGACCCCTCATGCGAACTCGGTATTTGTTTATGTCATCCTGCTTTGGGAAACCCGGACTGAGCTTCACTTCCTCCCGCCTATAAATACCCTTGAACAGGCTTCAAGGAAGGGGGCTCTCTAAGTTTTTAGCTTTGGGTTGCTGGTCAGAATTACGGGATCTCTCTTATATTAAGAGATCAAGAGAAGAAAGCTCTCTCTCTCTTCTATTACCTCATTGTATTGGTCTTTTCGATAACCCCCTTCTTTTTTCTAGTGAAATCATATCCTACTGATTGTTCAGTGGACGTACGAAATTTCCTCCCTAAACCACCTTAAATACATGTGTGCTATTCTGGATGCATATTACTTTGAGCCTTAATTATCACGGTTAGCTCACTGCGTGCCGCCGTCTCCCAGGACTCTCTTTATTTATCTTTCTTTTGGGACCCCTTGTATCCCACATCAATATTTTCTAGTGTTTTCATTGAGACTCCGAGAAGATGATGGCTAGAACATGCAGAACCAACTCCGTAGCCCACAACACACATGTGGGTGAGCCTTTTTTCAGGGCACTGGGTGATGAAGCTTCAGTTTTCACATCCCAGCATCGCGTTGGATCCACTTCTTCTTCTAGAGGTACCTGCATCTCGGAGTTACAAAGGATGCTGGTGAACCACACCAATCTGGTTACTAGTTTTACAACACAACAGGTTGTGATCCTCAGGCAGACTCAGCCAGTTTGCATTGCCATGTTACCGCTTGAGCCTCTTTTGCTGGTTGCGGCAGCCCCTAATCCTCTTTCGTCAATTTTGACGATTCCTAATCCTCTCTCACCGGTTATGGCAGCCCATGATTGGCTCCTACTGGTTGAGGCAGCCGCTGCACCTCTCCTTCTAGTCGCAGCACCCTCTATTCAGACGTTTAGGTCTTTTCAACTGCCTAGACATCCTCTCTCACCATGTCCACTGTCTTAGCCTGCCTTCTTTCCTCCAGTTTTCCTTCCTTTTCTCATTGGATGGAATCCCCTCTTCCCAAGTGCTCAGGCCCTTCAATATGGATCTAATCCCTTTTTTGGCTCACTAGATAGCAATGCACCTTTCTCTTACATTATCTGGCAGGCGCCAATCCCAAAAGACTTCAAACCACCCCGACTTGAAGCCTACAGGGGTGCTACAGACCCCCGCGAGCACATTCAGGGAAGACTCCTTAAATGATCCATTGAACTTGACGAATTTGATATCAAACACACTCCGTGATTAGCAATCAAAGTTCAAGTGCTGGCCTACTTTGTTGCTGAACTTTCCACTTTAAAGTCAATGACCGTGAAAAGCAAGGTCATTCCATGGTCTCTCCACATTGATGGTGCTTCTAGACTTCAATCTCCACATTGATGGATTTCTTCTCACCAGCCCCATGGGAGTCGCCCTACATCGAGCGGTAACTCTTCAGTTCAAAGTTACCAATAATCAAGCAAAATATGAAACTCATTGCAGGGCTAGAGTTTGCCCTTAGGATGTCAGTAAAATACATACAAGTATTTAGCGACTCTTAGCTAGTTGTCAACCAAGTCAATCATACTTACGAAACAAAGGATGAAGTTTTAAAGAAGTATCTGGTAAAGGCCTAATTCTTGATCTCCCAGCTTGACAAATTCTCCCTGACACATATTCCTTAAGAGGAGAACCAGGTGGCAGACCATCTCGCAAAAGGGGGGCTCCCCGACTTTCATCAGCATCAAATATTCAAAAAGCCCAGCTACGCGTGCACGAAAATTCATAGCTCTGAGCAAACACCTTGCTGGATGGATAGAATCATCAACTATCTAAAGAATGGGATTCAGCCCAGCAATCAACAAGAAGCCATAAGGCTGAGGCTCGAATGTGCCAAATACATCCTCATCGGTGAGAAATTGTACAGAAGATCCTATGCCAGGTCTCTCACTAAATGCCTAAGATCTGAGGTAGCTCAAGAAGTCATGGAGTCTGTCCACAAAAGGGAATGTGGAACTCATGCTCGAAGCCGAAGTCTGGTTATCCAAATCCTGCGCCAAGGATTCTTTTGGCCCAACATCCATAAAGACGCTCAAGCATTCGTAGAGAAGTGCCCTCAATGGCAGTACTACACTGACATGCGGAGGAAACCTGCTGGTTACCTTAGGCCCATCAACTCATTTTGGCTATTTG
The DNA here is from genome assembly GCA_002786265.1 of Apostasia shenzhenica. Taxonomy (NCBI): domain Eukaryota; kingdom Viridiplantae; phylum Streptophyta; class Magnoliopsida; order Asparagales; family Orchidaceae; genus Apostasia; species Apostasia shenzhenica. Next base: position 480,046 of record KZ452042.1, on the reverse strand, counting down.
TCATCTGGGGGCTCGACTTTCTGTGGCCAATGCCTACGGTTATCCGGAGCTACAAATGGGTGCTAGTCATTGTTGATTACTTCATAAAATGGATAGAAGCAAAGCCTCCTACTCAACCCACTGCCTAGAGTGTCGAGAACTTCTTATGGGCAAACATCGTCTGCAGATGTGAGGTTCCCATAATAATTATCACAAATAACGGCACACCTTTCACCAATCAGCTGATTCGCAACTTCTGTGGCAAGCATCAAATCAACCTTAAATATGCCTTTATATGGCATCCTCACACGAACGGCCAAGCCGAAGCTGTCAACAAAAATATCCTGAACATCTTGAAGAAGCACCTCAACAGTGCCAAAACTCGGTGGCCAGACTAGCTGTCGGGTGCTCTCTGGGCCTATAACACCTCCCTATCAGAAGTTACCCAGGAATCTCCCTTCTCCCTGGCGTTCGGGATGGACGCTGTTATACCTGTTGAGATGGAGCATTACTCCCCCTGAGTGGAGGTAGCAGTCGACTTCGATCCCAAAAATTTGCAGACCTGGATGACTGAGAACGATGATTGACGGTGGGTTGATCTGGATCTCTTGGAACAAAAAAGGTAGTTGCCTCACTCAAATGACTCGAACATAAACACTGACTTGAACGATACTTCAACTGCAGGGTCAACCCCAGAGAATTTGCCCAGGGCGATCTGGTGCTCAAGCGGCGACTTCTTGCTGGCAGCAACTTAGGGGTTCCCAAACTTGAACCCAACTGGGAGGGCCCATACATCATGCGCAATATTGCGGGACCTAACGCATACTATCTTATGACCTCTGAGGGCGTTCAACTCCCTAGGACATGGAGCGGGGATAACCTAAAGAAGTTATATGCATAAGCCCTGGCATCTATTTATTATCATCCTTTGTGTACGAAATTCCCTTGTGAAGATATGCCAGAAATTTTTCTGCATTAGTATACACCTAAGTTCCGTTTATTATGGTCTTCCAAAGGTTAAATCTGGAAACCTGAAGTCCCAAATGCAAAGCCTGATGTCTAAAGCCCACGGGCCCAAGCCTAAAGCCAAAGGCTTGAAGCTTGAAGCTCGAAGGCCCAAGCTAGAAGCCCAAAAGCCTAAGCGTGAATCCTGAAGCCCAAAAGCCAAAGTCTGAAGTCTGAAGCCCAAAAGCCCAAGCCTGAAACAATAACCTCAAAGATCGAAGCCCAAAGGTGCAAGTGTAAGCCAAAAATTTAAACCTCGCCAGCCCACTCCTTATGCCTGAAGGCCCATATCTGAAGCCTAAAGATTGAAGCCTGAAGGCCCAAGCTCAAATCCCGAAGTCGAAAGCACGAAGGCTTGAGCTTTAAGCTTTAAGCTTGAAGCTGGAAGCCCAAAGCTTGAAGCCCAAAGCTTGAAGCCCAAAAAGCTTGAGCCTGAAGATTGAAACTCATACGCAGAAGGACTAATCTCGAAGCTCAAAAGATGAAGGCCCAAAAGCTGAAGGCCCAAAAGCCGAAGGCCAAAAATCCAAAGGCCTAAACTCCAAGCCCAAAGGCTAAAGCTTGATGACCAATGGCCCAAGCTAGTATCCTGAATCTCGAAGGTCGATGCCTATCGCTAGAAGTTTGAAGCCCAAGGCCCGAAGCCTGTTGGTCCACTTGCTGATTTGGGTGTAATTATAATTTTAAAATTTGATTAATATATATGTTTAAAAAAAATTAAGTACTTTTAAAGCTACTTATTATTATGAGACTTTTATTTTCTTAAACAAGAGCGTTCAAGCAAGAGTGTTCAAGCAAATATTTTCAGTATGACCAATTGAGCAATTGAATAATTTTAAAGTGGCACCTACAAAAGAATAAGTAAGAGTAATATGTGTATATATATGTATAGATAATATATAAAGTTATACTTAGTATAAATATAAATATATATATATATATATATAGAAATTTAATTTACTAATATATAAGATGTGAAGTGTGTGAATATGAGATTTTTTTTAAATAATAATAATGTATTATATGTATATATATAAATAGATATATGTATATATATTAGTATATATATATATATGTATATATGTATATATATAGGTATAGAGAAGTAAAAATTAGTGTGCAAAAAGAAAAAAAAATACAGTAAGTAAATGTTAGTATTGCAATAAGTAAATGTTAATGGTACAGGAAAATAAATGTTAGTAGTACAAAAAAGTAAATGTTAGTATTGCAGTAAGTAAATGTTAGTGGTACAAGAAAATAAATGTTAGTAGTACAAGAAAGTAAATGTTAGATGCAGTAAGTAAAATTACAGAATATAAATTTAGTGATTAACTAACTTAATTATAGCGGGATGGACAAATCAAAGTATTTCTAATCATCGGGCATTTTCTGTTAGGTAAATTAAATTTACCTAATGTACTAACTCGATTCCGTTCTATTGCTATAATTAAGTTATTTGGATCCTTGGTTATGTTAATTAAATTTGGGGGTGAGTAGGCCCAAACTTTAGTTAACTAACCTACCAATTTTAGTTATCTCACAGAGTTTGGACAATTTAAATTATTAAATATTTTGAATTAACTCAATTTATTATGTTCAAAATTTGATCACTAAAATTTTACTTTGAGGCTTTAAAAATAAAATAACTATCAAGTACACCAGCCTCTAAATGATATAAAAAAAAACAGAAGTGAAAGAAGACACACGATGTATAGTAGTTCGGCTATTTTCTTACCTAGTCCACTCCCCTTTGTTCTTCCTTCGGGGTTCCACTATCCCAAGCTTGTTATGGCCAAGCTCAAGCTCTAATACAAGAAGGACACCTATGTCTTTTCAGTCCAAAGACACAAACCAATCTTTAGACCTTTTTTACTGAGGAAAAGGAATAACCTCACCTCTCTTTTTACTCGGGGACAAGTAAGAAAAACCACTCTCCACGCTGGGAGACTCAAAGCCAAAAATGAGAATAGAAAATAATGACCCTTATGGGTCATACAAGAGATAAATTAACTCAATTTAAAATTTAATGAAAGCTCTATATGCAATGAAGCCAACTCAACTTTCTGGAGAAAATTTTAGTATTATTTTTCTCAATGTTCTGTGAAATGTAAAGAGAAGAGAAAGAGAAATCAAACTCGATGAAATATTTTAATACGATATCAAATCGAGTAAACAAAAAGTTCAAATAATTTTCTAGAAAAGAATACTTAGCAAAAACATCTAAAACTTTTTTTGTAGATGCAGTATTATCTAAGTAGTCTACTATAAAAATTTTGGAATTATTTGAATTTTGTATGATTTATAAAAAGTAAAAAACCGAGACACAAATATAAATTTTCAGAGAAAATTTGTTCACGAAAAAATTCTAAGAAAATGCTTAAATAAAATAAAATCTCCCAGAAAGATGTAGTAAAAATTTTAAATTATTTGGAGCTCAAACTAGTAGTACAAAAATTTGTGAATCTTTAAGAAAAGTCGTTTCGGAGAGAAAATAGCAAATACCCGATTAAAAACACCTCTGATGATCCAAGAACTCTTAGAATCGACTCCCAACGTTGTGAACAGAAACTTTTAGCTTGGGGAGAGAATTTTTCAGCTTAAGAATTAGAAAGATTGGAGATTAAGTTTGCCAAAGAGGAGTATTAACTCAAAATTTCCCTTATTTATAGATGAAATGAGGGGTAAATTAGTAATTTGAGTATTATAACTTTTTATAAATTAATTAGGGATAAAACCAGCCACTTAGCATGTTTTATGGCTGAATTTAAGTAGTAAAAGAAGAAAGTGGGAATTAAAAATATTGGTGGAATTCAAAATATCGAGTTTTGTACGAGTTGAAAGCATCCAAAATCGATCACAAAAGTATTTCATGAAATTCAATTAATATATTTTTGTCGGTAATTATTTAATTTTATTTATGACTTTTTTTATTCATTTATTATAAGTAGTATATATGTATATATATATTTTTGAAAATTGATTTCATCGAATCAAATCGAAGCGACATGTTAAATAGTAAAATTATTAATTAAATTCAATCAAAAATTTTAAATATTGAAGATCGAAGAAAACGCGTCATTAAAAAAAATTTACTCGTGTAATTTAAAATTTTTCAAAAATCTCAATTCATTCGAAAAATAAATAAAAATCATATAAAAAAATCACAAATAAATTTAATTATATTTATTTTAATTTTCTCCAGATAAATGAGCCATAAATTTCTTGCACTTACATGATGGTCTAAAATTTTATAGCAAATATATCTTTGAAGTTGACTTTTCGACTTGATGTTTTTTTCTCAGCGATCTTGATCAACTTCATTTTCCTTTTATTCTTTGCTTGATTTTATTAATCTTGAGTCAAAATCATCTTGACGATCATCTTTCTTGATCCTACAAAGCTTAAGTACAATATATACTAATATTTAAAAAAGCGAGTATATTATTAACGTGTTTGTTTTCATCAAAATCGATAAGAGTTCAACAAATCCTGTAGCTAGAAGCCTAAAACCTAAAAGCCCAATCCCAAACCTCAAAGCTTGACACTCAATCATCTAAGCTAAAATTTAAAACTTGAAGCCTGAAGCTCATAAGCTAAAAACTTAGTCAGAAGCACGAATGCCCAAGCCCAAAACATGAAGGCCCAAGCCCAAAACCTAAAGGCCCAAGCCTAAAGCTAGTAGCTCAAACCATGAAGCCCGAAACTCGAAGTGACAAGCCCAAAGCACGAAACACAAAGTCACAAGCCCGTTGCCCGAAGGCGAAAGCGCGAGGCTTCAAGCCCAAACCCTAAAGCGTTAAGTCTGAAGCTCAAATCTTAATTGCTCTAATGCCCAAGCCTGAAGACCAAAGTCAGTAGGCACAAACATGAATTCTTAGGCCAAAAGCCTGAAGGTTTAATCCCAAAGCTTGAAGTCCAATGTCCGACTGCCCAAGCTTGAAGCTCGAAGCTTGCACTAGGCTCGAAGCATAGTGCCTAAAGGCATAAGCTTGAAGCTTGAAGCCTGAAGCCTAAAGCTCAACACCGAAGGCACAAACCCAAAGCTCAAAGGCTGAATGTCGAATCCTGAAGGCCAAATGTCGAAGCCCGAAGGCCGAAAGTCAAAGCCCAAAGCCCGAAGGCCAAAACCTGAAGCTCAATGCCCATAGTTCAAAGCATGAAGGCCAAAGCCTAAAGCCTGTAGCTCGATGGCCCAAGCTCAAAGCCCAAAGCCTGAAGCCCGAAGGCCCATTTTCGAAGCCCAAATCATAGAAGTGTGTCCCCAAAACCCAAAGCCCGAAGCCTGAAGGCTCATACCTAAAGGTTAAAGAATGAACAACAAAACCTGAATGCCGATGGTCGAACGTCTAATCTCGAAGGCCAAAGGCCGAAGTCCAAAACCCGTAGCTAGAAGCCATGTGACGTCCCTAGCCGTCACACTAAATTTTTTTTTTTTTTTCTAAGTTAGGGGAGAAGGAAGATTAATTCAACAGCGGAAGAAAACTAAATAGATCAAAAGCTACTACAAGAGTTCACAATACTAAATCTTAGAATAGAATTAAATATCCAACTAAAGTAATAAATGAATCAGAACTACTATCAGTCCTCAACCTGAGGGAACACATAAAGTAAATGGTCACTCCTCTAAACAGAAATAAGACAATAAACATATCTTCTTTTCTTGACTGACATTCTCTCCATTCCCGTGATCAAGTCTCCATACCTGCCAACTAAGTACAGATCGTAGAACAACAGACTCGTAGGTCTGTATACTAGACAAAGCGCTTCTAAATAAAAACATATTAAACAACAATAATAATAACAACACCATTGACGTGATATAAACAAAAGCAATAAACAACACAATTAATCACATATTAAACGATAGGATTTAAATTAAGATGCATGTATGAGTGAAAGAAATGAGAATAAAACGCACACCAGCCGAGCTCCGCGACACAATAATTATAAAACAAACCATAATTATAATTTGCATCAGCGGAAGTACAACATCAGCATATAAACAGCAAATCGATGAAAATAAAATTAAGTAATGAGCCAAATTTCTTTTATTACTTTCCACTTTTATTCTTTTCGGGCCCGTGATTTCATCGTACTCACCGCCTCACTGCCTTTTACCATTATGGGGAATCGTCATCCCCTAGCCCCGAAGGCAATAGCCCAATAATCGGCAAACAATTGTGAAGGTCCTCAACAGTTTTGGGAGTTTTTCACCCCTAGCCTGTAGGCAATAGCCCATATAATGGCCAATGGAACGCCTGTCCGCCCGACCTATATATATATCATATGCTTTCGAGGCTTAAGGGCAGGTGCCGTAATCCCGACAAAAATCATAATTAACTTAATCCATTGTCGCCTTTAAAATCCTTGATTATAAATTTTGTCACATTAGCAAAGCTCAATACACTTGCTTTAAATATTATAATATCTCTTGAATGTGCACGCGACACAGTCCGTACACTTGCCCTCCCGTAGGTGTCACACGATCCAAGTCAATATATTATCATCGAATGTGACGACAAGTCCATACACTTTGTCCTCGCCGTAGGTGTCACAGTCGCAGTTCAGTATTAATCTATTCGAAT
>KZ452042.1:344538-471561 GCA_002786265.1 Apostasia shenzhenica | reverse complement strand
CGTCAATTTTGAGGGAGATCCGGCTTTTTCTCTCTCTAGCACGTCACTTTCTCTCTCCTCTCTCTAGGCCGGCGACAGTTTATGAGAGGGAAGAGTTGAATCGATGTTTTAAGCAGAATCTCTATATTCTTCCCTAAATAATAATCTGGGGTATTTCTGTAATTTTTCTTAGCCTTAATTTAAGGAGGTGGTTATGGATATTTAATAATGGGTTATTAGATTCATTGGATTTGAATTTTAAATAATCAGATTTAATTAAATTAAATATTAATTTCAGCCATTTTAAATTTTTGAATCACAAAATAAATATTTAATATTTCATATATTTAATTTTATATGGTTAATTTCTCATGAATAATATTAATTCCTCATAATAAATTTAATTAATCAAAAATTTAAATTTAAATTTACCGGGATGTTACAAGCCAGTAGGTTGAAGGTCTAATCTCAAAGCCCGATGCCCAGTTGCTCAAGCTTAAAGCACAAAGCTTAAAGCTCGAAAGCCCGAAAGCTCGAAAGCCCAAGCATGAAGCTCGAAGGTCGAATTCCAAAGGCCCAAGATCGATGCTTGAAGCGCGAAGCTCGATGCCTTGTGGCTAAAGGCATAAGCTTGAAGCCCGAAGCCTAAATCATGAAGCTTAAAGCCCGAAGGCCGAAACCAAAAGCTCGAAGGGCAAAAGTCGAAGTTCGTACCCTAAGCTAGAAGGCCAAAACCTGCTTGTAACCCAAATCTTGAAGCCTGTAGCTCAATGGCCCAAGCTCGAACCTCATAGCCTAAAGCTGATTTCTAAAGCTCATATCTTGGAGGTGTGTGCCCAAAGTTCGAAGCCTAAAGCCCAAATGCCCAAGCCTAAAGCTTAAAGCCTAAAGAAAAAATGCCGATGCTTAAAGCTCGAATCATGATAGCCTAAGCCTGAAGCTTGAACCCACTATGTGCAAGCTTGAAAATTGACACTTGAAGACCGTAGCCTGAAGCCTAAATCTCGAAGGCCGAAGGCTCATGGCCGAAGCTAGATGCCCAAATTCTTAAACCTGAAGCCAAAAGTCTGAAGGCCCAAGCCAAAGCCTTAAATACAAAGCATGAAGCCTAATGCTTAAAAGTCCAAGCCTGAAATTTGAACCCTAAAGCCTAAAAGCTTGTGCCTGAAGTTCAAATCCTGATGGCCCAAGCCTGAAGCTTGAAACCTTTATGTGCAAGCTTGAAGATCGATGCTTGAAGACCATAGCCCGAAGCTTGAAGATTGAAGGTCGAAGGCTGATGGCTAAAGATAGAAGCCCAAATTCTTAAGCCCAAAGCTAAAAGTCCGAAAGGACCATGCTCGTATCAGCAAGTTCGAAGGCCTAAAGCCTAAATGTTGAAGCCTAAAGTCTAAAGGCCCAAAGCCCGAAGGTCGAAAGCCCAATCCTGAAGACCAAAAGCTTGATGACCGATGGCCTAAGCTTGAATCCTGAAGCTCGAAGTTTGAAGGCCCAAGCCCAAAGCCTAAACCCCAAATACTAAAGGACTAAGCCCGGAGCCCGAGGCTCAAATCCTAATGCTTCAACCTTAAAGGCCGAAGTTCCAAGACTAAAACACAAAGCATGAAGCCTAAAGCTGAAATGCCCAAACCCAAATCTTGAAGCCTTGCCTAAAGCACGAATTCTGATGGCCTAAGCCTGAAGCTTGAACCCTCTATGTGCAAACTAGAAGACTGAAGCTCGAAGACCGTTTCCGAAAACTTAAAGCTTGAAGGATGAAGACCGATGGGGGAGGCTAGAAGCCCAAATTATTAAGCCTAAAACTAAAAGCCCGAAGCCTAAGCCCATGCCTAAAGCCACAAGGCCTAAACTCGAAACCCATGGGCAGAATCCCAAAGCCGAAAGGCCCAAGCACAACCTGAAAGCCGAAGCCCATAGCCAAAAGCCTAAAGACCTAATCTTGAAGCCAAAACCTTGTAGGCCTGAGCTCGAAGCCAGAAGGCCAAAACTCTAATGTTGAAGCCAAACCTTGAAGGCCTGAGCTCTAAGCCAAAAGGCATAAACTCGAAGGCTCATGTCTAAAGCATGAATGCTTAAGCCCGAAGCCAGAAGCCCGAAGGCAAACAACTCAAGTTCAGAGTGTCGAAGCCCCAATACTGAGCTTAGAAGACTAAAGATCAAAGCTCGAATCCCAAACCTAAAGTCCTAAGCCCAAAGCCTGAATCCTAAAGCCCAAGCCAGAAGCATGAAGCCCAAGCCGGAAGCATGAAGCCCAAGCCGGAAGCATGAAGCACGAACCTAGATAGCTTAAGGTCTAAGCCAAAGCCCAAAAGCCCAAGCTCAAAACCTGAATCCCTAAGCCTAAAGCCTGAAGCCAGAAGCTCTAAGAACTAAGCCTAAATCCCGAATGCTAAAGCCTAATGCTCCATGCCCCAAGCCTTATCCCCAAAATCAAAGCCTCAAGCTCAAATCCCAAAGCCTAAAGCCTAAAGGCCTAAGCTGAAAACCTGAATCCTAAAGGCCCAAGCTCAAAACCTGAATCCTAAAGGCCCAAGCTCAAAACCTTAATCCCAAGGCCTAAAGCCTGAAGCCCAATGCTCGAAGAACTAAGCTCAAATGTCAAATCCCAAAGCCTGATGCTCCATGCTTGAAGCCTCATCCCCGAAACTCGATGTCCCAAGCTCAAATCCTAAAGCCTGAAACCTAAAACATGAAGGCTCAAGCTTGAAGCCCGAAACCCAAATTCTAATGCCCAAAGTACAAAGGGCCAAGCCAGAAAACCAATGCCTGAAGTCCTAAACTCGAACCCTCAAGCCTAAATCCTGAAGCCAAAAGGTGTAACCTGAAACCTAAATCCCGAAGCTTGATGAATCCCAGGGCCTAAAGCCTGAAGCCCAAAGCTCGAAGAACCATGCTCGAAGCCTCATCCCCGAAACCCGAAGCCCCAAGCTCAAAACCTGAAGCCAGAAGCCTAAAACATCAAGGCTCTAGCTTGAAGCCCGAAACTCAAATCTTGAAGCCCAGAGTGCAAAGGGCAAAGGCAAAAGCCGAATGCCTGAAGTCCTAAACTCAAAGCCTCAAGCCCAAATCCCGTCGGCCTAATGGTAGAAGATCGAAGCTCGAAGCTCGATGAGCAAATCCTGATGATTGAAGATCAAAGCTCGATGAGCAAAAGGCCTGAAGCCTAAAGCCCGAAGACCGAAGCCTAATGACCGAAGGCCTAAGCTTGAATCCTAAAGCCCAAAGTTCGAAGGCTGAACCCCGAAGCCTTAACTCTAAATGCTAAAAGACTATGCCTGGAGCCCGAAGCTCAAATCCCAAAGCTTCAAATTCTGAGGCTAATGCCCAAATGCCCAAGCCTAAAATTTGAATCATAAACTTCAAAAGCCCATGCCTAAAGCTCAAATCCTGGAAGCCTAGGCCTGAAGCTTGAACCCTCCATGTTAAAGCTTGATGACGTAGCCCGAAGCCCAAAGCCCAAGCCCAAAAGGTCTTGCTTAAAGCCCAAACTCCCATGCCAAAAGCTTAAAGCTTGAAGTGCCAAGCACAAATCTCGATGACCGAAGGCCCAAGCCCGCAACCTGAAAGCCCAAGCATGATGCCTAAAACCTAAAGCCCAAAAACTGAAATTGCAATACCAAGATTCGAAGGTTTGAAGGCCAATGTTCGAAGGCCAACGCCTAAACCCCGAAGCCTGAAGCTTAAATCTTAATGCCTGAATGCCCAAACTCGACATTCGAAGCTCTAAGCCTAAACATTGAAGGCCTAAGCCCAAAGCTTAATGCTTAAAGCCTAAAGTCTGAAGCCTGAATTTAGAATTTTATACCCTGAAGCACAAAGTGCAAATGCCAAAACCTAAGCCCAAAGACCGAAGCTGGAAAACACAAGCCCAAAGACTGAAGGCCTAACCTTGAATCCTAAAGCCCAAAGTTCGAAGGCTGAGGCCCAAAGCCTAAAACCCAAAAGCCCAAAGGCACACATTGAAAGCCGAAAGCTTGAAGTCTTATCCCCAAATCCCGACGACTGAAGGCCCAAGACTGCAACCTGAAGGCCCAAGATTGATGCCAGAATCCTAAAGCCCGAAGACTGAAATTGCAATACCACAGCTCAAAGGTCCATGCCCAAAGCCTAGAACATGAAGCCCAAAGTTCAAAAGCCAAGCTTAAAGCCCAAAGCCTGAAGCTTAAATCTCAAAGACAGAAAGCCCAAGCTTGAAGTTTGAAACTCGAAGCCTAAACATCGAAGGCCCTAGCCCAAAGATCATTGCCCAAAGCCCAAAGCACAAAGCTCAAAGCCCAATGCCCAAAGCTTGAAGCAAGAATCCATAATCTTATAGCCCAAAGCACAAAGTGCGAAGGCCAAAGGGCAAATCTTGAAGTCTAGAGCTCGTGCTCAAAGACCGAAGCCCAATGACCGAAGGCCTAAGCTTGAATCTTAAAGCCCGAAGTTCGAAGGCCCAGCCCCAAAGCCTAAACCCCAAATACTGAAAGACAATGCCCGGAGCGTGAAGCCCAAAACTCAAATCTCGAACTTCAAGCGCTATGGCCAATGGCCAATGTCGAAAATACAAAGCATGAAGCCTAATACCCAAATGCCCAAGCCTGAAATTTGAAGCCCAAAGCGCAAAAGCCCATGCCTAATGCTCGAATCCCAATAGCCTAGGCCTGAAGCTTTAACCCTCCATGTGCAAGCTTGAAGAGCATAGCCCGAAGCTTGAAGCTCGAAGCTCGAAGCTCGAAGCCCAAAGCCCGATCCCAAAATGTCATACCAAAAGCCCAATGGCACTCGCCGAAAGCCGAAAGCCGAAAGCCGAAAGCCTGAAGTAGGCCAAAGTTTAAAAGCCAAGCTTAAAGCCCAAAGCCTGAAGCTTAAATCTCAAAGCCCGAAGGCCCAAGCTCGAAGGCCCAAGCTCGAAGTCTGAAACTTGAAGCCTAATCATCGAAGGGCCCAAAGTTCAAAGCCCAAAGCCCAATGCCTGAAGCCTAATGCCTAAAATCGGAATCCAGAATCTTATAGCCCAAAGCACAGAGTGCGAAGGCCAAAGGGCCAATCCTGAATACCGAGAGCTCATGCCCGAAGACAAAAGCCCAATGACCAAAGGTCTAAACTTGAAATCTGAAGCTCGAAGTTTGAAGGCCCAACCCCAAAGCCTAAACCCCAAATACTGAAAGACTATGCTCGGAGCCCGAAGCTCAAATTCTGAAGCTTCAAACGCTAAGGCCAAAGGCCAAAGGCTAAAATACAAAGCATGAAGGCTAATGCCCAAATGCCTAAGCCTAAAATTTGAAGCTCAAAGCACAAAAGCCTATGCCTGATGCTCTAATCCCGATAGCCTAGGCCTGAACCTTGAACCCTCCATGTGCAAGCTTGGAGACCTTAGCCCAAAGCTTAAAGCTCGAAGCTCAAAGTCCAAAACCCGAAGCCCAAACCCCAAGCCCAAAAGGTCATACCAAAAGCTCAAAGGCACACACCAAAAGTCAAAAGCCTGAACTCTTATCCCCAAATCTCGACGACTGAAAGCCCAAGACTGCAACCTGAAGGCCCAAGATTGATGTCTGCATCCTAAAGCCCAAAGGCCGATATTGCAACATCAAAGCTTGAAGGTCCATGCCCAAGGACTAGAACATAAAGCCCAAAGTTCAAAAGCTTAGCTTAAAGCCCAAAGTTCAAAAGCTTAGCTTAAAGCCCAAAGCTTGAAGCTTAAATTTCAAAGCCTGAAGGCCCAAGCTCGAAGTCTGAAACTCGAAGCCTAAACATTGAAGGCCCTAGCCCAAAGATCAATGCCCAATGCCTGAAGCTAGAATCCAGAATCATATAGCCTAAAGCACCGAGTGCGAAGGCCAAAGGGCCAATCTCGAAGCCAAAAGCGAAAAGCCTAAAGCTAAAGGCCCGAAGCTTGATGCCCGAAAGCCCAAGCTCGAAGACCCAAGCCCAATGACCGAAGGCCTAGCTAACCTTGAACCCTGAAGCCCGAAGTTCGATGGTTTAACCCTAAAACCTGAACCCCAAATATTGAAATACTGTGCCCGGAGCCTGAAGATAAAATCTCGAAGCTTCAAACTCTAAATCTAAAGGCTAAAGCCTATTGCCCAAATGCCCAAGCCTAAAATTTGAAGCCTAATGAGCAAAAAATAAATAAATTTGAAGCCCAATGAGCAAAAGCCCTTGCCTCAAGCTCGAATCCTGATCGCCTAGGTCAGATGCTTGAACCCTCCATGTGCAAGCTTGAAGACCATTGCCCAAAGCTTGAAGCTCGAAGGCCGAAGGCCGATGGCCGAAGCTAGAACCCGAAGGTTGAAGCCTAATGCCCGAGATTAAAAGGCCAGAGCTCAACCAAAAAGCTAAAGCCCAAAAGCCGAAGCCCAAAGCTCAAAAGCTAACGACCAAAGCTAGAGTCCTAAAGACCTAAGCTTGAAGCCAAAACTTTTTGGCTTAACTCGAAGCTAGAAGGCCTAAACTTGAAGGCTCAAGTCCGAAGCTCGAATGCTCAAGCTCGAAGCTCGAAGCCCGAAGGCCAAAAGCTCAATGGCAGAAGGTCAAAAACCAAAGATTGAGCCCAAAAGCTTAAAGGTCGAATTTCGAACCCAAGGCTTAAGTCCCAAATTTTGAAGCCAAATTCCAATGCCCGAAGGCTCAAGGACAACTCCTGAAGTCTAAAGCTCAAATGCTAAAGCCCAAAATCTAAAGCACGGAGCCCAAATGCAGAAATTGGAAGGCCAAAGCCTAAAAATTGAAGCCCAAACTACTCCTAAATGCTGATGCTTGATGACCTAATCCCAAAGGCCAAAGCTCGATTAACAAATGCCTAAGCCCGAAACCCAATGCCCGAAGCCCAAGGCCAAAGGGTCAGGCCCAAAACCAAACCCCCATGCTAGAAGCCTAAAGCTTGAAGTCCTAAGCCCAAATCCCGATGAATGAAAGCCCAAGCATGCAACCTGGAAGCCTAAAGATTAAAGTCGTGACCTCAAATCTCGATGATTGAAAGCCCAAGTCACAACTTGAAGGCCCAAGCTTGATGTCTGAATCCAAAAGCCAGGACATCAAAATTGCAATAACAAAGCTCGAATGTCCATGCCCAAAGCCTAGAACCCAAAGCCCAAAGTTCGAAGACTAAAGCCTAAATTCTGAAGCCTAATGCTTAAATCTCAAAGCCTGAATGCCCAAGTTTGATGTCCGAAGCTCGAAGCTTAAAGGTCGAAGGCTCAGACCCAAAGCTCAATGCTCAAAGATCAAAATGCCCAAAGCCTAATGGCAAATGCCTAAAGCACGAATCCAGAATCTTATACCCCGAAGCACAAAGTGTGAAGACCAAAGGGCTAATGTTGTGCCAATGTTTGGCCAATGTTGAAGCCTAAAGCCCCTAAAGTCGAAAGCCTAAAGCCGAAAGCCGAAAGCTTAAATGCCTGAACCCTAAAGCCCGTAAGCCCCAGTCCAAAGACCAAAGCCCAATGACCGAAGGCCTAAGCTTGAATCCTAAAGCCCAAAGTTCAAAGGCCCATCCTCGAAGCCTGAATCCCAAATACTGAGAGACTATGCCCGAAACTCAAAGCTCAAATCCCAAAGCTCAAATCATGAAGCTTCAAACTAAGGCCTAGAAGATAAAGCATGAAGCCTAATGCCCAAATGCCCAATTCTGAAATTTGAAACCCAAAGCGCAAAAGACCATGCCATACCCCCATTCTTTACCACTAAAATTACCTCACTGATCATCTGGTGGACGTAGAGGATCTTTTCCCTGAATCACCTTAAATCTCTATGTGCTATTTTGGATGCGTATTACTCTTATTTAAGCCTTAATCATCAGGCTTAGCTCTCTGTATGCTGTCATTTCTCGAGACTCTTTCTTTTTGTGTTTCTCGGGATTCTTTACTTCTCACATCAACAGCTTTAGGGTTAGGCCATTGGGCTTCGAGCATCTGGCTTCGACCTTTAGGCATTGGGCTTTGAGATTCGAGCGTCGGGCATCGGGCATCGGGCATCAGGCATCGGGCATCGAACATCGGGCTTCGGCCTTTGAGCTTTAGGCTTCGGGCTTCGGGTATCTGGCTATGGGCTTTGGGCTTCAGGTTTCATATTTTGGTCTTCGAGATGCAGGCTTCATGCGTAAGGCTTTGGGGATCGAGCTTCATGCTTTGGTCTTGGGCCTTCATTTCGGACTTCAGGTTTCATTTTTTTGCCTTCGAGATGTAGGCTTCATGCTTAAGGCATTGGGAATTGAGCTTCATGCTTTGGTCTTGGGCTTCAGGCTTGAGTCTTTAGGCTTTTGGCTTTAAGCTTGAGCCTTTAGGCTATGGGTTTTAAGGTTTAGGCTAGTACTGACAGAGTTTGATCTTCAAGGCTAGGGATCCAGGCTTGGGCTCTCAGGTTTCAAGCCTCAGACTTCAACTTTGAGGCATTAAGCTTCAAGCTTCAGGCATGGGCCTATAGACTTTACCCTTTGGCTTTCAGGCTTTAGGTTTTAAGCTTCAAGCTTGTGCCTTCCAATTTCGATCTTCACGGTTAAGAATTACAGCTTGGGCCTTCAGGATTTAAGCTTTGGGCTTTGACTCTTGGCCCACCAAGATTTGGGCTTAGGCTTTTGGGCTTCTAGCTTTGGACTTTGAGCTTCAGGCTTCAAAAGACGAGCTTGGGCCATTGGAATTTAGGCTTCAAGCTGCGAGCTTCTGTCATCGAGATTCAGGCTTATGCTATGGCTTTCTAACTTTGGGTTTTAGGCTTTAGGTTAGAGATTCGGGCTTAGGCCTTCGGGGCTTTAGGCTTCAAGCTTCAGCTTTTTTCCTTCAGGATTAGGGTTTAGGCCATTGAACTTCTAGCTTGAGCCTTTGGGCTTTGGACTTTGGGCTACAAGGTTGGGCCTTCTGGTTTTAGGCATAAGCTTATGGGTTTCAAGCTTGGGCCTTCAGGGTTGGGTCTTTGGACTTAGGTCTTTGGGCTTTGGACTTCAGGCTTAGGCCATCGAACTTCGGGCTTTGGACTTCAGCTTTAGGCCATCAAACTTCAGGCTTTGGGCTTCCAACTTTTGTCTTCAAGCTTAGGCTTATGGGCTTTGGGCTTAATGCTTAGGGTTGGGACTTCAAGCTTGGACATTTAGGTTTCGTGTTTAAGGCATTGAGCTTCGGGATTCAGGCTTCGAGCTTTGGGCTTCAAGCTTCAGGCTATCGGGCTTTGGGATTTAGGCATTTACCTTGGGCCTTCAGCCTTCGAGCTTAAGACTTCGGGCTTCGGGCTTGGGACATCGGGCTTTAGGCTTCACGCATTTAGCTTTGGGATTGAGCTTGTTTGCTTTGGGGTTTGGGCTTTGGGCTTTCAGCTCCAAGGATGGGCCTTCAAGCTTCGGGCTTAATGCTTAGACCATTGGGCTTTGTGCTTCAAGCTTCCATCATTGGGCCTCGAGCTTTGTTCCTGGGACATCTGGACTCAACTATAGGCATTCGGCTTTGTCTTCAGATGTAGACCTTTGGCCTTCTAAATTGGGCCATGGATTTTGGGATTAGGCCTTTAGGTTTTGGTCTTTTGCCTTGAGGCATGGGCCTTCAAGGTTCGTACCTTAGACTTGAGCCTTGGGGTTAGGCCCTTAGGCTTCGGACTTCGGGCTTCAGGCTTCGGCATTCGGGATTCAGAATTTGGGCTTCAGGCTTCAGCCTTTAGGATTCAGGCTTCATGCTTACGGCTTTCGGGATCCAGCTTCGCCCTTCAGGTTTGGGCCTTCTGAGTTTGGGCATTAACCTTTGGTCTTCAAGCTTCAGGCTTAGGCATTTGGGTTTTTCAGTTTTGCGCTACTGGCATTGAACTTTGGGGTTTAGGCTTTAGGTTTCGGGCATCATGCTCTGGGGGGCTTTGGGTTTCAAACTTTGGGCTAGGGGCATGAGCTTTTGGGCATGGACCTTCGAGCTTTGGTGTTGCAATTTTAGTCTTCGGGCTTTAGGATTCAGGCATCAATCTTAGGCCTTCATGTTGCAGACTTGGGCCTTAAGTCATCGGGATTTGGGGATAAGACTTCAGGCTTTTGGCTTTTGCTTTTTGGCATGTGCCATTGGGCTTTTGGTATGATCTTTTGGGCTTGGGGTTTGGGCTTCGGGCTTTGAGCTTTGAGCTTTAAGCTTCGGGCTTTGGTCTTCAGGCTTGCATATGGAGGGTTCAAGCTTCAGGCCTAGGCTATCGTGATTAGAGCATCAGGCATGGGCTTTTGCGCTTTGAGCTTCAAATTTTATGCTTGGCATTTGGACATTAGGTTTCATTCTTTGTATTTTAGGCTTTGGCCTTTGGCCTTAGCGTTTGAAGCTTCAGGATTTGAGCTTCGGGCTTCGGGCTCCGGTCATAGTCTTTTAGTATTTGGGGTTTAGACTTCAGGGTTGGGCTTCGACCTTCGGGCTTTAGGATTCAAGCTTAGGCCTTTGATCATTGGGCTTCAGTCTTCAGGCATGAGCTCTAGACTTTGAGATTGGCCCTTTGGCCTTTTCACTTTGTGCTTTAGGCTATAAGATTTTGGATTCCTGCTTCATGTATTGGGCATTGGGCATTGGGCATTGGGCATTGGGCATTGGGCATTGGGCATTGGGCTTTGGGCTTTAGGCATTGGGCATTGGGCTTTGGGCATTAATCTATAGGCTAGGGCCTTCGATGTTTAGGCTTCGAGTTTCAGACTTCGATCTTGGGCTTTCGGGCTTTAAGATTTAGGCTTCAGGGTTTGGGCTTTAAGCTTAGATTTTGACTTTGGGCTTCCTGTTGTAGGCTTTGGGCATGGACCTTCGAGCTTTGGTATTGCAATTTTGGTTTTTGGGCTTTAGGATTCAAGCATCAATCTTGAGCCCTCAGGTTGCAGTCTTGGGCCTTTAGTCATCAAGATTTGGGGATAAGACTTCAGGGTTTCAAGGCCTTGGCCTTCGAATATTGGGCTTTGGGATTCAAGGTTAGGCCTTTGGTCTTTGGGTTTGTGTTTTTTAGCTGCAGTTTTTGGGCTTATACCTTCAAGCTTTAGGTTTTAGCATTGGGCCTTTGGCCTTTGTACTTTGTGCTTCGGGCTATAAGTTCTAGATTCAGGCTTTAGGCTTTGGGCTTTGGGCTTTGGCTTTTGGCCTTTGGGCATTGAGCTTTGGGCCTAGGCCTTCGATGTTTAGGCTTAGAGCATTGAATGTCGAGTTTAGGCATTTAGGCTTTAAGATTTATGCATCAGGCTTCAGGGTTTAGGCGTTGGCCTTCGAACTTTGGGCTTTGGGTACTAGGCTTTGGGCATGGACCATCGAGGCTTGATATTGCATTTTTGATCTTCGGGCTTTGGGTTTAGGCATTAAGCTTGGGCCTTTAGGTTGCTGGCTTGGTCCTTCGGTCGTCGGGATTTGTGCTTAGCACTTCAAGTTTTAAGCTTCTGGCATAGGACTTTGGGCTCTAGGCATGACCTTTTGGGCTTGAGGTTTGGACTTCGGGCTACATCATCAAGCTTGAACATGGAGGGTTCAAGCATCAAGCCTAAGCTTTCAGGATTTGAGATTCAGGCATGGGCTTTTGTGGTTTGGGCTTCAAATTTTAGGCTTGGGCATTTGGGCATTGGCCTTAGAGTTTGAAGCTTTGGCATTTGAGCTTCGGGCTCCAGGCATAGTCTTTCAGTATTTGGAGTTTAGTCTTCGGGGTTCGGCCTTCGAACTTTGGGCTTTAGGATTCAAGCTTAGGTCTTCATTCATTGGGCTTCGGTCTTTGGGCTTTGGCTTTCGGGCGTCAGGCTTTGGGCTTATAAATTCTGGTTTGGGGGTTCAAGCTTTGATCTTCAGTCTTTCGGGCTCGGTATTGGGTCTTCGAATCTCTGAACTTGAACTTTTGGCCTTCGGGCTTCTAGCTTTGGGCTTAAGCATTCATGATTTAGACATGAGCCTTCGAGTTTAGGCCTTCTGGCTTAGAGCTCAAGCCTTCAAGGTTTTGGCTTCAAGATTAGAGTTTTGGCCTTTTGACTTAGAGCTCAGGCCTACAAGGTTTTTGCTTCAAAATTAGGTCTTTAGGCTTTTGGCTTTGTGCTTCAGCTTTCAGGTTGGGCTTAGGCCTTTTGGCTTCGGGATTCGGCCCTTGGGTTTTGAGTTTAGGCCTTGTGGTTTCAGGCTTAAGAATTTGGGCTTCAAACTTAGGCCATTTGTGTTTGGCCTTCGAGCTTCAAGTTTTCAGGAATGGTCTTCGAGATTCGATCTTCTAGTTTGCACATAGAGGGTTCAAGCTTCAGGCTTAGGCCATCAGAATTTGTGCTTCATGCAAGGCTTCAAGAATTGGGTTTGTGCATTTTAGCTTTAGGCTTCATGCTTTGTGTTTTAGTCTTGGAAATTCGGCCTTTGACGTTAAAGCTTTAGGATTTGGGCCTTGGGAACCGGGCTTGGTCCTTTAGTAATTGGGGTTAGGCTCTGGGCTTAGGCCTTCAAACTTTGAGCTTCAGGATTCAAGCTTAGGCCATCGGTCATCAGGCTTTGGTCTTCAGGCTTTGGGCCTTTAGACTTTAGGCCTTCGAACTTATGGATGCGGGCATGGTCCTTCGGGCTTAAGAATTTTTAGCCATCGGCCTTCGACCTTCAAGCTTTAAGCTTCAGGCTACGGTCTTCAGGCTACGGTCTTTAGCGTGCACATAAAGGTTTCAAATTTCAATCTAGGGCCATCAGGATTCGAACTTCAGGCACGGGCTTTTAGGCTTTAGGCTTCAAATTTCATGCTTGGGCTTTTGAGCATTAGGCTTCATGCTATGTATTTCAGGCTTTGGCTTGGGCTTTCAGACTTTGGCTTTGGATTTAAGAATTTAGGCAGCTAGCTTCGACCATGAGCCTTCGGCCTTCGAGATTCAGGCTTCAAGCTATGGTCTTTGGGCGTCACTTTTCAAGCTTACACATAGTGGGTTCAAGCTTCAGGATTAGGCCATCAGGATTCGAGCTTCAGGCATGGGCATTTTCGCTTTGGGCTTTAAGCTTTAGGCTTGGGCATTTGGGCTTTAAGCTTTAGGCTTGGGCATTTGGGCTTTAGGCTCCGGGCTTTGGGCACACATCAGGATTTTCAAGCTTACAAATTTTGGGGCTTGAGGCTTTGGCCTTTGGGCTTAGTCCTTTAGACTTTAGGATTCAAACTTGGACCTATGGGCTTTGGGATTTAGGTTTCGGGCTTCGGGAAAGTGCATTCAAATGTTGGACTTTGAGCTTTGGGATTAAGCCTTTATGCTTTAGGCCTAGGCATTCAGGCCTTGAAATTCGAGCTTCGATCTCGAGCCTTTAGGCTTTGGGATTCAGGCTTGTGCCTTTAGACTTTGGGCTTCAAGCTTCGTGCTTCGATTTTCGAGCAATGGGCTTAAGGCTTTAGGCTTTAGGCTTTAGGCTTAGGCCTAGGGGATTCGACCTTTGAGCCTCGGGCCTTCAGGCATGGGCTTTCGGGGTTCAGGCTTAAGCCTTCAGGCTTGTGGCTTCTGGCTTCGAGCTTGGACATTCAAGTTCCCGGCACGAGGCCTTGGGCTTGGGCTTTGGGCTTCAGGCTTGGGCCTTCGAGCTTTGAGCATTGGACTTCGAGCTTCAGGCTTACATCTTCGGGCATGGGCCTTTACGCTTCAAGCTTCAGGCTTCATCCTTTGGCTTTCAGGCTTTGAGCTTAGAGCTCAGGCCATCATTCTTTGGGTTTCAGGGTTCACGCTTGGGTCTTCAGGCTTTAGTCTTAGGCCTTCAGAATTTAGGCATAAGCTTTTGTGCTTCGATCTTTTGCTTCGTGCCTTCAGGCTTCAAGCCTTGGGCTTTGGGCATTAAGTTTTGTACATCCGAATTTTGGCCTTCAGGGTTCAAGATTCAATCTTAGGCCTTTGGTTTCAAGCTTCGTGCTTCAAGCTTGGGCTTTTAGGCTTTAGGCTTCAGTCTCGGGTCTTTAGACCTCAGGCTTTGGCTTTCAAACTTCGCATTTCAGGGTTTAGGCTTGCACTTTTAGGGTTTGATCTTTAGGGTTAAGGATTCGAGCTTGGGCTCTCAGGCTTTAGGCTTCAGGCCTTAGCTTTTGTGCTTTTTGATTCAGGCTTAGGCCTTTGGGCATTTGGCTTAGGCTTTTAGGCTTCAGGCTATAGGCTACAGGCTACAGGCTTTTTGTCTTCGCAATTAAGGCTTGGGCCTTTAGGGTTCAAACATCAAGCTTTAGGTTTGAGCTTTGGGCTTCGGGAATTCTTCTTTAGGTTTCAAGCTTGGGTATACATGCATCGGGTTTGAGCTGCAAGCTTTGGGTTTCATGCTTTGGGTTTGGGACTTCGGGTTTCAGCATTTTGGCTTGGGCCTTTGTACTTTAGACTATGCAAATAGGCTTTCAGGCTTTGAGCTTTGTGCTTTGAGCTTGAGCAACCGGGCTTCAAGCTTTGAGATTAGACCTTCAGCCTATTGGCTTCTAGCTAAAGGCTTTGGACTTCGGCCTTTGGCCTTTGAGATTAGATGTTCGGCCATTGGCATTCAGGTTTTAGTGTTCATCCTTCGACCTTTAGGCATGAGCCTTTAGGCTTTGGGCTTTGGGTTTTGGGGACACACTTCTACTATTTGGGCTTAAAAAATGGGCCTTCAGGCTTCAGGCTATGTGCTTTAAGCTGGGGTCATCGAGCTACAGGCTTCAGGCTTTGGCCTTAATGCTTTGAGCTTTGGGCATTGCGCATCAGGTTTTGGTGTTTGAGCTTCGGGCTTTGACTTTCGGCCTTTGGGCTTCGACATTTGGCCTTCGACATTTGGCCTTCAAGCTTCGACATTCAGCCTTCGAGCTTTGGGTTTGTGCCTTTGATTTTAGGCTTCAGGCTTCAGGCTTTGAGCTTTGGGCTTGTGCCTTTAGGCTCTAGGCTTCGAGCCTCGTGCAAGCTCGAGCTTTAAGCTTGATCATTCGGACATTAGACTTCAAGATTTGGGATTAAGCCTTCAGGCTTTCAGCATAGGGATTCATGTTTGTGCTACTGACTTTGGTCTTCAAGCTTGGGCATTCGAGTAATTGAGATTTGAGCTTTGGACTTAGGCTTTTAGGCTTTGAGCTTCTGCCTTCGGGCAATGGGCTTATGACTTTGGGTTTCATGCTTTGGGCTAGTCACTTTGAGTTTCGGGCTTTAGGGTTCGAGCTACTAGTTTGGGCTTGGGCCTTCGGGCTTCTGACTAAGGTTTTTAGCTTATAAGCTTCAGGCTTCAAGTTTTAAATTTTAGCTTAGATGATTGAGTTTTAAGCTTCGAGGTTTGGGATTGGGCCTTTAGGTTTTAGGCATCTAGCTTCAGACTTCGAGCCTTGGGCTTCGGACTTTTGGCGACGGGCATCAACCTTCGGAATTCAGGGTACTAGCTTGGGCGTTTGGTCATCAAGCTTTAGCCTTTGGGCCTGGGGTTTGAGCTTTTGGCATTTGGGCCTTCAGCTTTTGGGCTTCGAGATCAGTCCTGCGTTCGAGTTTCAATATTTGGGCTCAAGCTTGGGCCTTTGCGCTCAAAGCTTGGGCCTTTGGGCTTTGAGCTTTGGGCTTCCGGCTTCAAGCTTAATGCTCAGGCCTTCGTGCTTTCGGCTTCGAGATTTGAGCTTGGGGCTTCACGCTTCAGGCTTCAGACTTGGGCCTTTAAGCATCAGGAGTGGGCTTAAAAAATGGGCCTTCGGACTCTCTCTCCAACTCTTCACCTTCTCGCCTTACCAAAAACCCTAACTCCACTTCAGCGCTCCTCCTCTTCCTTTTTCACTTCAACCCTAACCAGTAATGGCTCACAGCAAAAGGAAAGCTCCGCCTCCTTCCTTTACCTCTTTGGCGACTGAAGATGATCAATCATATGAGGAGATGCCGTCTACCAAAGAGGAAGCTGGACTTGAAGAAGAATAGGTTTCAGGGGAGGATGAGACATCAGAAAATGAAGCAACATCTGCCGACTCCTCATGTCCCTCATCTAATTCTAGCAAGGAAGATAGACTCAGAACCTTTGCCACCATTGCCATTGGCTCAACTCCACCTCGTCTTGGTTTCAAGAAAAAGGCACTAGTGGTCTAGACCTCTCTCTCCTCTATTATTCCCTCATCTTTTGTTGCTCCTTCTTCCCCTGTCCAGTCTCTACCTGCTGTAAAGAATGAAGCAACAAAATTGAAGAAGCCCTCTGTCGCCAAACCTGAGAAAGCTACAAAGAACCTAAGAATCCTGCGAGATCTACAGCCAAGCCTAAGATTACTGCAGTGGAGGCAAAGAAATCTACCATAAAAATGGAGAAGCCCACAGCAAAAATAAAAAGTACCTCTGCACAATTGAAGAAGAAGAAGACAGGCCCAGAATCTCATTCTTTTTTCCACTCAAATCGTAGGGATTGACTTAGACCAAGATTTGGCACAAAGGTTTGCACACCTCATTCCTCAAAACCTACTATTCCTTCTCCAGTTGTAGAGATCTCTGAAGAAGTAGAAAAATCGAAGACCTCAAGAAGGAAAGGAAAAGAACCAGTTGAACAATGTATTCCATTACCCAAATCTTATCGGTCCTACATCAAGAAATTCATGAAGGCAGTCAAGGATACACCTATTCTGAATGTGAGAGCAATCAAGAGGGAAAGAGTCTCTTCTTTCATCAACCAAGTTATTGATCGATATTATTGAGAGAAATGATTATTGGTGGGGATACAGATCAGCATCGAATCGGATGGCTAGGATGACGTTATGTGCTGAATCAAAATTCAAATTCAAATTAATTAGAGCTATTAGAGATTTTTATATTAGCTTTATTTAAATTTGATTTGATTTGATTCAGAGCATATCTGGAAGATTTGAAGACTCACCACATTCGAAGCTGATTTTATTTTATTGTAATAGAATTAGTTCCATATTTACTTTTATTTATTTGGTATTTTTTTTTTCTACAGTTAATATTATATTTTTAAATTTCTACATGGGATCTCTCTATATAAAAGGGTCGCCTTGCATTATAAAAGGGAGAGTATTATGATGAATGAAATTATGTTTGAATTTTCTCAGAACCTAAATCCGAGTTAAGGGGTCGATATTCCGGTGAAGGAAAGAGTAGGGTTAGCCTTTGGTGAGAATCCTCAAATTAGCCTAGTTATCCACTTTTCAAAAAAAAAGGAATCTTTTTCTTCCTGTAGCTCAACCAAAATCCAGGTCCCTTGATGTAATTTCTCAGCCCTAAGATTCATTTTCTTCTCCCCTCTATCAGCTCGGTCCGAACGCACGCTCCACCTACGAGGCGAGCGACCGCCTCTTCCTTCTCACCGCACGCCTCTGCCCCCCAGCCTTCGCGCCGCCCGCCGATCATTGGTGAGCGTCGGCGACGCCGACGTGCTCTAGTCGATCCACTCCATCGCCTCCCGGCAGCCCACCGGCCACCGGCGAGCATTGACGATGCACGCGTGCCTGCCTGAGCCCGATTGCCTGTGCCTGTGCCCGTGCGACCCACTGACTCTTGCTCTGCCTCTTGGCAGCCCACCGGCCACCAGCGAGAGTCGACGATGCACGCGCGCCTGCCTGAGCCCCACCCACGTGCCTGCACGAAGCGCCGCCCGCGTCCGCCCGCACTTGCGCGCACGCCTACCCACCTGCCCGCTCGCACCTGCCCGCACACACTCGCCTGCCCGCGCACCCGCCTGCCCATGCCCCCATCAGCACATTTGCCCGCGCCTGCCTGCGATCGCTAGCGATGGTAAATTCTTTCTCGAACCCCACTAAGTTGATTATTTGATTTCAATACAAATTATTCGCTTGATTTGAATTATTTATTTGGCTCTAATTGTGTGACCCAATATTTCTTTGTGTGTCAATTATTGTTGGATTTAACGGTGAGACGTCTGTCCTAAATTCCTGAACCTCGGATCTGATTTATTGAATTTAAATTGACGCCCCAATCTAAATTGATAAATTCTTATTTATCATATGATCCAATTTAATTTTAATATATCTTAACTTACGGGATTCAAAATCTTATTTATCATATAACTTATCAAAAAAATATTTTTCTCTTAATTAAAATAATTTGCTAATCGATTTTGCTGAATATAAATATAAAATATCATTGCCATTGTTTTCCGTCCCGCATCAACTTGGTATCAGATCATGGTTGGAATAGGGTGCATTTAGGCATATTTATTTCTGTTTGCATACGCCCACTAGGTTTAGCTTCCCTATTCCCATGGATCCCAAATTAGAAGCTATGTTGACCGAGCTTATCGCAAGGTTTGACCGCATATCTTCACCTAATAAATAACATGATCCTAGATTAGTACCATTTGCTCCAATTCCTACTCTCATTGCCAAACCTATTGAGATTGTAGGTGACCAATCTAGTTTGTTCGTGAAAGAAGCTTTGAATGAGTTTTCAACGGAGACCTTCATTCTTCCTGAAGCATTGAAACTTCATTCCTTACCTATATCCATTTATATGGCAGATCCTAGTTTAGCCGAAGAGTACGAAAAGTACGAGAATAAGATGCATAAGGAAGATAGCTATAGGATAGAAGCTGAAAGTCAAGTTGAGAAAGCAGCCATAGAGCTGAGTCATAAAGAAAAGCAGATCATAGATTCAATAGAGGCCACTAAATCATCTTATTGTGGTGATAACATTATCGATCATATTGAGATGATTATATGTCACGGTCGTTCTGAGGTCAATAGGTTTGATTTAGTTAAGTATACGGATGTATATCCTCGATTTAGTAAAAGCTCAACACCTATAGACCAATGTAGACAGATGGTGCATGAAACTGAGTTGTTGGCTACACGAGCATCTAACTGGTGTACTATACAATTCGCCAGATATTTTTGGAGAACGTTATGGCACTTATTAGGAACTGCATCTCTTGTGACTCTAACCTAATCTCCACATGCCTATAATCAGAATTATATATTCAGTAGGCACTAGTAGGGTCATCAATTAAGTCTGCATATATTTAAATTTCTTTTCATATTGTAGAATTGAGTTTAGTCAGTATTTGTATTTGCATTTTATTTTAGTTCATTGCATGTGTTAGTTTTTTTTTATTTATTTATATATTATAAAATAAATAAAATCAGTAAAATTAATGGTGAACTATTATAATTAAGTGTAGAAAAATTTTCTAAAAAATATTTTATTATGATACTTTAAGATAATTAAATCTCTAAATTAATTTATATTAAAATTTTTATTAAATTGGGTCAACTGAATAAGTTTGAATATTATTATTAGATCATGGGAATAGTTGATACTTTTAATATTTCAGATCTATCGGTTATCAGGACACAACAGTAATACCTAGTGAAACAATAGCCTTTTATTCCCTTTGAGTATAGCTTTACCCATGAGAGTCCACATCCAAAATCCACCTCAATAATTTTAGAGCTAATTGAATAAACTTGTTGAGCAAGTAATTTTAATAGAATTTAATTATCAGTGATATTTGGTTTGATGGAGAATTTTACCTTTTCAGGAGGCTGTTACAGTTGATCTGACCCACTCGGAGACACACGAGTCGCATGACCCATACTCGATGGGGTCGAGTTCCTCCCACATGGGGAGAATTGGTGGGGACACAGATCAGCATCGAATCGGATGGCTAGGATGACATCATGTGCTGAATCAAAATTCAAATTCAAATTAATTAGAGCTATTAGAGATTTTCATATTAGCTTTATTTAAATTTGATTTGATTTGATTCAGAGCATATCTGGAAGATTTGAAGACTCACCACATTTGAAGCTGATTTTATTTTATTGTAATAGAATTAGTTCCATATTTACTTTTATTTATTTGGTATTTTATTTTTTATATTTAATATTATATTTTTAAATTTCTATATGCGATCTCTCTATATAAAGAGGTCACCTTTCATTGTAAAAAGAAGAGTATTGTGATGAATGAAATTATGTTTGAATTTTTTCAGAACCTAAATCCGAGTTAAGGAGTCGATATTCCGGTGAAGGAAAGAGTAGGGTTAGCCTTTGGTGAGAATCCTCAAATTAGCCTAGTTATCCACTTTTCAAAAAAAAAAAAAGGAATCTTTTCCTTCCTTGAGCTCAACCAAAATCCAGGTTCCTTGATGTAATTTCTCAGCCCTAAGATTCATTTTCTTCTCCCCTCTATCGGCTCGGTCCGAACGCACGCACCACCTGCGAGGCGAGCGACTGCCTCTGCCTTCGCGTCGCCCGCCTCTGCCCCCCTGCCTTCTCGCCGCCCGCCGGCGTTCTCTAGTCGATCCACTCCACCGCCTCCCGGCAGCCCGTCGGC
This sequence comes from Apostasia shenzhenica, assembly GCA_002786265.1. Lineage (NCBI taxonomy): Eukaryota > Viridiplantae > Streptophyta > Magnoliopsida > Asparagales > Orchidaceae > Apostasia > Apostasia shenzhenica. The sequence goes on along the minus strand of KZ452042.1, from coordinate 451,418 downwards.
CACCGACGAGGGTCGACGACGCACGTGTTCCCGCCCGAGCTCCGCCTGCATGCCCTCCCGACTGCCGTCGGCGCCCCACTGCCTGCGCCTGCGTCCGCGCGCCCCTCCGACTCCGGCTCTGCCTTCTGGCAGCCCGCCGGCCACCGGCTAGCATCGATAACACAAGCGCCCGCCCGAGCTCCACCCGCGTGCCCATCCGAAGCACATCCGCGGTGCCCTCACAGAAGCGCCGCCCGCTGCCTGCCCAGCGTCGCGCGCGGCATCAATGTACCGACGCCCTCGTGCCTGCTTGCGCCTGCCCGCACGCACCCGCCTGCCCGCGCGCCAATCTGCGCGCTTGCCCGTGCCTGCCTGCGATTGCTAGCGATGCTAAATTCTTTCTCGAATCTCACTAAGCTGATTATTTGATTTTAATACAAATTATTCGCTTGACTTGAATTATTTATTTAGCTCTAATTGTGTGACCCGATATTTCTTTGTGTGTCAATTACTATTGGATTTAACGGTGAGACGTCTATCCTAAATTCCTGAATCTCGGATCTGATTTATTGAATTTAAATTGACGCCCTAATCTAAATTGATAAATTCTTATTTATCATACGATCCAATTTAATTTTAATTTTAAAATATCTTAATTTACAGGATTCAAAATCTTATTTATCATATAATTTATCAAAAAAATATTTTTCTCTTAATTAAAATAATTTGCTAATCGATTTTGCTGAATATAAATATTAAATATCATTGGCATCGTTTTCCGTCCCGCATCAGTTATCCTGTTATCATCCTTATTATCTTGATGTAGTGAAACTCTTTTATGCCAATCTAGAGATTGACTTAGAGGCTAGGACTCTCACCTCTTCTGTTCTAAACATTTCTTTTAAAATTTCAGCTCAAGATCTCATCAACCACTATGATTTTCTGATTCTTGATAACCCTATTACTCTAGAAGACCTTAAGGTTGATCCCAGCACATTCTTAGATGCTGAAACAATTCTGGGTTATAGTCTTGAATATAATCCACCTGGAGTTAAGAAACATGTGGCTAGAAAGATTAAACATTTAGCTTCTTGTAGTATCAGGCAAAAACACTTGGCAAAATACTACAAGAATGCTTTCTTCAAATTCATGGCCACAAAGATGAGCGGACTCATATGCATCAAGCTGCAGTCTACCATCTACTTCAGGGAAGAACTCTAGACACTATAGGGATCATCTTTTATAGTCGAGAAAATTGTTGCAATATTGCTCAAAAGGGCAAATATATATAAATTTTTCACTATGACAACATTATTTGTGACTTTCTTGCCATTCATCATGATGTAAATCTGTCCTGTTTTGTCAAAGAAGCCAGATATTATAGTTTTTCCTAAGACATCTTCAAACTATATCAACCCAAGCCTTCCTTCAAGAATGTTGCTGCCAAACCTTATCAAGAAGCCTCAACATCCTCTTCTTCCTCCTCTCACAAATCTACCCATCCTTCCACTTCATCTCCCTTTATATCTCAGTTTGCCAAATTTATTGTTGACTCAATTGAGACTATTGGAGATCTAGCTGAATCCAATAGCCAAAAAACCCTTAGTCTCCAAGCTTATATGGACACTCTTAGTAGTTTCACTATTGAAATTGCTAAGCTTGCAAGCTACAACAGAGAAATGCTTGAAAAGTTGAGTCAAAAAGTTGATCACTTAGCTAAAAAGCTAATCCCTCTTCTTCTAACAAGAAATGATGGTTTAGAGTTATTTATATAATGATTATATGAATAAACTCTTTAATATTTTCAGCACTATTTTTATATTACTGTTCTATATTATTATGTCTGAATATTATAAGCAACATTAGATGCTTTTTCTCCTATCTTGATCATCTTTTTGATGATGCCAAAGGGGGAGAAAAGAATATGTTATTATGTAGTGTGTTATCTGTATTTTTGTGATCAATATTTATTCACTCTGATCTGCAATGTCAATATTTTTATTTGCTCTGATTTGCAATATCAATTTACGGTCTTTTTCTTTTGTGTGCTACAATTGAGGGGGAGCATGCCATAATGTGTATATTTTACTAATGTTTCTATCTCATATTTCAAGCATTTAATTTATTAATATTTTACTAAGGGGAGCAACTCATACTGCTATCTCTTTTATTCCCCTAGCACACTAAATTAATTATCATCATCAAAAAGGGGGAGATTGTTGAACCTCTCAATTTTGATGATTATAATTAATTTAGTATTATGGACTAATCATCTTATTAAGTATGTTATCAGGTTATTTGTCATAATTGAGGTGAATGTCTAAATTCAAGTTCAAGAAAAGAAGTATACTACATAGTTTATTTTTATTTTTTTTCTAAGACATAATTATAAGCATGCATATTTTTGCCAAGGATTTAACTTATACTCAATCTTAGTCAGCCTAAGGTCTATCCATTCCTTGATAATCTTTGCTGTGAAATTCATCTCTACAGCTATAGGAAAATCGGTCGATTTTCAAAATTAATCGGATTTCTCTAGACAGGCCCAAACACAACTGCCCAGCTGATAGTTTGGCCCATCCAAATCTCCAAAATTGAAAATATCTTATTTTTACTACTTTGTTCCTAGAAGCTCACTTTAAAAATATATTTTAATTTGAAACATCCTTCAAAAATTATTTCTTTACTCTTTGTTCATTCTAAAATAAAAAAATACTTGTATTTCCCATTCCACTTGTTCTTTCTGCAGTCTTTGAATTTTGTGCTGAATATATTGCCCACCTAATTAAGCTCTCTAATATGTCAAAATTTATCTTAGGTAGTACTCTCTCTTTGTTTTAGCCTTTGGGTGAAAGTTTGGGTGTTTTAGCCTTCTTTTAGCTATTTTTAAATTATATTTTCTTGCTGAAAATACTCCAATATATTTTATTATGGGAAATGGACAAAACTACTATTCTATGCTTATTTACGTCAGCTTTTTTCCCAAATTTTATTTTTAAAGTATTTTCTTTGTTCCAAGCATGGTTGGACTTGACATTTATCCTTAAAATACAAACCCAACTGAACCCAATCTGCCTCCAATGTTCCAATGGACACATCATCACCCAAAAATGTTCAAAATGCCTTCTGCTTGATATTTCCTCACTGGTCCACTTGTATGACATGTCAAAATAGTTGTCTACAATTAGCTAATTCAAATAAAGGGCAAATATTTCAAGCTTCATGCTTACCATCTGCTGTTAGAAAATAAAAGCATACATTTCCTATTGTTCAATACTTCTCTTCCTACTCAAAAAATCTTCTAAGCTCTCCTTTAAGCTTCTACTTACAAACAAATCTCTTCAAGGAGAAACAAAAGAAAGAAAGAGTGTTGTGCTTTTCACTGTTCTGAAGCCAAGATTAGTAATCCTCATTGTTCACATTCTTTCTTGGCTTTTCAGTTTTGTCGTAGTCTCAAATTTTTCATAATCTAAACCTTCAATGTTTTTCTTTTTGTTGCACAATAAAAGCAAGACTGTATAGCTAATAGTTTTGTATCTTAAAGCTTACTTTTTCTGAATATTTTGAGAAGTTTGTTTTTGCTTAACCATTATACTTTCTCCTTTTCTTTTACCCTAAGATTACAGAATTTAATTTTGGACTTTTATGAGTTTTAACTTTTAGCAAGTTGTTGTATGCATAGAGCTCTTCACTGTAATTTTTTTTTTGTGCTTAAGTTATAATCAAGCTAGCAAGGCTAGCAAAATCTTGTACCATTCTCTATTTTCTTCTGAGTTTATTTTACAGGTTTGCTCGGCTTTAGTACCTGCAAAAAGCCATGGTGTATAGGTTTTCTTGGCCTTTGTTCCTATAAAAAGCCATAGGATTGTATCGGATTTATTCGGCTTGTTTCCCATAAAAAGCCGGGGAGATTTAGTGGAAAATTTCATTTAGGGAGCGTGGGGAGTGGACTAGGCAGTAAGTCGAACCACTATAAATTTATTGTGTTCTTCTCATTTTTACTCCCAAATTCTCTTGAACTAAATTGATATAACATATCTAAATTCAAGTATTTTAAAGTTATAAAAAACCTACAATAATTTCATTCAAAACAGATATATGATTAGTAAACTTTAAATTTATTATTTCTGGTCTTTTTTGAATTCATTTCTACACTGCTCTGTGAACCTTGATCAATTCTCAAAATCAATCAGATTGTTTAGGTAAAATTTTCTGCACTACTCTGCGAACTTTGATCAATTCTCAAAATCGACCCGACTGTTCGGGTAAAATTTTCTTCACAGATTTTTTGTCTAGGTGATCTCTGAATTCAGTGTACTTGGTCAATTTTAAAAACTTAAGTATACTACTTCTTATTTCTCTCATTTCTAAATTAAAAGTAATCAACTAAATTTTTTTTAAATCCCAATTCACCACCCTCTTGGGAAGTCTCTGGGCCAACACAATGCTTGAAGCCCGAAGCACAAAGTGCGACGGCCAAAGGGCCAATGCCAAAGCCTAAAGCCTAAAACTTAAAGGCATGAATGCTGAAGCCTGAAAGCCCAAGCCCAAAGACTGAAGCCCAATGACTGAACTCCTAAGCTTGAATCCTGACGCTCGAAGTTCAAAGGCCCACCCCGAAGCCTAAATACCAAAGACTATGCCTGGAGCCCGAAGCTCAAATCCCAAAGCTTCTAACTCTAAGGCCAAATGCAAAAGCCTAAAATACAAACCATAAAGCCTAATGCCCAAATGCACAAGCCTGAAATTTGAAACCCAAAGTACAAAAGCCACTACTTGAAGCTCAAATCCTGATAGCCTAGGCCTGAAGCTTGTACCCTCTATGTGTATGCTTGATGACCGTAGCCCGAAACCTAAAGCTCGAAGCCCGAAGCTGAAAGACCAAGCCCAAAAGGTCATGCCCAAAGCCTAAAAGGCCGATGCCCGAAGCCTAAAGCTCGAAGTCCCAAGCTTAAATCCCGACGACTGAAGGCCCAAGCCCGCAACCTGAAGGCCTAAGCTTGATGCCTAAATCCTAATGCCAGAAGACCGAAATTGCAATACTAAAACTCGAAGGTTCATGCTCAAAGTCTAGAACCCTGAAGCTTGATGCTTAAATTTTAAAGCCTGAATGCCCAAACTCGATGTTTGAACTTCGTCGTTTAAATGAGTTTCGAAGTTCAACCTTAGGCCTTTAAGCTTTGAGATTTAAGCTTCAGGGTTTAGGCTTTTGCCTTCCTGTTCTAGGATTTGGGCATGGACCTTTGAGCTTTAGTTTTCCAGCATTGGTCTTCATGCTTTAGGATTTAGGCATCAAGCTTGGGCCTTCAGGATGTGGAGTGGGCCTTTGTCTGTTGGGCTTTGAGCTTGGGACTGCAAGCTTTAGGCTTTGGGCATGACCCTTTGGGCTTGGGCTTTGGGCATTGGGTTTCGGCTTAGAGGTTGGTCATTCGTCTATCCGGCTTTGGCCTTCGGGTTTAAGCCATTGCGCTTCAGCATTTATGATTGGTGTTTAGTGGATTGTGCTTCGATATTCTGGATCTAGCCTTCAGATTTTGGGATTGAGGCTTCGGCCTTTAGACTTTGTGGTACGAGTTTTTGGCTTTAGAATTTGAGCTTTAGACTCCAGGAATTGTGCTTGAGCCTTAGGGCTTCAGGATTGGGCTTTGGGTTTGATCTTCAACCTTTAAGATTTGCGAGGGCTGGTATGTGTAACCAATCCCTCGGTGTCGGTTAAATTTAAATTTAAATTTTTGATTAATTAAAATTTATTATGTAGGAATTATATATTCATGAGAAATTAACATTAAATTAAATATATGAGAATATTAAATATTTATTTTTGTTTGATTCAAAATTTTAAAAATGGCTGAAATTAATATTTAATTTTAATTAAATCTGTGATTATTTAAATTCAAATCCAATGAATCTAATAACCCATTAAATATCCATAACCACCTCCTTAAATTAAGGCTAAGAAAATTACAGAAATACCCCCAGATTATTATTTAGGGAAGGAGAAAATAGAGATTTCTGCCTTTAAACATCGATTCAACTCTTTCCCATCCCATAACTGTCGCCGGCCTAGAGAGGGAGATGAGAATAAGTGACGTCTGCTAGAAGAGGAGAAGAAAGAGAAGCCGGTGTATCTCCTCTCCAAATTGACGATTATTTTCTTCATTTTCTTCTCGATCTACACGTTTTCGTGGCTTGGACCGATCTAGCAATTTGGACGTATCTCTTTCTCTTCGGATCTCAAGGAAATCCAAGATCATGGTTGAATTTGAGGTAAGTTTTATTCTAACTTTAACTCATATAAATTAAAATTTGAAAACCAATTGAGTATTTTGATAAATTTTAGGAGATTCTCTAACTATTAGCTTAAATTTAATCAAAGAAAAAATTCACCATAATTTGACAAGAAATTGAATAAAATTTAATATTTAATTATTTGTGAAATTATTTTATTACATTGCTGATATTTTCTTCATGTTTATGACTGTAAATTTTCGTTTATGACTTAAAATATCTTATTTAGAAGAAATTTATTAGATTATACACATGTTTATATATTGCGGAATATTTCTGTTTCGGATCTGAGCCTTTGTAGTTGCATTAGTTTGAGATACTAAATGATCTCGAATTTTGATGGAATTTTGGGTGATAAGTTAGATCTTGAGTTACCTACAACTTTTATGAAGGAACGTTTGATTAATCTGAAATTCAAAGTATGATTTTTGGTGTCATTAGTAACTTCTAACAGAAATTCGGATTTTCTGACCGAGTTTTAGTTCATAAGAATTTGATTTGTACCTAAATGAATTTGGATTAATATAGAAATTTATATAAAGAATAAGGACACATTTATACTATAACTTTTATATAAGAAATCTTCCTTTAAAAACATTCATTTTGGATGAGATTTTATTGGAGAACTTGGACATAAATTCTGTTTTGAAAGGAGTTTATGTATCACATGTAAATTAAAATGGAGATCTTTAAGTTTAAAATGATTGCTATTAAATGAGAATTTAGAGATTATTAGATTATTTGATTATTTATCATATTATTATAGGTGCTCTTATTAATTAGCCTAGAAAATATATATTTTATTATTAGAGTCCAAACAGTTGATGTTACTTTGGCAGTGATGTAGTTATTATTTTGAGAATTGGACTTATGAAATCGATTTCAATATTATGAGATATTTGAGGATTTATGATTTAATTAATTTTTTGATAATTTGGAGTTGATCATGATTCAATTGATTTATTTTAATATGAGGCTCAAATGTGTGGATTATAATTATATTATTTAGCCTCTCATTATACTCTTTATCAAACTTTATATTTGAGTTTCACAAATTATATGTGGAGATTTAATGATCTTTATTAATCAGATTAAAATATCCTTGAAGTATCATGGTTTTTTTATTTGGTGATTGCTGAATTACTGGTAGAGATTTAATTCAAATAGGAGAGATGACTAAAAATTAATTATCGAGATTTATGAGGTATAGAAGATTTGTGAAAGTTGGATAATATATAGTGCATGTTAATATTATTGAATTAATTGCTAGCTCTATTTGTTTAGTCAATAAAGAAAAATATATAATAACAATGATATGTTCTATTCCTTGACTGTGACACCTACGGGATGAAACAATGTACGACTTATCGTCACATTCAATGTGAATATATTGACTTTATTGTTGACACCTACGGGAGATGGGCAAGTGTACGGACTTGTCGTCCACATTCTATGAGAATATATTAACTTGTGTTGTGACACCTAGGGAGGATAAGGGTTGTATGAATTTGTCGTCACATTCAAATGTGGATATATATTGACTTGCGACTGTGACACCTACGTGAGGTGCAAAGTGTACGGATTGTCGTCACATTCTATTGAGAAATATATTGACTTGTGTTGTTGTCGAAACCTACGGAGGATAAGTGTAGTGAATTTGTCGTCACATTCAATGTGAATATATTATTGAACTTGCGACTGTGACACCTACGGGAGGAGGACAAGTGTACGGACTTGTCGTCACATTCGATGATAATATATTGACTCGCGACTGTGAACCCTACGAGGGGCAAGTGTACGGACTTATCGTCACATTCAAAGATATTAATTGATATTTAAGCAAGTGATGAGCTGTTATGTGACAAAATTTTATAATCAAGATTTTAAAGGCGACAATGGATTAAAAGTTAAATGTGATTTTCTGTGGGATTACGCACATGCCTTAGCTCGAGCATTATGATATATATATAGGGCGCGACGGCGTCCATTGCCATTATGGCTATTGCCAACAGGGCTAAGGGGTGAAAACTCCCAAAACTGATTGAGGACCTCACATCTTTTTGCCATTTATGGGCTATTGCCTTCGGGCTAGGGTGACGATCCCAAATGTGTAAAAGGCAGCTGAGGTCGTTTAGTACGAGAAATCACGGGCCCAAAAGATAAAAGTGAAAGTAAAAAAAAGAAAATTTGCTCTGTTACTTATATTTATTTTCATCGTTTCTTTTATATGCTTGATTGTTTGTACTTGCTATGCAAATTATATTATGTTTGTTTCATAATTATTGTTCATGTTGTGTTATTTAATTTCTTTATCATACATGCATGCTTAATTAAATCTTATGTTATATGTGTTTAATTTGTTTGTTATTTCTTTGTATTTTCATGTTCAATGTGTTATTATTATTATTGTTTTATTTTTATTTAAAGGCTTTGTTAGTGTATAACCTACGAGTCTGTTCTAACAGACTCTTGTCACTAACGTGGCAGGTACTGGCAGCACTTTGTCACGGGAATTGGGAGAATGCCAGTCAAGAAAAGAAATAGTTTATTGTCTTATTTCCTAGAGAGTGACCATTTACTTATTGTGTCAGTTGAGACTATTAGTGTCTGATTCATTTACTTTAGTTGGATATTTTATTCTATTCTAAGATTTAGTATTGTGAACTCTGTGTTAGTAGCTTTTGATCTATTTAGTTTCTTCCCGCTGTTTGAATTAATCTTCCTTCTCCCCTAACTTAAGAAAAAAAAAATTAGTTGTGACGGCTAGGGACGTCACAAGTAGTGGTTATCAGAGCGCCAGGTTGTCCTTTTTCTTTAATGAGAGTCGTGACTGGGGTAAAATATAGGACTGGGAAATACACAAGCACTAGTACCTATCACCTTTTTTTGCTGTTTTTTTGTGTTAACATATATTGTAACAGGAGGAATCAAGCTGCAGATCAGGTCTCTGAGAATGTGGTACGAAAATTAGCTTTATAAGTTTATTTCACTTGACGATGTGTGAATGTCGTTACTACTACGGGTACGACGATTAGTGTGACGTTCTTGTGTGAATATAGAGCTCACAATCAAGGATCGAATTTCTCGAGCTCTTTTGACTAAATTTCGAGGACGAAATTTCTTAAGGTGGGGAGATTGTAGCATCCCGGTAAATTTAAATTTAAATTTTTGATTAATTAAATTTATTATGAGGAATTAATATTATTCATGAGAAATTAACCATTTAAAATTAAATATATGAAATATTAAATATTTATTTTGTGATTCAAAAATTTAAAATGGCTGAAATTAATATTTAATTTAATTAAATCTGATTATTTAAAATTCAAATCCAATGAATCTAATAACCCATTAAATATCTAACACCTCCTTAAATTAAGGCTAGAAAATTACAGAAATACCCCAGATTTTTATTTAGGGAAAGAAATAGAGATTCTGCCTTAAAACATCGATTCAACTCTTCCCCTCCCATAACTGTCGCGGCCTAGAGAGAGAGAGAGAAAGTGACGTGCTAGAGAGAGAAAGAAGCCGGGATCTCCCTCAAAATTGACGATCTTTCTTCATTTTCTTCTTCGATCTACACGTTTTCGTACGGCTTGGACCGGATCTTAGCAATTTTGGAGTGATCTTTTCTCTTCGGATCTCAAGGAAATCCCAAGATCATGGGTGAATTGAGGTAAGTTTTATTCTAACTTAAACTATAAAATTAAAATTTGAAACCAAATTTGAGTATTTTGATAAATTGTAGGAGATTTCTCTAACTATTAGGGCTTAAATTAATCAAAGATAAAAATTCACATAATTTGACAAGAATTGAATAAATTTAATATTTAATTATTTGTGAAATTTATTTTATTACATTGCTGATATTTTCTTCATGTTTTATGACTGTAAATTTCGTTTATGACTTAAAATTATCTTATTAGAGAAATTTATTTTAGATATACACACGTGTTATATATTGCGGAATTATTTCTGTTTCGGATCTGAGCCTTTGTAGCATTAGTTTGAGATACTAAAATGATCTCGGATTTTGATGAATATTTGGTGATAAGTTAGATCTTGAAGTTACCTACAACTTTTATGAAGGAACGTTTGATTAATTCTGAAAATACAAGTATGATTTTTGGGCATGTCATTATAACTTCTAACAGAAATTTGGATTTTCTGACCAGGAGTTAGTTCATAAGAGATTTGATGTACCAAAATGAATTCGGATTAATATGAAATTTTTATAAAGATAGAGGACACATTATACTATAACTTTTATATAGAAATCTTCCTTTAAAAAGTTCATTTTGGATGAGATTTTATTGGAGGGACTTGACTTAAATTCTGTTTTGAAAGAGTTTATTATTCACATGTAAATTAAATGGAGATTTCTTAAGTTAAATGATTGCTATTTAAATGAAAATTTGGAGATTATTAGATTATTTGATTATTATTCAATATTTAATATAGTGCTCTTATATATTAGCCTAGAAATATATATTTTATTATTTTAGAAGTCCAAACAGTGTGAGTACTTTGGCAGTGATGTTAGTTAATATTTAGAAGAATTGGACTTATGAAATCGATTTCAAATATTATGAGATATTGAGGATTGATGATTTTAATTAATTTTTGATTATTTGGAGTTGATCATGATTCAATTTGATATTATTAATATGAGGCTCAAATGTGGATTATAATTATATATCTTGCTCATATACTTCTTATCAAACTTTAATTGAGGTTTCCACAATTATATGTGGAGGTTTCATGATCTTTATTAATTCAGATTAAATATCCGTAAGATATCATGGTTTTTTTATTGGTGATTGCTGAATTACTGTAAGAGATTTAATTCAAATAGGAGAATGACTAAAAATTAAATTATCGAGATTATGAGGTATAAGAAGAATTTGTGAAAGTATGGATAATATTATAGTGCATGTAAATTATTATGAATTAATTGCTAGCTCTATTTGTTTAGTCAATAAAGAAAAATATATAATACAATGATATGTCTATTCCTTGACTGTGACACCTACGGGATGACAAATGTTACGACTTATGTCACATTCAATTGTGAATATATTGACTTATGTTTGTGACACCTACGGGAGGCGAAGTGTACGGACTTGTCGTTCACATTCTATGAAGAATATATTAACTTGTGGTTTGTGACACCTACGGGAGGATAAGTGTATGAATTTGTCGTCACATTCAATGTGAATATATATTGACTTGCGACTGTGACACCTACGGGAGGGCAAGTGTACGGAATTGTCGTCACATTCTATGAGAATATATTGACTTGTGTTTGTGAAACCTACGGGAGGATAAGTGTATGAATTTGTCGTCACATTCAATGTGAATATATATTGACTTGCGACTGTGACACCTACGGGAGGACAAGTGTACGGACTTGTCGTCACATTCGATGATAATATATTGTACTCGCGACTGTGACAACTACGGCGAGGGCAAGTGTGGGACTTGTCCGTACATTCAAAGATATAATTGATATTTAAGCAAGTGTATGAGCTTGTTTATGTGACAAAAATTTATAATCAAGATTTTAAAGCGGACAATGGATAAAAGTTAAATGTGATTTCTGTGGGATTACGCACATGCCTTAGCTCGAGGCATATGATTTATATTATAGGCGCGACGGTGTCCTATTGCCATTATGGGCTATTGCCAACAGGCTGAAGGGGTGAGAAACTCCCAAAACTGATTGAGGACCTCACATTTTGCCATTATGGGCTATTGCCTTCGGGGCTAGGGGATGACGCATCCACCAAATATGTGTAAAAGGCAGCTGAGGCGGTAGTACGAGAAAATCACGGCGGGCAAAAGATAAAAGTGAAAGTAATAAAAAGAAATTTGCTCGTTACTTATATTTCTATTTCGTTTCTGTTTATATGCTGATGTTGTACTTGCTATGCAAATTATATTATGTTTTGTTTCATAATTATTGTTCATGTTGTGTATTTAATTTCTTTATCAACATGCATGCTTAATTAAAATCCTATGTTATATGTGTTTAATTTTGTTTGTTTATCTTATTATATCATGTTCAATGTGTTATTATTATTATTTTGTTTAATATTTTATTTAAAGGCTTTGTTAGTGTATAACCTACGAGTCTGTTCTAACAGACTCTGTCACTAAGTGGCAGGTACTGGAGCACTTGATCACGGGGAATGGGGAGAATGCCAGTCAAGAAAAAAGAAATAGTTTTTTGTCATTATTTCCTAGAGAGTGACCATTTACTTATGTGTTCAGTTTGAGACTATAGTAGTTCTGATTCATTTACTTTTAGTTGGATATTTATTCTATTTCTAAGATTTAAGTATTGTGAACTCTTGTAGTAGCTTTGATATATTTAGTTTTCTTCCGCTGTTGAATAATCTTTCCTTCTCCCCTAACTTTAAGAAAAAAATTAGTGTGACGGCTAGGGACGTCACAGTATTAGGCCTTCTAACTTTTGGGATTGAGCTTTTGGCCTTCGAGCATTCGAGCTACAGGCTTGAGCCTTCGAGTTAAGGACTTCTGGCTTAGAGCTTAGGCCTTCAAGCTATTGGCTTCAAACTTAGGTCTTTAGGCTTTTGGCTTTGGCCATCAGGCTTTGAGCTTCGGGGTATGGGTTGGGGCTATAGGCTTCAGCCTTCTGATCTCAGATGTTAAGCTTGCGCCTTCAAGCTTGGAGGTTCGAGCTTTAGGCTTTGACTTTTGGTCTTGTGGCTTCGGGCTTGGGCCTTCGGGCTTTGGTTTTGGCCAATGGCCTTCGGGCTTTGGCTTTGGCCAATGGCCTTCGGGCTTTGGCTTTGGCCAATGGCCTTCGGGCTTTCGCTTTGGCCAATGGCCTTCGGCCTTCCAGCTTCAAGCCTCGAGCAACGGTGTTTGGACTTCAGTCTTCAGGCTTGCACAAATAGAGTTCAAGCATTGGCCATCGGGATTCGAGCTTTAGGCACAGGATTTTGTGCTATGGGCTTTAAGCTTCACGCTTGGGCATTTAGGCTTTAGGCTTCATGCTTTGTATTTTGGGCTTGGGCCTTTAGCCTTTGAGTTTGAATCTTTGGGATTAGAGCTTTGGGCTTTGGGTTTAGTTGGTGTTTGGGGTTCAGGATTTGAGCTTCAGCCTTTAAACATTGTGTTTGAGCTTCAACATTCATGCTTTTAGGCTCGATCTTGGGTCTTCGACCTTTTGACATTGAGCTTTTGGCCTTTGGGCTTCGAGCTTTAGCATTCGAGCTTCGAACTTGGGCCTTCGAGTTTAGGCCTTTAGGCTTAGAGCTCAGGCCTTGAAGGTTTTGCCTTCAAGCTTAGGTCTTTAGGCTTTTGCTTTGGCCATTAGCCTTTGAGCATCTGGATTCGAGCTTTGGGCCTTGGATTTTTGGTTGGGCTTGGGCCTTCATGCTTGGGCCTTTGAGTTTCAGCCTTCGACTTTCGGGTTTCAAGTTTAGGCCTTGTGGGTTCATGCATGGGCTTCGGATTTTGGCTTCAGGGTTAAGAATTTAGGCTTCTAGCTTAAGCCATTGGCCTTCGGCCTTCGAGCTTCAGGCTTCAGGATACGGTCTTCGGGCTTTAGTCTCTTGCTTGCACATAGAGGGTTAAAGCTTCAAATTAGGGCATAAGAATTCGAGCTTCAGACATGTGCTTTTGCGCTTTGGGTTTCAAGCTTTGGGCTTAGGCATTGGGGCTTTAGGCTTCATGATTTGGACTTGTGCCTTCAGGATTTCGGCATCGAGCATAGGGCGTTGGCCTTCAGGTTTGGACTTTCATGCTTTAAGCTTCGGGCTTCAAGCATCTTGCTTGAGTCTTCGGCCTTCAAGTTTTAGGGTTTGAGTTTGGGCCATTCAAGCTTTGGGCTTGGGCCTTCCATGTTTTTAGCTTTGGGTTTGTGTCTATATGCTTGGGGGATTCAGGCTTTGAGCTTCAGGCTTTGGGATTCTGGCATGGGCCTTTGACCTTCAAGCTTAATCTTTTGGGTTTCAAGCTTTTGGCTTCGGGGTGGTTTGGGCTTGGGCGTTAAGGCTTCAAGCTTTATGCTTAGCCATTCAGGCTTTAGCTTTGGGATTCGGGCTTCGAGTTTCAGTCTTCAAGCTTTAGGCTTTGGGCTTCGGGCTTGGGACTTTTAATATAGAACATTAGGCTTGGTCCTTCAGGCTTGGGCCTTCGAGCTTTAGGCTTCAAGTTTAGGCCTTGTGACTTTGGGTTTGGGCCTTCGGGGTTCTAGTTTTAGGCTTAGGAATTTGGATTTCTAGTTTCGGCCTTTCGCCTTTGAGCTTCATGCTTCGGGCTACAGTCTTTGGGCTTCATGTTTCAAACTTGCACCTAGAGGGTTCAAGCTTCAAGCTTAGGCCATCAGGATTCGAGTTTTAGGCATAGGCTTTTGTGCTTTGGGCTTCAAGCTTCAGTCTTAGGCATTTGGGTTTCCAACTTCATGCATTGGTTTTTAGGCTTAGGTCTTTGGCCTTCGAGTTTTTTTTTTTTTTTTTTTTTTTTTTGTTGTCTAAAACCTTCGAGTTTGAAGCTTCAGGTTTTAAGCTTTAGGGTTCAGGCATAGTTCTTTGGTATTTGGGGTTTAGACTTTGGGCTTTAGGATTCAAGCTTAGGCATTTGGTCATTGGGCTTCGGGCTTCAAGCTTGGGCTTTTGGACCTCAAGCTTTGGGCTTGCACCTTTAGGCTTTGGACTTCGGCCCTAAACCTTTGGCCTTTGGGCTTCAGTCTCCTGCCTTTAGGATTCAGACATCAAGCATGGCCCTTCAAGTTACGGGCTTGGGCCTTTAGCCTTCGGGCTTTGAGCTTGGGACTTCAAACTTCAAGCATTCAGCTTGGGCCTTTTGGCTTGGGCTTTGGGCTTCGAGCTTCAGGCTTGGGCATTCATCGGGCTTTGGCCTTTGGGTTTAGGTCATCATACTTTGCCTTTTTGCTTGGTATTTCAAGCTTCGGGCTACTTGCTAGGGCCTTTGGGTTTTAGCATTCTAATTTTGAGCTTGAGGCCTAGATAATTAGGCTTCTTGGTTTGGGCTTTGGGCTTTTGGATTTGAGCTTCAGGCTTGGGAATTATGTTTGGGCCTTCAGGCTTTGGGCTTGGGCTTCAAGATTTGAGCCTTAAGTTTTTGGCTTTAACTTTCAATCTTCCGCATTTGGGCTTGGGTCTTCGATCTTCAGCCTTTGGGCTTCGGACCTGAGCCTTCAGGCTTCAATCTTTGAGCTTTAAGCTTCAAGGTTTAAGCTTCAGGCATATGCCTTTAGGATTCAAAATTCGAGCCTGAGTCTTTGGGTTTGGGACTTCAAACTTCGGGATTTAGGCATGGCCCTTTGGGATTTGAGCTTCAAGCTTGGGCTTTTGAGCTTTGGGTTTCAGGCTTCAAGATTGAGCCTTCATGTTTCAGGCTTCAAATTAGAGCTTCGGGCTTCAGGTTTCAGGTTTGTGGCTTCGGGCTTTGGCATTTGAGATTCAGGCTTAGTTCTTTGGGCTTTGGGATTTGGGCTTTGCACTTGAGCTTTCGGGCTTCAACTTCAACCTTAGACCATTAGGGTTCGTGCTTCATGCTTCTAGCTTTGGCTTTCAGGCTTCGGGCATTAGGCTTCGTGCTCTTCGAAGTTCAGAGGCCAGCCCGTACCCAGTCTTAAGCGTCAAAAGCTGGCGCACTGCCTATGTGTACTTTTGATTCCCGAATATATATCTCTGCTTATACTTTTGCTGCTTCTTCCCCTTAAGTGACCACATCCAAAAAAGCTTCTTTTGTCGTTCGTGCTCGCGGAGCTGCCGAAAGTGCCGCTTCAGGTCGAGGTTCGTATGGCACTTGCGACCACAGACACTGCAGACGTAGGGCTCGTCGGGGACAAGAAAGCCCTTTCATTTGAGGACATCGAGGCGGTGGCTCTCCCGCCAATTTTTGATGACCCATTGAGGAAGATGGAGGAAAGTGTGGCGGTTAGCGTATGCTGATATTTTGACGACGCGACCGAAGGATTCAGCAACCTGCCTGATTGAGACAGCGGTGCTGTACGGTTCGCCACGGGGTAGCTTATTGTCGAGGTCCCAGAGAACGATTACCTTCTGCTTGCGTGAGGACCAGGGACCGTCGCGATCGCGAATGATCTCAATATCAGCCGAGGAGGCTAGTGACCTGCTGGAGATGGCAGCGATAGGGCAGGGAAAAGTCAAAGATTAGGGGTTTGGGCTTCAGGATTTTGGCTTGGGCCTTCCAATATCGAGCTTCAAGTTGGGACTTTGAAATTCGGGCTTTAGGCTTAGGCCTTCGGGCTTCAATTTGGGGCATCAAGTTTTGGGCTTCGTATTTGGGTTTTAAGCTTAAGGCTTTAGGCTTCCGCCTTTGAGCTACAAGCTTTGGGCATAGACCTTCAATTTGAGCTTTGGGATTTGGGAATAGGACTTCAGGCTTTAGGCTTAGGCCTTCGAGCTTCGGGCTTAGGCCTTTAGGTTTTGGGCTTCAGGCTTCAACATTTGGGATTCAGTCTTCTAACTTTGGGCTTGGGCTCTTTGTCTTTGAGCTTCAGGCTTTGAGCTTCTGGCTTTGGGCTATAGGCTTTGAGCTTCAGTCTTCAGGGTTTAAGCTTAGGCTATCGGGCTTTAGGCCTCAGGGTTGGGCCTTTAGGCTTTAGGCATCAGGATTTGGATTTCAAGCATATGCCTTTAGGCATCAAGCGAGGGCATTCAGCTTTGAACCTTGGGCTTGGCCCTTTAGGCTTCTAGCTTTGTGCTTAGGGCGTGCATTTTCGAGCTTCAGGCTTCCGGCTTTGGACTCGTGCCTTCAGGATTCTAGCATCGAGCATAGGGCTTTGGTCTTTGGGTTTGGGCTTTCATGCTTTAGGCTTTGAGCTTCAAGCTTTTAGCTTGAGCCTTTGGCCTTCAGGCTTCGACTTTTGGCTTTCAGGCTTCAGGCTTCTAGTTTGAGCCTTTCAAGCTTCAAACTTGGGCCTTCAATTTTTTGAGCTTTAGGCTTGGGCCTTCGGGATTGTGCTTTGGGTTCTGGCTTGAACCTTTGGCCTTCGGCTTGGTCTTTTGCACTTCAGGCTTTTGGCTTTGGGGGTTTGGGCTTGTGCCTTCATGATTCAAGCTTTGTGCTTACGCTTTCGTGCTTTGGGGTTTGGGCTTCAAGCTTTGACCTTTAAGCTTGAGGGGTCAAGCTTTGGGCTTGGACCTTTGGATTTTAGGCTTCAGGCATTTAGTCTGGGCCTTTTGACTAGAGGCTTGGGCCTTTAAACTTCCAACTTCAGGCATAGGCTTTTGGGCTTATGGATTCAACCTTTGAGCTTTGAGTTTTGGGCTTTAAGATTCGTGCTGCAGGCTTTGTGCTTCGAGCTTCGAGCTTCAGGCTTTGGCCTAGAGGGTTCGGGCTTCAGGCATGGGCCATCATGGTTTTGGCATTGGGCATAGGCTTTTGCATTTTAGGCTTTGAGTTTTAGGCTTCAGCATTTAAGCTTGGGGTATCGAGCTTCAGGCCTCAAGCTCGAGCCTTTAGGCATTGGGCTTCGGGCTTCAGGGTTAGAGCATTGGGCTTCAAGCATCAGGCTTGGGCCTTCAACTTTCAGCTTCGAGCTTGGCCCTTTGGGCTTCGTGCTTTGGGCTTGCGTTTTCAGGCGTCAGGCTTCGGGCTTTTGACTCTTGCCTTTAGGGTTCCAGCATCAGGCATAGGGCTTTGGCCTTTGTGTTTAGGCTTTTATGCTTTAGGCTTTGAGCTTTAAGCTTCTAGCTTGAGCCTTCGTCCTTTGTGCTTCAGCCTTTGAGTTTGGGTCTTTCATCCTTCCATTTTTTGAGCTTTAGGCTTGTGCCTTTGAACACGGGGCTTCGAGCTTCAGACTTTGGGGTTCTGGCTTGGGCCTTTGGCCTTCGGGCTTTAGACCTTTTGGCTTCAGGCCAATGGGCTTTGAGCTTTGTGCTTAGGCTTTCAAGCTTTGAGCTTCGTCCTACGAGCTTCATGGTTTGGTCTTTGGGCCTTAGGCTTTGGGCTTGGGCCTTCTAATCTTGGACATTAGGCTTGGCCTTCAGGCTTCAAGCATTGGGTTTAGGCCTTGTGGCTTTGAGCTTGGGCCTTCAAGCTTTTGGCTATAGACTTAAAAATTTGGGCTTCTAGCTTCAACCATCAGCCTTCAGCCTTCAGCCTTTAAGCTTCTGGCTTGGGGCAACAGTCTTCAAGATTTAGGCTTTAAGCTTGCACATAAAGGGTTCAAGCTTCAGGCATAGGCCATCAGGATTTGGGTTTCATGCGTGGGCTTTTGCACTTTAGGCTTCAAGCTTCATGCTTTGGGTTTCAGGCTTGGGCTTTTGGCCATCACGTTTTGATCTTCAGGCTTTGGGCTTAATTCTTTGATATTTGGGGTTCATGCTTCAAGCTTGAGCCTTCAAACTATAGGCTTCAAGATTCAAGTTTAGGCCTTCGATCTTTGGGTTTTGATATCAAGCTTGGACTTTTGGGCCTCAGGCTTTGGGTTTAGACCTTTAGGCTTTAGGTTTCAGCCTTGAGCCTTTGGCCTTTAGGCTTTATGCTTCGGGATTTAGGATTCTAGATTCGAGCTTTAGGATTTGGGATTTGGGCTTCAGGCATCGGGATTTAGGTTTTGGGCTTCATGCATCAAGCTTCAAGCTTGGGCCTTTGAGCTTCAAGATTCAATGTTTGGGCTTCAGGCTTCAGGTTTGGCCTTCAGACTTCGGGCTTCAGGTTCTGGGCTTTGGGCATTAGCCCTTGAGATTTATTATTACAACTTCAATCTTCAGGCATCAAGCTTGGGCCTTCAAGTTGCGGGCTTGGACCTTTGGCTTTCAAGCTTTGGGCTTAAGACTTCAAGCTTTAGGCTTCTGGTATGGGCCTTCGAGCTTTGGACATGCCCTTTGGGCTAGGATTTGAGCTTTAGGCTTGGGCATTTGCAGGCTTTGGCCTTCAGGCTTTGGCCTTCGGCTTAGGCCTTCAGGCTTCGGCCTTTAAGCTTGGTCTTTCGAGGTTTAGGCTTCGACTTTTGAGGTTATTGCTCGGGCCTTCAAACTTTAGCATTTTAATTTTGGAATTGAGGCTTCAGCCATTAGGCATCATGGTTCGGACTTTGGGCTTTTAGATTTGCGCTTTATACTTCGGGAATTGTGCTTAAGCCTTTAGGCTTTGGGCTTGGGCTTCAAGATTCAGGCTTTAAGCTTTGGGCTTTGAGCTTCAGCATTCAAGCTTGGTTCTTCAGCCTTCGAGTTTCGGGATTGAGCCTTCAGGCTTTGAAGACCTTTGAGCTTCGGGCTTGAGCCTTCAGGCTTTGAACCTAAGCCTTCAGGCTTTGATCGTCGAGCTTCAGGCTTCGATCATTGTGCATCGAGCTTCAGGATTTAGGCTTTAGGCTTACACCTTTAGGCTTCAAGATTTGGGCTTGAGGCTTCAAGTTTGGGATTTTTAGCTTCAGGCTTCAGGCTTGGCTCTTCGAGCTTTGGGCTTTGTGGTTCAAACTTGAGCCTCCATGTTTTAGGCTTCGAAATTCGACCTTTAGGCTTCAAGTTTCATGTTTAAGGTTTCAAGCTTGGGACTGGGTGCATCGAGCTTTAGGCTTTAGGATTCAGGCTTTTAGGCTTAGGCTTTCGGGCTTCAGTTTTGACTTTGACCTTAGGCAATTAAGATTTGTGCTTCATACTTTCGATTTAGGCCTTCAAGCTTCAGGCATTGGGCTTCGGGCTTCGAGCTTAAGACTGCAAGATTGGGGATTCGAGCTTCGGCCTTAGGATTTTGAGCCTCACGCTTTTGCCTTGGCCCTTTCAATATAGAGCTTCGGGTTGCGACTTCGGTATTCAGTCATTAAGCTTAGGCCTTTGGGCTTCGGGCTTCGAATTTGAGCCTCTAGGTTTAAGCCTTCAGGATTCGGCCTTTGGGCTACGGCCTTTAAGCATAGGCCTTGAATTTGAGCATTAGGCTTTCAGATTTGTCCTTCAGGCTTTAGGCCTAGGCCTTCGGGCTTTGGGCTTAGGCCATTAGGTTTCGGGCTTCAAGCCAAGACATTTAGGCTTCAGTCTTCCAACTTCAGTCTAGGGCCCTTCGTCTTTGAGCTCCAGGTTTCAGGCTTCGGGCTTTGGGTTTAGGCCTTCGGGCTTCAGGCTTAAGCCTTCAGCTTTTAGCTTGGGCTTGACCCTATGGGATTCTAACTTCATGCTTTAAGCTTGTATTTTCAGGCTTCAGCCTTCGAGCTTTGGACTTGTGCCTTTAGGCATTCGACATCGGGCATAGGTCATTGGCCTTCGGGTTTGGGCTTTCATGCTTCAGGCTTTGGGCTTCAAGCTTCTAGCTTGAGCCTTTGGCCTTCAGGTTTCAGCTTTCAGGCTTTGAGTTTGGGCCTTTCAAACTTTGGGCATGGGCCTTCCATTTTTTGAGCTTTAGGCTTAGGCTTCAGCCCTGTGCCTTTGTTCTCGAGGCAGCTTCAGGCTTTGAGCTTCGGGCTTCAAGTTTTGGCCTTCGAGCTTCAGGCTTTAGGCTTCATGCTTTGGGCTTTGGGGTTCAAAATTCAGCCTCCATGTTTTAGGCTTTAAAATTCGAGCTTCGAGCTTCAATTTTCAGGCTTGGGGCTTCGTGCTTCGGGCTTTAGGCTTTGGGATTAGGGCTTCTAGGCTTAGGCTTTCGGGCTTCAGCTTCTACTTCGACTTTAGGCAATAAGATTTTTGCTTCATGCTTTCGGCTTAGGCCTTCAAGCTTCAAGCATTGGGCTTCGAGCTTCAGGCTTAGGATTTCAAGCCTCACGCTTTTGCCTTGGCCCTTTCAATATCAAGTTTCGGGCTGGGACTTCGGGATTCAGTCATTAAGCTTAGGCCTTCGGGCTCCGAATTCGAGCTTCTAGGCATAAGCCTTCAAGCTTCAGCCTTTGGGCTACGGCCTTTAGGCATAGGCCTTGAATTTGAGCTTTAGGCTTCTAGCTTTGTCCTTCAGGCTTTAGGCCTAGGCTTTCGGGCTTAGGTTATTAGGTTTCGAGCTTCAAGCCAAGACAATCAGACTTCAGTCTGGGGCCCTCTGTCTGTGAGCTTCGGGCTTCGGGCTTCGGGCTTTGGGTTTAGGCCTTCGGGCTTCAGGCATGAGCCTTTAGCTTTGAGCTCTGGGCTTGACCCTTTGGGATTCTGGCTTCATGCTTTGGGCTTGTATTTTTGGGCTTCAGCCTTCGAGCTTCGGACTTGTGCCTTTAGGTTTTCGACATCGGGCATAGGACATTGGCCTTCGGGTTTGGGCTTTTATGCTTCAGGCTTTAGGCTTCAAGATTCTAGCTTGAGCCTTTGGCCTTCAGGTTTCAGCTTCTGACCTTCAGGCCTGAGGCTTTGAGTTTAGGCCTTTCAAGTTTCGGGCTTGGGCCTTCCATCTTTTGAGCTTTAGGCTTGGGCTTCAAGCTTGTGCCTTTGTTCTCGGGGCAGCTTCAGCGTTTGAGCTTTGGGCTTCGAGCTTTGGCCTTCGAGCTTTAGGCTTTAGGCTTTGGGCTTAGACCTTTGAATTTTGGGCCTCAGGCTTTGGTTTTGCACTTCCAACTTCAGGCATAGGCTTTTGGGCTTCTAGCTTTGGTCATCGGCCTTCAGCCTTTGAGCTTCGCATTTTGGGCTTTAGGCTTCGTGCTATAGGCTTCATGCTTTGGGCTTTGGGCTTCAGGCTTGGGCTTAAAGGATTCGAAATTCAAGCATGGGCCATCATGGTTCAGGCTTTGGGCATGGGCTTTTGGGCTTTAGGTTTCAAGCTTCATGCTTCACATTTCAGGCTTTAGGTTTGGACCTTTGGTTTCTGGCTTCATGCTTTAGGTTTTGAGCTTGGGCCTTCAGCCTTTAGGCTTGAAGATTTGGGCTTCAGACTCTGTGCTTCGGACTTTGGGCTTAGTCCTTCGATATTTAAGGTTCGAGCTTCAGGCTTCAGGTTTCAGGGCTTCTAGCTTGTGCCTTCAACCTCTAAGCTTCTGTCTTTGGGCTATTGGCTTTCAGGCTTTAGGATACGGGCTTGGGTCTTTGGTTTTCAGGCTTGGTGTTACAAGCTTTAGGATTTAGGATTCTAGCTTTGGGCATAGGCCTTTAGGCTTTTGGCTTCAAGTTTGGGGCTTCAGGCTTTGAGCTTTGGGCTTGGGCCTTTGTTGTTTAGGCTTCAACCTTTGGATTTTGGGCTTAAGGCTTCGGCCTTTATGGTTCATGGTTTGGGCTTTGTGCTTGAGCCTTTGGGTTTCGAGATTCCACCTTCAAGCTTCAGGCTTTGGCCTTCAAATTGTGGGCATCTAGCTTCAGCCTTGGGGCTTCAGGCTTTAGGCTTCAACCTTTGGCCTTCGAGCTTCAGGTTCCACGCTTTGGACATGGGCCTTCGGGCTTTGGTATTTCAGCTTTGGCCTTCAAACTTCAGGATTTAGGCTTCAAGCTTGGCTCAGATCGTCAAGCTTTGGGCTTCGAGCTTCAACTTTCGAGCATCAGGATTTGGGCTTTGGTCTTTGGCTTTCTAGCTTCAAGTTTTATGCTTTTGGGATTTGGGCTTCTAGCTTAGGACTTCAAGCTTTGGACTTGGGCCTTCAGTTTTAAATCTCTGAGCTTCGACTTTCGGGCTTTGGGCTTCAAGCTTCAGGCTTAACTTTTTGGGCTTTGATCTTTGAGCTTCAGGTTTAACCTTTTGGGCTTTAGTCTTTGAGCTTTAGGCTTAGCCTTTTGTGATCCAGGCTTTGAGTTTTGGGCTTTGGGCTTCAAGCTTGGACCTTCAGGCTTTGGTCTTCAAGCTTCAGGCTTTGGCCTTTAAGCTTCAGGCTTGGGCCTTCAAGCTTCAGGCTTGGGCCTTCAAGCTTCAGGCTTGGGCCTTCAAGCTTCAGGCTTGGGCCTTCAAGCTTCAGGCTTTGGGCTTCAAGCTTGGAGCTTGGGGCTTTGGATTGGAGCTTCAGACTTTGGCATTCAGGCTTTGGGCTTTGGGCTTCGAGTATCAGGCTTTGGGCTTTTGGCCTTTGAGCTACGAACTTCAGGCTTAGCCCTTCGAGCATTCGGTTTCAAGCTTGGGCCATCAGGCTCCGGGCTTTAAGCTTCAGCCATTGTGATTTGGGGTTCGAGCTTAGGTCTTTGAGCTTTTGCTTTGACCTTAGGCCATCTAATTTTTTGGAAATCGGTGTTCATACTTCATGCTTCTAGTTTGAGCCTTTGAGCTTTGGCCTTTTGGTATGTGCTTCTAGCATGGGAATTAAATTTAAACTTTGGACTTCGGGCTCAGGCCTTTGGGATTTAGTGTTCACAGGCTTCTAACTTAAGCCTTTAGGCTTCGGGCATTGAGCTTTAGGCTTGGGCCTTTAGGCTTTTGTCTTCAAGCCTGGACACTAGGGCTTCACAATTCGAGCTTCGGGCATGGGCTTCAGGGTTTTGGGCTTCGGGCTTTAAGTGTTAGGCTTCAGGATTATGCCTTTGAGCTTTGAG
This sequence comes from Apostasia shenzhenica, assembly GCA_002786265.1. Lineage (NCBI taxonomy): Eukaryota > Viridiplantae > Streptophyta > Magnoliopsida > Asparagales > Orchidaceae > Apostasia > Apostasia shenzhenica. The sequence goes on along the minus strand of KZ452042.1, from coordinate 427,767 downwards.
CTTTAGGCTTCAAGCTTGGGCCTTCTAACTTTAGGCTTCAGGCTCAAGCTTAGGCCTTCAAGCTCCAGGCTCAAGCTCAAACTTCAGGCTTTGGGCAAGCCTCAGGCTTTGGGCTTCTTGCTTGGCCCTTCAGGCTTCATGATTTGAGCTTTGCATTTGTGCCGTTGGGCTTCTAGAATTGTGCATAAGGCTTTGGATTTCTAGTTTAGGCTTTTGTGGTTCAGGCTTTAGGCTTCTACCATCAGGCCTCGAGTTTCGGCTTTTGGGCTTCATGCTTTAACTTTTGGCCTTTGGCATAGGCTTTAGGCTTGAACTTTCATGCTTAGGTCATTGGGCTTCGGGTTACAAGCTTCGAGCAAATGTCTTCGGTCGTTAGGCTACGGGACTCGGCCTTGGGTTTTTAGAATTCAAGCTTTGGGCTTTGGGCTTTGGGCTTGCTTGGGCCTTTGGGCTTGAGGATTTGGGTTTCAGGCTTAGGGCTTTGACTTTCATCCTTCAGGCTTCCAGCTTTGGCCTTTGGTTTTTTAGCATCGAGCTTCAACTTTCAACCTTCAGGCTTATAGCTTGGGCCTTCGAGCTTAGGCTTTTGGGCTTTGAGTTTCAAGCATTGGGCTTGGGATTCTAGGTTTTGGATTTCAATCATCAAGCTTCAGGGATGGGCCTTTGGGCTCAAGCGTCAGGCAATGTTTAAGCTTCGAGCTTCAAAATTCGAGCTTTAAGATTTGAACTTTGGGTTGGGCCATCAAGCTTTACACTTCGGTCTTGAGCCCTTGGCCTTAAGACTTTAGACTTAGGCCTTCAGTCTTCTGGCTTTGAACTTCAAGCTTTGTGCTTGGTCCTTCTCACATGGCCTTCGGTCGTCGGGCTTTGGGTCCTTTAAGCTTAGGCCTTTGGGCTTGGTCCTTTAGATGACAAAGAAGAAGTGACCAATTTATGCTTGATGGCTGACGTTGATGATGATGAGGTTGAATCTACAAACTCGGTAAATGAACTATCTCTTACTTATGATAAATTGGAAGAGAACTTAGTTGATCTCATTCATGGTTATGAAAAATTAAAAAATAGATATTTTCTCTTGAAAAACACTCATAGTTCTTGTGACTCTCTTTGTATAGAATTAAAAGGAAAATTAATGATCTTACTTTAAAAAATAATGATCTTAGCATAATTGTTTCTAAAATTTCAAAAGAAAATGAAATGCTCAAATCTAAGAACCTCATGCTTGAACCTAGAAGCATGCTTAGGGCTAATAATGTTTCATATGTAAAAAATAGAAAGCATGCTAGGATTGACTCCCTAAACTCTTGTCAAACTCATGGGCATATTCCATCTCGTGTTATTTGTAATTTTTGCCAAAAGCATGGACATGTTGCTTATACTTGCAAAATTAGAAAAGTCATGTTGGCATCCAAAAATTCATCTTATATATGGATTCCAAAAGGCTTATCTCAAGTTGATTATCTTGCTACTACTAATCCAATAGGACCCAAATTTGTTTGGGTACCTAAAACCAAAATGTGAGAATTTTTTTAGGTATGTCTCCACACTAGGGCCAGTGGAGGCATGTGGCTCTTGGATAGCAAATGTTCCCGTCACATGACTAGAGACAAATCAAAATTTATCACGCTAAAACCAAGAAATGGAGGGCTTGCAACCTTTGGCGATGATACTAAGAAACGCATTATCGAAATTGGTAAAGTCGGTAAAGATTCTACAACTTCCATAGATAAGGTCCTTCTTGTTGATGGTCTTGCATATAATTTGCTTAGCATATCCCAACTATGTAATAATGGTTATGACATTTTATTTGATGCTTCTAAGTGTCTTATCAAGCTGAAAAATGCTATTATGTTTGTAGGAAATAGATATAACAATATTTATCAAGTTGATCTTGGTTTTATTACTTGCAATGAAAAAAAATATTTAGCATCTCATGTCAATGATTCATGGCTATGGCATAGAAGATTAGGAAATGCCAGTATGCATACCTTGCATAAAATCTCTAAATTAGATTTAGTTAAAGGTCTACCTAAAATTGCTTTTGATAAAGATAGGCTATGTGATGCATGTCAACTAGGAAAACAAACTAAGGCTTCATTTAAGTCTAAGTCTGCTATCTATTCATGCAAACCCTTTGAATTATTGCATATGGACCTATTTGGACCAATTAAAATACTTAGTCTTAGTGGTAAGAAATATTGTCTAGTGATTGTAGATGATTACTCCAGGTTTTCATGGACATTATTTCTTGCACATAAGCATGATGCTTATGACTGCTTTAAATCTTTATATAAGCGCATCATGAATAAAATTGGTCTCAATGTTTTATCCATCCGTAGTGATCATGGTGGTGAGTTTGAGAATGAATGGTTTGAATCCTTTTGTGAAGAACGTGGTATCTCACATAATTTCTCGGCTCCTCGAACACCTCAACAAAATGGGATTGTGGAGAGAAAAAACTGAACACTTATTGAGATGGCACGGTCAATGCTTCATGAGCTTGGACTTCCTAAGTACTTTTGGGCTGAAGCAGTAAATACGGCTTGCTATGTTGTGAACCGTGTTACTGTTTGCTTGGTACTGAAAAAGACCCCTTATGAATTATGGAAAGGTCGAAAACCAAACATTTCTCATCTTCGCGTGTTTGGTTGCAAATGCTTCGTGCTGAATAATGGTAAGGATGATTTAGGTAAATTTGATTCAAAATCCGTTGAAGCTATTTTCTTGGGATACTCTTCAACTAGCAAAGCGTATCGTGTTTACAACACGAGATCTATGTTGGTTGAAGAATTCATTTATGTTAATTTTGATGAATCTAATGCCAACTCTCCAAAGAGAGATGATGATCCAATTGAAGGTATAGATCTTAAGAAGCTAAACATGGAAGGCAGAGAAACAAAAGCTAAAGGAGAATCTCATCATGATGGTGGTCACACTCAAGGCAAGGAAGAAAGTGTAAATGAGTTAAACTTACCATCAGAATAGAAGTACAAAAATGCTCATCCTCCGGAGTTAATAATTGGTGATCCATCATAAGGAGTACGCACTAGAGCTTCCTTCCAAGATGAGGTAATCCATTCTGCTTTTATCCCTCAAATTGAGCCAAAATCTTTCGAAGAAGTCGAGAAAGATGAGTTCTGGATTCTTGCCATGCAAGAAGAATTAGAACAATTCTCTTGGAATGATGTTTGGGATCTTGTATCACGTCCCAAGGGTCACTCCATAATTGATACAAAATAAATTTTTCGAAACAAGCTTGATGATTCCGGATCTTGTATTCCCATTTGGTTGCTAAGGGTTTTACTCAAATCGAAGAGATCGATTTTGAGGAAACCTTTGCACTTGTTGCTCGGTTAGAAGCTATTCGCCTTTTGCTTTCATTTGCTTGTTATAAAGATTTTCGATTAAACTTTGGGCCGACCGTTTCTTTTTTGGGTCAACAAGTGAGACTCGTTAACCCGACAACTCGAACGCATGCGCGAATTGGCGCCTCTTCACGCGCAGTTATCATTTCCCTCACCTCGTCTCTCTCCTTCTCTTTCTCTCTCGACTGTGTCACTTCCTCTTCCTCATTTCTGCTCTTCACTAAACCCTAACCTTTCTCTCTATGGCTCCCTCGAAGAAGAGAGCTGCCCCCTCTTCCATCTCCTCTTCCTCTGAAGCAGACTGGTCCTCAGTGATGAATCCACAGCCTCAGACTCATCTACTGGCAGTCGCCTTAAGGTTCTTGCCCTAGCGACCGTCGAACCCTCTCCCATTTGCTTCCTTCTGCCTGAGGAGGCTAAAGAACACAAAGGTCCTTCTCCCTTCTCCTCCAAAAAGATGAAGAAGAAGTTGGCTGCCACGGCTTCTTCCAAAAAGGTGAAGGTGGAGATCCCTCCGACCAAAGCTGCAATGAAGAAATCAACACATGCAGAGAAAAAGAAGAAGAAGGCTGAAGGTGACTCACCAGCAAAAAGAACCACCAGGTCAGCCACAACAAAGATGTCAATGCCTAAACCTGCTCCCACTATAAGTAAAAAGGGAAAGAAATTACACAGGCAAGTTAAATCTTCTGCTGCACCTGCTTCTACCCCTCCCTTCACCTCCAACAGGAAACAAAGGCTAAGGCGTAGGTTTGGGAAGACTGTCCTTACTGGAAAAAAGCCCAAACCATCGGCTCCGTCTCCTGTTGTTGAAATCAGTGAAGAGGAGACTTCTGCTTCATTTCATCCCTCTCCTTTTTCTAGTTCTGCTCCTTTCTCCTCACCAAAAGTGAAGAGAGGCAAGCAAAAGACTGTCTCTCCCTTACCTTCATCTGATTCTTCACCCTCCTTCTCTGTTGAACCCTCATCCTCTTCATCTGCTCCTCTATCCCCAAAAATGACGGACAGAAAGAAGAAAGGACCAGCAAAGCCTTCTTCCATTTTCTCTCTTTTGCTAAATGCCAATGCCCGGAGTTATTTTAATATAGTTGAAAAAATTCCTATTTTGAATGTAAAAACCATCAATTTGAAAAGGGTTGATCCTTTTATCAGAGAAATCATTGAGAGGCAAGGCTGGAATAAATGGCTTGCTTGCAATATCCCTGTCTATCCTCTTATTGTTCAAATTTTCTTTGCCAACATGAAGATCAATTTTGAAAATAGGACTCTAGAAACCTCTGTTCAAGGGAAGTCGATCACCATCACTGGTGATGATCTCACCTCATTCTTTGGTTTCAACACTCCTACTGATCTTATCACCATCATAGATCTTCAAGTTGAATCCAGTTCTTTTTCTGATATTGAATCAACTCTTGGCTTTGATCCTTCCTTCAATCCTCCTGGTGTAAAGAGGCATTTAGCTGGCAAAGTTAAGAAACTATTTGCCTGTAGTAATCATGCCAAAACCCTAGGCAGAATTCTCCAAGAATGCTTGATCCAAATCTGTGGACACAAGAGTGATTGGACTAATATCCATCAATCTGCTGTTTATTATCTGCGAAAAGGTAGGGTTCTTGATACTGTTAGCATCATTTTTCATGAGCTTGATGGCTGCTGCAACATTCTCAGGAAACTTCCTTCTCATAGGAGCTTGCATTATGATAATATCATCTGTTATTACCTAAGCTCCAACTATAGGATTGATCTTTCTTCTGAAATACCTGGAGCTAGATATTATTCTCTCTTGATGGACAGCCTTAAGCTTCACCAGCCAAAACCCTCTTACTCCTCTCAACCATCCACTTCCAGATCTGATACAGCATCTATGTTTACACCTAGATTTGCCCAATTCACTGTGGATGCCTTTCAGGAGCTGGGTTATCATGTCCAGGAGCAAGATCTTAAAATTCTCTCTTTACAGGCTCAAATTGAGAGACTTACGCATGTAACCTCTCAACTCACTGACTTGGTTTGCCATAATGGAACTACTTTTGAGATCCTTGATCTCAAAATTGACTCTATTATGGGCCGTTTGTTTCCCAGCAAGAAATAATATTGGTTTAGGTGGGTTTGTTTAACTTTCTGTTGTATTTTTTTCTTCCTTTTGGTCATCTTTTTGATGATGCCAAAGAAGGAGAAAAGTAGTTTGCTATGCTATGCTTTTTAATGAACAATTTCTTTTTGGACAAATTATATTTTCTGCATTATAGTTTACATTTTCTGTATTTTCTCTGTTTTTATCTCAAAATAGAATGCATTGATTTAGGGGGAGCATTACTTTTACTTAGTCTATTTGAAATTCCTCTATCTTGCTTTTGTTAACTTTGTCTCTTGCTAAGGGGGAGTTACTATTCTGAATTATCTTTTTAAAATGCCTTAGCCTTCTAAATTAATTGTCATCATCAAAAAGGGAGAGATTGTTGAACTCTTTAATTTTGATGATAATAATTAATTTAGTTGTTATAGACTAATCCTCTTGCTTAGTGTGTTAACAGGTTACATTATCTCATTTGAGGATGTAGTCCAAATTAAAGTCCAGAGAAAAGTGGGATCTTACTAGAATTTTATTATTTTCTTTTCTAGGATGTAGTCCAAGGTTTTTACTCGAGTTTTTTTTTGTTTTCTAGTTAAGAAAACTTTACTTTCTTTCGTATTTTTAGTGTTTGATTGTTTAAGCAAAAATCTCCTCCACCTATTCATGTTAAGTAATTTGAATTGAAAGTGTAGCTCACCCAATCTATTGATTTATGTTTAAAGCTTAACTCAAAACTCAATTCTTATCATATATTAGGTTAAAAGTTGGTTTAGCTTAACACAATCTCATGCCTATGATAGATGCCTACATTGTTATTAATTGACCCTCTATTTTGGTATATGGCAACACATAACCTATTGGTTAATACCCATGTATCTTCTAAAAGGTTGCATAAGCCATATCAATCCAAATCAAGAGCTATCATTCCTTTCCTTGTAACTTGGGTTTTGTTTCTCCCATGACATCTTGGCTTGTGTTTTGATTTCTTGCAGCTTTCGATTTTTTTTTTCTTGAAAAGCCATTTTTTTTTCTTGAAAAGCCATTTTTTTTTATGGCCACCATGTTAAAATATTGAAGCATGATTCTATGATTACCTTTTTTATTCTTAATCCACTCAGCTTTGTCTCCTTGTGTTGGCTAAGTACAATTAGCCTACAATCACAAAGGACAAAAATGGTTGTTTTCTTCTCTCTCTCTCCAACGGAAATATTTCTACATTCTTAGGCCCATGCGATTTTTTTTGTAAAAACTAATTCTCTCCAAACACTGTTTCTCATTCTGCACACTCTGATTTTGGAGAACAGCAACTCACCTTCTCCTCTCATGCTCTCACACGGTTTTTGCTCTCCCTAAGCCATAATTGCAAAACATTTGAAGGAGATTTTAAAGAAGGAGATTGTGGTGTTTCTCAAGTGGAAAGAAGTTGAAATTTTTCTGGTTCTATTTTGTTTCCTGCTTCAGAAATTTATATTGCTGTAGTTTTTGATTTCTGGTTTGCTGTGAATCTTGTTTCTTGAGTTATTACTTATTGAGATTCACTAAAACTCTGTTTTCCCTCTTGTTCTTCTTGTTGAAAGCTCATATTAAGTGATTCTTCTTTATTCTCTCAAACTATTCTGCTCACTGTTTTTACGTTAGCTTTTTCGGAATTATTCAAGTAGACCCTTGGCTAATTTGCATGTTCATAGAGTGCCTCATTGTAATATTGATTCTTGAATATTCATTGTAACTTAAGCTAGTTAGTCTAGCAAAACCTTTCCTTCCTTACTCTATCTCCCTAGTGGAGGTTTGTAGGTTTACTCAGCTTTGGTTCCTACAAAAAGCTGTAGGATTGAAGGTTTGCTTGGCTTTGGTTCCTTAAAAAAACCATAGGATTGTATTGGGTTTGTTCGGCTGTAGTTCCCATAAAAAGTCGGGGTTATAGTGAAATTCTCATTCAAGGTGCGTGGGGAGTGGGGAAGGCCGAACCACTATAAATCTTTTGTGTCTTTTGTGTGATATATTTATGCTGTTTGTTTTTCTCTTTTGGTGGTACTCTCTGTCTATTTGTTCTGCAGTCCGATTTGCTAAATCAACCTCTCTGTATTAATTGAATTATCTCTTATATCTATTGCCTTAATTTAAAACTTATAAATTTTATTATTCCCAATTCACCCCCCTCTTGGGAAGCCTTTGGGCCAACACTTCGAGGCTTTTGGCTTCGAGCTCCATGCTTTGGCCTTCAGGCCTTGGGCTTCTAGCTTTGTAGTAAGGCCTTTAGGCATCGGGTTTCGGAGTTTGAGCATAGGTCTTTAGGTTTCGGGCTTGGGGCTTGGGTCTTTGGGCTTCAACGCTTGGGCTTTTCGAGCTTTGGATTTCTAGCTTAAGCCTTTGGGTTCGACCTTCAAGCTTTCAGGATCCTGGCTTTAGGCTTGGGGCTTCGGGCTACGGCTTCACCCTTCAGGCTTTTGGATTCAAGCTTCGGGCTTCTAGCTTCAACATTCAGGCTTCAGGCTTCAGTCTCCAGGCTTCAGAATTTGAGCTTTTGGCTTTGGCTTCGAGCTTCAGGCATTTGGCTTGGGCCTTCAGGCTTTAGGCTTGGGCATTCGGGTTTCGGACATCAGGCACAGGACTTTGGCATTCTGGTTTCAGGCTTAAGCTTTCGAGCATCGGCTTATGGACGAAGGGCTTCCGGCTTGGGCATTAAATTTAAGCTTCAGACTTCTAGATGTGAACTTTGGGCTTCAGTCTTCAGCCTTTGGCCTTCAAGCTTCGGGCTTCAGGCCTGGATATTGGAGCTTCTAGCTTGGAGCTTCAAGCATGGGCCTTCGAGGTTCAGGCTTTGAGCTTGGGCCTTCAAACTTTAGGCTTTGGGCTTTGGGCTTGGAGCTTCAGGCATGGGCATTTGGCTTTTAGGCTTTCGGTTTTGAGCTTGGCCCTTCTGGCTTTAAACTTCAGGCTTATGGATTGTCCCTTTGGGCTTCGGGCTTGTGCCTTTAAGCATTCTGCAATGCACATAGGGCTTCTGCTTTGGGCTTCGGCTTTCAGGTTTTGGGCTTCAAATTTTGGCTTTCAGGTTTTTCGCTTTAAATTTTTGCATTCAGGCTAGGGTTATGTGGCTTTAGGCTTGGCTCGTTGGCCTTCAAGCTTTAGGCCTCAGGCTTGCGATGCTGGAAGATGATTGATGATGTAGTTTAAAAATTAATAAATTATTTATAGTAGAATATTTACAAATTAATATTAAATTTTATGACTCAATTTTATAAAAATTGAGAAATTAATTAAACCCATAAAAAAACTTATTTCTTTTAAAATTTTAAATAAATTAAATCGATATTCCAGATCAAAAACTATTCTTCTCTTTCTTTTCTCTCTCTAGGTTTTAGCGAGAGAGAGCTTCTCTCTCTAGAACCTACGTTTTCCTCCACTTTCCCATGGGAGAAGAAGGAGATCCAAGCTTCCTTCTCTCTGTTTGTTGACGTGGGAAACAGGGGGTCCCAAAAGAGAGATAAATGGAGAGTCCTGAGAGACGGCGGCACGCAGTGAGTTAAACTTGTTGACTGAAGCTTAGATGAGAATAATATGCATCCAGAATAGCACGTAAGTGTTTAAGATGGTTCAGGAAAAAAATCTCTTACATCCACTGGGCGATCAGTAGGAAATGATTTCTCTAGAAAAAGGGAGGGGTGGTCGAGAAGACTAGTACAAAAAATGAGAAAGAGGAGAGAGAGAGAGAGCTTTTCTTTTATCTCAAGCTCTTGATATAAAGGTGATAGAAAAGGGATTCTACCCTTCCAACAGTCCTTCCGATCTGCCCCCCTTGAAGCCTATTTAAGAGTATTTATAGGTAGTGGACAGTGTAGCTTCGTCTTGGTTTTTTAGAAGAGAATGGAGTAAACAAATTTTAAGCCCAAGCTACTATCGGCCACTAGAGGAGCCAGAGGTAGTGAAAGAAGAACTTGACTTCTCGATATTGACATTTCTTTAGGGATCCGTGATGACTGGAGCATGTGGGTCTTTGATTTGCGTGACTGAAAGAAGCGTTCTATATTGGAAATGGCGCGGTTAGGCCATGCTGACTGCAATAGGTGTAGCTGAGGAACATGATCATAGATGTTGATAGGGGATGATTCTGAGTCGTTGTGGATGAGGTTTGACCGCACCCTCGTGGCCGAGGCTTGGGAACTGCTAGAATAATAATATTCAAATAAGAAGTTAGTGCCACCTAGTAATAATGGAATTACGTAAATGATGAATTTTTGTATTATCACTTGCCTATAATACGCCAAATATGTTTCCTTTTATGAACCGTCATTTCTAGCATATATTTTGTAATTATAATTTGATTTATATATTGCCATGTAAAACGATTCTCTATTAAAAAAAATTTAATTACATAGCATCTTGTAATATGGACTCAATATAAAAGGGAGATCTTAACAATTGAACAACGCAAGGACTTATATTTCTCCTTCAATATTATTCTCTCTCTCTCTCCCTCTCTATGTCTTTAACGTTGCCATTGCCGGCCTCTTACCTCACCGACCTCACCGTATTGGCCTTTTGCTCAAGCTCCTTTCTTCTTCCATTAAAGGCCCTTTAGTTTTCAATCTTTCCTTCAAAAAAAAATCTAAGCTCCAGCTTCTAATCTCTCCTTTGTTCAAAGCTGAGGTAGAGATTTCTCTTTCTCTCAGCCTTGAGAAATTATTATCTAGTACCTGAATTCTCTATTATGTCCAAAATGAGTATAACCTCTCCAAATGAGCAGCTCATTCCATTAGCAACAAATATACCGTCTTTGCCTACCAACACGGTATCATTTCTCCCTTTAAAGATAACAAGGGACAACTACTTACTTTGGAAAACACAATTTCTCCCTTTACTTCGTGCTCATGATCTCCTTGGAGTAGTAGATGGCACAGAATCATGTCCAGATATAAATGATCTAGCTTATGCTACCTGGATAAAAAAAGGGATCAACTAATTCTCACTTGGATTATTTCAACACTCACCGAAGTCGTTCTTCCATTGATGGTAAATTTAAATACTTCTCATGCAGTTTGGAAAACTCTTGCTGAGACATTCGCCTCTCATTTTAGAGCACATGTTCTTCAACTTAAAGCTCAATTACAGATGATAAAACAAGGAGACAGCTCTATTGATGATTATATGCAGGCTATAAAAATATCATCAATAACCTATCTGCTATTGGACATTCAATGTCCGATCCAGATATTCTAATGCATATTCTTGCAGGTTTTAATTCTACATATGACAGCATTATTCCTGCTATTACTACCCGTGTGGATGATTTTACCTTAGAAGAAGTTCATGGGATTCTTTCATCTTATGAACGTCTCCTTCAACTCAAATCTACAGAAATAACTGCAGTAACATTACCATCAATCAACACTGCTAGATGAGAACGTTCCTCTCCATCTAATACTAACAGAGGGCATGGAGGATGCAGTGGTCGAGGACATGATGGTCGTGGTCGAGGACATTGCCAGATCTGCCTTATCCTTGGTCATTATGCTCACGAATGCTACAAACGCTTCGATCATCATTTTATTGGAGGTCTCACTTCCATGAATTATGATGGACCATTAGGAACAACTACACCAACTCGACTACAATCTTCTTATAATACATCACAAGCAAGAGCATATCACAGCGCTTTTACCTCCCATCCAAATGCAACTACTGAGTCAGCATGGTATCCTGATTCTGGAGCATCTCATCATGTCACGCTAGATTACAATATTCTGGACAATCCTACACCATATATGGGCACCGATACTGTTTAAATCGGTAATAATACAGGTTTGCATATAACTAACCTTGGAAGTACACATTTGCACTCCTCTTCTAGTGATCTATACCTTAAAAATATTTTACATGTTCCCTAATTACTAAAAATCTCCTTTCTGTTCGACAATTTACCCATGATAATAATGTCTTATTTGAATTCCATCTTCATGAATGTTTTCTGAAGGATCGAGCTACAGGAAAAATTTTACTCCACAGGGGAACTAAGAATGGTCTCTACCACATTCCCGTTCCATCACCCATTGCTCTTATATGGGAACGCACCACCAAGTTATCATGGCATGCTCATCTCAGACATCCTTCTCTTCATACTGTTCATCAAATAATTCAAAAATATGGTCTACCTAAATCGCCACCTACAATGTCAAGAATCTGCTTTGCTTGCATGAAAGCTTAGAGTTATAAATTATCCTTTTCTTCATCTACTTGTACTTCGTTGTCTCCATTAGAACTTATATATTCAGATATTTGGGGTCCTACTCCTATTATCTCTAATGAAGGCTTTTCGTATTATGTTATTTTTGTTGATGATTTTAATAAATTCACTTGATTTTTTCTTATGAAACGTAAATTTGACTTGGTAGATATATTTCTCAGTTTTCAAAAACATGTTGAGCGTTTCTTTAATTGTAAGATTCATTCTTTACACTTTGATTGGGGTGGTGAGTATCAAGCCCTCCATCGCTATCTACATTCCTCAGGAATTATTCACCGAGTCTCTTGCCCTCACACTCCAGAACAAAATGGCTCTGCAAGCGCAAACATCGACATATTATTGAAACCACATTAGCTCTTCTACAACATGCCTCTGCCCCTCAAAACTTCTGGGATGCTGCAGCTCAAACAACAGTATATCTCATAAATCATTAACCGACCCCCATCCTTCATCACATTACTCCTCTACAAAAACTATATGGCCGCATACCTGATTATAATTTCCTTCGCATCTTTGGATGTGCTTGCTACCCTTGGCTACGCCCATATATCAGAAATAAACTTTAACCCTGCTCGCAATTGTGTGCTTTCCTTGGATATAGTACTATACATCATGGTTATCATTGCCTATAAATATCAACTGGGAGAGTTTACATTTCTCGGCATGTTGTCTTTGATGAGACACTTCGCTTTTGCAGATACATTTTCTAAAACAACACAAATATCTGGTGTACTTATTTCCAGTGATAGCATCCTTGGGCCCTATCTAGGTTCACTTAGCAACACCATATCTCGGGTTACTCTACCATTGGTTAGTTCTTCGCTATCACCTCATCGCGACCTTCCTGCTTCCCCAGACTCAACACCAGGACCTCCTTGTATTGAGGAGAATACTACAGCAATATCGCCAGAAACAAATACATCAAGACCTATAGATAGCCCAACGGTATCTGCATCTCCGCATCTAAGAACTCACCTTTCAGCTGATATCTATCAACAAATAGAACAGGTAACTCTATCTCTGATCACTGATAGTAAATATCCTCTTCCAACTGCTTTGGTGGCCTCCATACATATGCCAGAACCTACTTGCTTTACTCAAGCATCAAAGGATCCTGCATGGCGTGCTGCGATGGCCATTGAGTTTGATGCACTACTGCGCAATGGCACATTGGACCTCGTTCCTCTACTCCATCTATGAATGTAGTAGGATGCAAATGGGTATACAAACTCAACCATCAAGCAGATGGCTCCATCGAAAGATATAAAGCCCGCCTTGTTGCGAAAGGACTCCTCTCCTCTCCAATCATCCCTTCAAACACATGTTGATGATGAGACTGAGGGATGAAAAGAGGACGAAGGAGGCGGATCACCTCTGGCCCTCAGAATGAGCCTGTCACTGTGCCTCAGGGGGAATACTTTGGCCCTCTTCAGGACTTCTACGTGGAGGGACAAGATGGTATCCTCAGCTGGCATAAGTGCCTGAAGGAGGAACCTTCTATGAACCATGACTTTCGATATCAAAGAATCTGTCTGGTCCCTTCGGGCCACAGAAGGGAAGAATCGCAGGACCTCTGATGTTCTCTTGATTTAAGATACTTATATCAACCAGTGTCTGCAGGAGAAGATCGAAAGCTGCCTGACTCTTCACATGGCGGCCTATCGGTGATGCACCGATGATGTTCACTGCCCTTCTCACCGCTTCCTCCAGATCCTCCATGCGTCGCCCCCTCCATCCAGGCCTTTTTTTTTTGCTCAATTTGGGAGATAAAGGCAGAATGGATTACCTCATCTTGGAAGGAAGCTCTACTGCGTACTCTTTGTGATGGATCACCAATTATTAACTCTGGAGGATGAGCCTTTTTGTACTGCCATTCTAATGGTAAGTTCAACTCATTCGCACTTTCTTCCTTGCCATGAATGTGAACACCATCATGATGAGATTCTTCTTTAGCTTTTGTTTCTCCGCCTTCCAAGCTTAGCTTCTCAAGACCTATACCTTCAATAGGATCATCATCTCTCTTTTGAGAGTTGGCATTAGATTCATCAAAATCAACATGAATGGATTCTTCAATCAACATAGATCTCGTGTTGTAAACATGATGCTTTGCTAGTTAAATAGTATCCCAAGAAAATGGCTTCATCGGATTTAGAATCAAATTTACCTAAATCTTTCTTACCATTATTTAGCACGAAGCATTTGCAACCAAACACGCAAAGATGAGAAATATTCAGTTTTCGACCTTTCCATAATTCATAAAGGGTCTTTTTCAGTACCGAGCGAATAGTAACACGGTTCACAACATAGCAAGTCATATTTACCGCTTCAGCCCAAAAGTACTTAGGAAGTCCACGCTCATGAAGCATTGACCGTGTCATCTCAATAAGTGTTCAGTTTTTCCTCTCGACAACCCCATTTTGTTGAGGTGTTCGAGGAGCTGAGAAATTATGTGAGATACCACGTTCTTCACAAAAGGATTCAAACCATTCATTCTCAAACTCGCCACCATGATCACTACGGATGGATAAAGCATTGAGGCCAATTTCATTCATGATGCACTTATATAAAGATTTAAAGCAGTCATAAGCATCATGCTTATGTGCAAGAAATAATGTCCATGAAAATCTAGAGTAATCATCTACAATCACTAGACAATATTTCTTACCACTAAGACTAAGTGTTCTAATTAGTCCAAATAGGTCCATATGCAACAATTCAAAGGGTTTGCATGAAGAGATAGCAGACTTGGACTTAAATGAAGCCATAGTTTGTTTTTCTAGTTGACATGCATCACAAAGCCTATCTTTATCAAATGCAATTTGAGGTAGACCTTTAACTAAATCTAATTTAGAGATTTTATGCAAGGTATGCATGCTGGCATGTCCTAATCTTCTATATCATAGTCATGAATCATTGACATGAGATGCTAGACATTTTATTTCATTGCAGGTAATAGAGCCAAGATCAACTTGATAAATATTATTATATTTATTTCGTACAAACATAACAATATCATTCAGCTTGATAAGATATTTAGAAGCATCAAATAAAATATCATAATCATTATCACATAGTTGGGATATGCTAAGCAAATTATATGCAAGACCATCAACAAGAAGGACCTTATCTATGGAAGTTGTAGAATCTTTACCGACTTTACCAATTCCGATGATCCGTTTCTTGGTATCTTCGCCAAAGGTTACAAGCCCTCCATTTCTTGGTTTTAGCGAGATGAACTTAGATTTGTCTCCAGTCATGTGACGGAAACATCCGCTATTCAAGAGCCACATGCCTCCACTGATCCTTGTGTGGAGACATACCTACAAAAAAAAATTCTCACATTTTGGTTTTAGGTACCCAAATAAATTTGGGTCCTATGGGATTAGTAGTAGCAAGATAGTCAACTTGAGATAAGCCTTTTGGAATCCATATATAAGATAAATTTTTAGATGCCAATATGACTTTTCTAATTTTGCAAGTATAAGCAACATGTCCATGCTTTTGACAAAAATTATAAATGACATGAGATGGAATATGCCCATGAGTTTGACAACAGTTTAGGGAGTCATTCCTAGCATGCTTTCTATTTCTTACATATGAAACATTGTTAGCCCTAAGCATGCACCTAGGTTCAAGCAAGATGTTCTTAGATTTGAGTATTTTATTTTATTTTTGAAACTTTTGAAACAATCATGCTAAGATCATTATTCTTTAAAGTAAGATTATTAATTTTCCTTTTTAATTCTATACAAAGAGAGTCACAAGAACTATGAGTGTTATTCAAGAGAAAATACCTATTTTTTAATTTATCATAACCATAAATGAGATCAACTAAGTTCTCTTCCAATTCATCATAAGTAAGAGGTAGTTCATTTACCTAGTTTGTAGATTCAACCTCATCGTCATCAACGTCAGCCATCAAGCATAAATTGGCCACTTCTTCTTTGTCATCGCTTGATGAGGTTTCATCTGAGTCGCTCCAAGTGGCTACAAGAGCTTTCTTTTTCTTTGACTTTCTTGGCTTAAGGAGAGGGTAACTTGACTTTATATGTCCAGGTTTGTTGCATTTGTAGCAAATGACGTCATCCTCTTTGGCCTTTAAAGTATTTTCTTTGTTCTCTCTATTTTTGAAGACTTTCTTTGTGAGCGACGAAACAAATGTCTCTTTTTCTTCATGAGAGTATCAAATCGCCTTGAGATTAAGGCAATTTCATCTTTGAGCCTTTCTTCATCATTTTCACTTGAGTTGGTGTCACTTGCACTTGAAGTAGGAGAAGAGGCTCTTAAAAGTCTTCTTTTTCTTTGCACTTTCATCTTCTTCATTCTTCTTTCTTTTTCTTTTCATTTCTAGCTCATATGTTGTTAGTGACCCTAACAACATATCGAGTTCTAGAGTTGAAAGATCGCGAGCTTCCATGATGGCCGTTGCTTTAGCATCATAATCTCTAGGAAGACACCTCAAAACTTTTCTAACAAGTTCTTCATTATTAAATATCTTTCCAAGAGAAATAAGACTATTAGTAATGTTAGTAAAGAGAGTGAACATATCCTTAATATATTTATTCGGGTGCATTTCAAATAATTCATAATCATGAATTAACATGTTAATCTTTGATTCCTTAACTTGATTGGTACCTTCATAAGTGATTTCTAGTTTAGACCATATCTCATAAGCCGTATTAAGATTACAAATGCGATTGAATTCACTTGGAGACAATCCACATTGTAGATGGTTTAATGCTTTGGCATTTAGTTGTGCCAATCTCTTTTCTTCAACCTCTAAGTCAGCAAACTCCCTAGGAGTGACCTTGTCTTCTTTTATGGGAATCACAAAGGGCTTTCTTGTGACCTCCCATAATTCAATGTCCATTTCTTACAGGTAGATCATCATCCTTCTCTTCCAGAAATTATAGTGTTGACCTTTGAAGAGAGGTGGACAATTTCCTGAGAGCCCCTCACATATTGTATCATCCAGAATATGAGTGGGAAGAGCCATGGATCGACTCTAGGCGATTAGTCATGTAAACACTTAGCACACAATTAAGGAGACGTGCTCTGATACCACTTGTTGGCCCAAAGGCTTCCCAAGAGGGAGGTGAATTGGGAATAACAAAATTTATAAGTTTAAATTAAGGCAATAAACTTAAGAGATAATTCAATTAATACTGAGAGGTTGATTTGGCAAATCGGACTGCAGAAGAAATAGAATAGAGAGCACCACCAGAAAATGAGGTCAATTAGCGAAATAGGACTTAGTGCAGAAATAATATATTTAACAAAGGAGAAAAGCAAACAGAATAAATATATCACACAAAAGGCACAAAAGATTTATAGTGGTTCTGCCTTCCGCCTAGTCCACTCCCCACGCACCTCGAATGGGAATTTCACTATAACCCTGGCTTGTTATGGGAACCAAAGCCGAACAAACCCAATACAACCTTATGACTTTTTCAAGGAACCAAAGCCAAGCAAACCTTCAATTCTACAGCTTTTTGCAGGAACCAAAGCTGAGCAAACCTATAAACCTCCACTAAGGAGACGGAGTAAGGAAGGAAAGGTTTTGCTAGACTAGCTAGCTTAAGTTACAATGCATATACAAGAATCAATATTACAATGAGGCTCTCTATGCACATGCAAATTAGCCAAGGGTCTACTTGAATAATTCCGAGAAAGATGATGTAAAAGCAGTGAGCAAAAATATCACCCAATGTAAGCCTTCAATAGGAAGAACAAAAGAAAAACAGAATTTGGTGAATCTCAATAAGTAATAACTCAAGAAACAAGATTCACAGCAAGCCAAAACAATTCTGAAGCAGGAAATAAAACAAAACCAGAGAGATTTCAGCTTCTTTTCACTTTGAGAAACACCACAATCTCTTTCTTTGAAATCTCGTTCAAATGTTTTGCAAGTAAGGCTTAGGGAGAGCAAAAACTGAGTGAGAGCTTGAGAGGAGAATGTGAGTTACTGTTCTCCAACAGAAGAAGTAGAATGATAAAACAATGTTGGAGAGAATTAATTTTTGGAAAAAAAAATCGCATGGGCTTAAGAATACAGAATTATTTCTATTGGAAAGAGAGAGAAGGAAACAACCCAATTTTGTCCTTTTGTGATTGTAGGCTTATTGCACTTAGCCAACATGAAGGGGACAAAGCCAAGTGGATTAAAATGAGAAAAAGGAAGAGAAAGGAGGGGAGGGAGAAGGCAGCAAGATGGAAGAGGTGACTAATAAAAAGGAGGGGGTTCCGCGGGTCACTCCTGAGTTGGCCCTTGGCATTGAAGGGTCAGGAGGCAACCTGGGGGATAGATTGTTTGAAATACGAAGAGAAGAAGAAAGGATCCTAAAGAACACCTCCCAGGTCTTGGAGGTGGTAAAATCTTTGAAGGATCAGGAGAGAGGGGAAGTTCGCTATCTCAAGAGAATTGCGGAGCTGGAGGGTGCTTTGTTGCAGCAAAGCGCTCTCAAGGTGATCATATGGAGGAGCTAGGAAAGTTGTATAAGCTGGAAGATAAATTATCTTCCCTAGCTCTCAGCAATTCAGAATGGGCCGGTAAGAACGAGGTTTCAAGAGGGGAGTTTCACCGCGCCCTCTCGGATGTAGGCCAAGCCCATTCTGCTTATGTCAAAGAGCTCCAAAAAAGAATAAAGGAGTTAGATGATGAAAAAGAGGCTTTGAGAAAGGAAAAAAACAGGCTCAGGGGTGAAATTGCGGAGGTGAGGGAGGCAGAGTCGAAAGCGAAGCAAGTTGTCTTTGAGATCCACCGCTGTGACGAGCTGCTGAAGTCTTAAATATGTTCCATGTGCGCCTTGATAAACAATGGTTTGGGATGGAGCAGGCAACGCATGGAGGACCTAGAGGAGGCAGTGTGGAGAGTAGTGAACATCATCAGTGCTTCGGTCATAGGTTATCATGTGAAGAGCCAGGCAGCCTTTGATGTTCTTCTGCAAACGTTGGTTGATGTAAGCATCCTGAACCAGAAGAACATCAGGCATCCAGTCATTCTTCCTTTCTGTAGCCCCAAGGGTCCATATAGGTTTTTCGACACTGGAAGCCATTGTTCTGAAGGGATTCCTCCCGCGGGTACCTATGTTGGCTGGGGGAGTTAGCCTACTCCCGACGAAGGTCGGACAACCCCTCCTGAAGCGCAGCGACAGGCTACTGCCGGAGAGTGGTAGTGACTAGCTATTTGTTCTTGTCATCCTCAGACTCATCCAATAGATGGAGGGAGTGGAGAAGGTAGATCAGTCTTCAAGGGGGTTTCCCTCGTGTTTGAGATTATCACTATTACACCAGTTGTCTAAGTTTTGAAGCCTTGTGTTTTTCTTCAATTCCACTGTCTGTCATGTACTCAAAAAGAGACAAGTAAGAGAAATGAAATGAAATTTGTAGCAAGTTGTCATGAATAGAATGTATTCTTCTGAAAACTTGCTCTGAATGAATTTTTCTTGTATTTTCTTTTATTTTTTCTTTCGTATTTGAAAAAAGTACCACGAGATCAGAAAAGAAAAGAACAAGAATTTAGAAGTATATGAAAGTGTAAAGCTAATGATAAATTTTAAGTTAAAAGATGAAACTAACTATCGTTGTAAGCGAGGGTATGAAGCATCGAACAACGATAGTTGAAAGAATAAAAAGAATAGCGCATACTGATGTTTTGAAACATCATGCACAACATCAAGGCAAATGCAGAGGAGAGATTTCTTTGATATCCGTGCACCACTTTAAATCTCGAGGCTGTCAGAAAAATAAATGGTCCGATCTGGTTTGCACGTCGATCGGTAAGATGAGACAGCTAGAAGATGGAAAGCCACAACTGTTCCCCATAAAGCCTTCTCTCAAAGAGAGAAGTCTAAAACTCTTGAAGCCCTAAGGAAGAAATCTCCCTGAACCTTCTCATCGCAAAGCCTAGCAATGGGGGGAAGAGAGATTGAGTGGGCAGAGTTGGCCGTCCTATTTGAAAATGACTCTAGTTATCAGGAGAGTCTCCTAGTGGAGCATGAAGTGCTTAACTCAATAAGGGGTTTTAGGGAAAATCCCAACCTTATGGTGATCCAGCCTACCATCGAGTTCCATCCAAAAAGGCCCCTAGACGGAGCGGTGTGTGTTTACAGGGCTCGGGTGGAGTACTGGATGATGCTCCCTCTACAGCCAGAGTTCAGAGAGATTTTGAACTCCTACTGGATTGTGCTGGCGGAGTTTTCCTCCAACGCTGTTGTGTACTCTTTCCTGAAGCTACTGTAGGCTCATGAGATACCATGGAGTATGACACTCTTCAGAGGCCTATTTAGCTGGATGGCAGTGCCTGGATACGGAGGATGCCTGGCCCTAAGATCGAAGACAAGGAAGGCGATGTTCTCCGGGGCGAGTAGTTCCCATTCAGACTGGAGGGACTAATACTTCTTCGTAGGTGGGGATTTGGGGATCCCCCTGAAGCTCGGAGTCTGTCCACCTGAGTTCATCGAGGATGCTAGGTGGATGGCGGGAGAAGGGACACTAAAGAACTTGGAGAAGCTGAAGGGGCAGAATTGGCCCCTGAAGGACTTCCTCAGACCCGTGAAGAGCGACATATCATTGCAAGCGCAAGCGTTAGGATATGTCGTCTTCAAGAAGGCGGTTCCACCCTTTGGCACGGTCCTAATGAAGAGGGCTAGGAGAGGAAAACCCTCGGCCGCCCAGCTCACCAAAGAGATTGTTGAGGTAGGGGAGGGGCAAGGAGACAGAGAGGTTCCAGAGCCAGTTTGCGATGGTACCGTAGTTGATGTGGTATCTTCCTCGGATGATACCACAGACGACGGAAAGACTCCGGTCGAGGTGCTCAAAGGCGCAAGCAAAGGCAAGGAGCCTGCAACACCGACCAAGCCCAAGGTGGTCCCTAAGAGTAATAAAGGGATTGTTCTTGGGGAAGACAAAGGATGGGAGAAGGCCAAAGAAGAGGGCCAAAGGAAGGAAGACAAGCGCCAAAAAGGAGCCCAAGAGAAGGAAGTAGAAGGGGCGGTCGTGAGCCCTTGCTTGGACCTAATGCTGAAGGAAGTCCCTAAGAGGAAGAGGGACCCCAAAGAAAAGAGAAGCTCAGAGCCCCCTTCAAAGAAGGGAAAGACCACAGAGGAAGGTCAATCGGCTGCCAGAGCAGCAAACGATTGGCAGCAGAGTGTTGAGCCCCCTATCATATCAACTTTGTGGGGAGATTCGAGGACGACATTTTGAGGATCGCCATGGGAATGAAAGGAGATATGAGAAAACTAATCCTGCTCTCCCAACAATTTTCGAAACAAAACTACGCACCCCCGGGAAACATGGGACTGGCAGTAGGAGGTGGCTTTGTCACCAAGGATCTGGAGGAGAGGACTAAGAAAATATCGACGCCAGATGTCTATGCCAACATAGCCAACAGGCTAGTTGCCGTAAGGATTCCTTATTAATTTTTCTGGCAGCCGTATGTCCGAACTGTATTAATTTTTCTCTGCTCTATTTTTCAGGCACTTGCTCGCTTGCCTCTGCTTCTGAACAAGACTTTGAGGATGGATGAGCAAGTGATCGAGCAAGGGAGTCAGCTTCATCAGTAGGGTGAAGAAATAAAAACTCTAAAGGCCTTACTCGCAGCGAAGTATTCATAATAATCAGCTCTATTAAAGGAGAAGACCGCACTGCAGGAGGAGTTCACTATTCACAAGTCTGCAATGGGTGCGCTGAAGGCAGACAAGGCCCTGCAAGAGAAGCTGAGGCAGGAGAGGTTAGATGGGATCAGGCGGGCATGGGAAGGATTGTCTTTCGCTTTGATCGAAGGGGGCAAAATCACTGTCATCGATCTTGGAGAAGTGGATTTTTTTTGCATGGCCTTTGATCCTATTTACAAGAAAGAGGGGTTTGATTTGACTGACGATCTTATCCAATAGGTGTTTAATCTTTTGGATGGGGTCAGCGAAGACTAACCCACCTGTTTATTTTGATGTGTATGAAAAGAACAGGTACCTTTGTATGAAGTTCGAGATGTTCTAATTGTAACTCCACCCTTTGTAATAATTTAATAATAAAGGGCTTTGAATCAAATGGAGTCTCTTTAGTCTGAACTTTAAAACCCTTTTTAAGCCTGCACAGGCAAGAAGTAACGATGGTAGGGGAAATTCCACCTATGGAGAGTATCCAACTTGATGCCACAAGGACAGATCGTCTGAACCATCGTGGCCGATATTTGTACTTGAGACATGGGCTGATCCTAGGAGGTTTTCCGGATTTGGAATTATACCCCTTTACGCACCTGCACAGGAAAGAAGTAATAATAGTAGTGGAGATCCTGCCTAGAAGAAGTTATCTGACCCAATGCGAAAAAGACTTGATTGTCTGAAATATCATGGCCGATGTTTGTACTTGAGGCAAGGGCTGACCCCCATTAGAGCAGCAGATCCTAGTTGAAAGTGAAGGCACTCTGCTTAGGGAGGACATGTATCATGAGTAGATAACAGGGACTGCTCTAAGGTTACGAGTAGGCCTTCGGACCTTCCGCTAACCGGATGGGCTTATAGAAGGGTTCCAGATATAGGTAGGAGACTCTGTCTGCCAGACGTAACTAGGCTCGGTGACCTCCTTATATGGAAGATGAGTATAACGAACCATCGTGTATGAGGCTCGGAAGCCTTGGGTACGATGGTCGAGAGTTTTGAGGTTGAAATCATAGCTAAGCAACAGACATTAGGCTGATATGAATACCCCAATATGAATTAATAGGTTAAAAATTTTATCGTCACAAGAATTCCTGAATTCAAGATATATCTTCCAGGAGAGTATAAAGAAATCCTGATATATTTTGGAAGAACCCAGATGTCTATTAATAAAGGATATCCCCTGAATTTGTATAAAACATTCCTAAGTGAATCTGTACAAATAATTCTTGAATGAATCAATTTTTGAATTTCGAATTAGGCGTAAAATTTCTTCAGGTCATCTCCGCTCCATGTTCTGGTTAGTTGAATGCCATCAGAGTTCATAAGATAGTATGCGTTAGGTCCTGCAATCTTGCGCATGATGTAAGGGCCTTCCCAATTGGGCTCAAGTTTGGGAACTCCCAAGTTGCTGCCAGCGAGGAGTCATCGCTTGAGCACCAAATCTCCTTGAACGAAAGCCCTGGGGTTAACCTTGCGGTTGAAATATTGTTTAATCTGGCGCTTATGCTCTAGATGCTTGAGCGCTACTAGTTGTCTTTTCTACTCCAAGAGGTCAAGATCAACCAGTTGTGAATCATCATTTTCATTCACCCAAGTTTGCAGATCTTTGGGATCGAGGTTGGCCGCAGCCTCCACTCTGGGGGAGAGGTGTTGCAGCTCAACCGGTATGACAGCATTCATTCTGAAGGATAGAGAAAAAGGTAACTCTTGAGTGACCTCGGAGGGAGCAATATTGTAAGCCCAAAAAGCGCCTGGTAACTCGTCTGGCCAGCGGGCTTTGGTACCGTTGAGGCGCTTCTTCAAAATGTTCAGAATGTTTTTGTTAGCGGCTTTTGCCTGCCCATTAGTATGAGGGTGCCAAACGGATGCATACTTGAGGTTGATTTGATGTTGGGCACAGAAGTCGTTAATTTTCTGGTTAGCGAATGGAGTGTCATTGTTTGTAATGATGCCCCTTGGCACGCCATATTTATAGATGATATTAGCCCATAAGAAGTTCTCGACGTTCTGGGCAGTAGGTTGAGTAAGTGGTTTAGCTTCAATCCACTTTGTGAAATAGTCGACGGCAACAAGAATCCATCGGTAGCTTCTCATAGTAGTAGACATTGGGCCTAGAAAGTCCATCTCCCTAACAACGAAGGGCCAAGACGAGTTGATAGGCCTGAGATATCTGGTAGGCTATCTTTGCATGTCAGCATAGTACTGGCACTGAGAGCACTTCTCCACGAACGACTGAGCGTCTTTGTGGATGATGGGCTAGAAGAATCCTTGGCGTAGGATTCACATGATCAAGCTTCGATCACGAGCATGGGTTCCACATTTCTCTTTGTGAACAGCTTCCATAACTTTTTGAGCTTCTTCAGGCCTCAGGCATTTAGTGAAGGGTCTAGCATAAGACCTTCTATAAAGTTCTCCATCAATGAGGACGTACTTGGCACATTCAAACTTCAGTTTTCTCGCCTCCTGTCTGTTGTTAGGTTGTGTCCCATCTTTTAAGTAACTGAGGATCCTGTTCATCCAGCAAGGCAGATGCTCCTCAGAGTGGATTTCTGCGCATTCAAATTTGGGTTTGTCAAATGTTTGAGTTCAGCGAAGGTCGGGGAGCCCCCCTTTTGTGAGCCGATCTGCCACTTGGTTCTCTTCTCTGAGGATATGCACTAGGGAGAATTCTTCAAACTATGATATTAAGGACTGGGCTTTTTGCAGGTATTTTTTCAGAACTTTGTCCATTGTTTCGTAGGTTCGGTTCACCTAGTTGACAACCAGTCACGAGTTGCTGAACACTTGTATGCACCTTACGGCCATACTGAGTGCGAAGTTCAGTCCTGCGATGAGAGCTTCATATTCTGCTTGGTTGTTAGTGGCTCTTGTTGAACTCTTATTGATTTTGATGAAAACAAATATGTTAATAATATACTCGATTAATTATTTTTTAAATATTAGTATATATTATACTTAAGCTTTTCATGATCAAGAAGGACGATCGTCGAGATAATTTTGACTCAAGATTGATGAAATCAAGCCAAGAATAAAAATAAATGAAGTTGATCAAGATCGCTGAGAAAAGAAGCATCAAGTCAAAAAGTCAACTTCAAAGATGCATTTGCTATAAAATTTTAGACCATCATGTAAGTGTAAAAAATTTATGTCTCATTTATCTGGAGAAAATTAAAATAAATATAATTAAATTTATTTGTGATTTTTTATATGATTTTTATTTATTTTTCGGATAAATTGAGATTTTTGAAAAATTTTAAATTATATAAGTAAATATTTTTTTTAATAACGTGTTTTCTTTGATCTTCAATATTTGAAATTTTTGATTGAATTTAATCAATAATTTTACTATTTAATGTGTTTCTTCGATTTGATTCGATGAAATCTATTTTCAAAAAAATATATATACATATATACTACTTATAATAAATAAATAAATAAATCATAAATAAATTTAAACAATTACTTACAAAAATATATTAATTGAATTTCATGAAATACTTTTGTGATCGATTTTGGATGCTTTCAACTCGTACAAAACTCGATATTTTGAATTACTCGATATTTTAAATTCCACTAACATTTTAAATTCCACTAACATTTTTAAATTCCCCACTTCCTTCTTTTACTCCTTAAAATCAGCTATAAAATATGCTAAGTGACTGGTTTTGTCCCCAATTAATTTATGAAAAGTTATAATACTAAATTACCAATTTACCCCTCATTTCATCTATAAATAAGGGGGATTTTGAGTTAATACTCCTCTTTGGCCAACTCAATCTCCAAGCTCTCTCATTCTTAAGTTGAAAAAATTCTCTCCTCAAGCTCAAAGTTTCTGTTCACAACGTTGGGAGTCGATTCTAGGAGTTCTTGGATCATCAGAGGTGTTTTTAATCGGGTATTTTCTATTTTCTCTCCGAATCGATTTTTCTTAAAGATTCACGAATTTTTGTACTACTGATTTGAGCTCCAAATAACTTAAAAATTTTACATCTTTCTGGGAGCTTTTATCTTATCTAAAATTTTTCTTGGAATTTTTTGGTGAACAAATTTTTCTCTGGAAATTTATATTTGTGTCAGTTTTTTAATTTTTATAAATAGTACAAAATTCAAATAATTCCAAAATTTTTGTAGTAGACTATCTAGGTAATACTGCATTTACAAAAAAAGTTTTAGATGTTTTTGCTAAGCATTATTTTCTATAAAATTATTTGAAGTTTCTGTTTACTCGATTTTATATCGTATTGAAATATTTCATCGAGTTTGATTTCTCTTTCTCTTCTCTTTACATTTCACAGAACATTGAAAAAGATAATACTAAAATTTTCTCCAGAAAGTTGAGTTGACTTCTTTGCACATAGAGCTCTCATTATATTTTAAATTGAGTTAATTTATCTCTTGTACGACCCATAAGGGTCATCGTCTTTTTTTTCGATTTTTGTTTTAAGTCTCCCTGCGCAGAGAGGGGTTTTTCTTACTTGTCCCCAAGTAAAAGGAAAGGTGAGGTTGTTCCTTTCCCTCTGTAAAAAAAGATCTAAAGATTGGTTTGTGCTTTTGAACCGAAAAAGGCATAGGTTTCCTCCTTGTATTAGGGCTTGAGCTTAGCCATAAGAAGCTTGGGATAGTGGAACCCCGAAGGAGGAACAAAGGGGAGTGGATTAGGCAAGAAAATAGTCGAACCACTATACATTGTGTGTCTTCTTTCACTTCTGTTTTTTTTTTTTTCATTTAGAGGCTGGTGTACTTGATAGTTATTTTATTTTCAAAGCCTCAAAATAAAATTTCAGTGATCAGATTTTGGACATAATAAATTGAGCTAGATTCAAACATATTTAATTGAATTTAAAAATGTCCAAACTCTGTGAGATAATTAAATTGGTAGCGTAGTAATTAAGTTTGGGCCTACTCACCCCAAAATTTACATTAACAATATACAAGGATCCAAATTTAAATGACGTTTATCGTGAGCAGATCCACAGGCTGGGTACAAATGGTCTGATAGAGTAAAGTGCCTTTCTGAGTGTGATAATGCATGATATTTGAATAGAAATATAATCCCATCCCAAAGATTTAAGCTCAGAGGGTAACAAGTTTATATTTTAAAACTGTTTAAGAAACCAACGTATAATGAATAATAATGGTGACTGGAGATAAAATGCTGCCTGCAAAAAGAAAGAAACATAAACCAATAAAATAAATGAGTATTGCAAATGAAAGAAGAAAAATAGGATGTCTAAAGGTGGATAGTGTGGTATATACACGAAAGTTGATAGAGATGAAAAATGTTATATTTAATATCCGAACAAGATAAGTTTGGTAGATGCACTCCATTTGAGAGGATACACATAGAGAGAAAAGTCGGCTTTATCGATGTTTGAGACAATCTATATAAAATCGACAGGCTCCAAATTGATAGCTTTCCAGTATAGAAAAAAATTGAAAAAGTTAACTTAGGATTTTGACCCTGTACAAAAAGGAGAAAAGAGTGATAGAGAAGTATCAAATATATTAAAAAATTCAAACAGTCGGCTGACAGTATAATACTAATAGGAGTGATCTTAGTTAACTTGAAACTTCTTTACTGAATAAGCAATTTGGTAATCAAACTGATAGAGCGCAATGGAATACAAAGGATTCATGTAGCCGACCCCACCTAGTGAGGTATTTAAGGACTTGGTTGTTGTTTTGTTGTTGTTGTTTTGTAACTCAAAAGGATCCCAAATAACTTAAATAGTACTAATAGCAGTCTGGAACCACAGGAATCGAATTAGTTACATTTAATGGTAAAAACATTATTAATTTAACCTAACAGAAAAACGACCCGACGATCAGTGTAAAATTACTTTATTTGTTCCCATCCCACTATAATTAAGTTATTATCATCAAATTTATATTTACCAATTTTACTTACTGCATCTAACTGAACTAACATTTAGCTTTCTGGTTGTTAATATATTACTAATTTAATCTTAATATATTATATTTTTACCTTTATTAACTTAACTACCATTTTTACATTAACAAGTGCAAATATTAATATTCATTATCTGTCTAACAATTTTTTTATATCTAAACATATTTTCTTAACTGTAATATTCTTTTCTTTTTCATTTCTATGCACCAACTAACTATTTATTTCTCTGTATTTTTTTTCTTTCCTTCTGACCCTTTTGTTATCTTTTTTCTTTTTAAGGAGTACATATTATAGAATAAGAAAATTCTAATGTATATATATAATTATATTATAGATAAGTTTTTTATTTTAATATATTAATATAAAATTAATATTTATTTTTATTTAAAGTTACTAATAATAATATAATAATTTAAATACCAACTAAATAATACGATATTTCTATTAATAATATATAAAAATTATTTAAATATTAATTTATATTTATAATATTTATTATATAAACATAAATTAACCTTTGCTATTACTATCTCTAAATACTCGTTAATGCTTATACGTTTGATTTATAATATTTTTAAGTATTAATTATTTTTTTGACACTTTATAGGTACGGAGGTAAAGGGAACTGTCTCTTACTTATTAACAACTTGATCTCATTAATATTTAATTAAATATCTCATCGAATATCACTCATATAATTTAATATTCAGAAATGTCTGTTGTTTACAATAAATTTAGATTTAATAAGGAATTAAAATTATAATTTTTGAATGAAAAGTTTTTTGATTTTATAAAATCGTTATAAATGATTTATGAAATAAATATTAATTATTGATATATGGGCTTTTCTCTTATGTTAGTTAATCTCTTTATCGCCAATGCTGGGTATATGTCGGTTGGATTTCAGATAGTGACATATCTCAATCAATTCGTTGCAAGGTGCCACTTTAAAATACACAAATGTGCTCATGCCTAAAACAGATTTGCTTGAAAATAATAAAAAAGATCTCACAATAATATAGTAGACTTAAAAGTACTTAATTTTTTTAACATATATATTAAATCAATTTTTAAAAGTCTAATTACAACGCAATTTAGCGCCCGCTCTTGGGTGTGCAAGTGGACTCAAACACTTGATAGGCCCAGGCTCAAGTTGCTGGGACTGGGCTTTTGCAGTTTATTTTTTAGAACTTTGTTTTTTTGTTTCGTAGGTGCGGTTCACCTAGTTGACAACGCAAGTCACGAGTTGCTGAACACTTGTATGCACCTTACGGCCATACTGAGTGCGAAGTTCATCCTGCATGAGAGCTTCAATATTCTGCTTGTTGTTGTTAGTGGCTTCTTGTTTGAACTCTTATTGATTTTGAGTGAAAACAAATACGTTAATAAGTATACTCGATATAATTATTTTTTAAATATTAGTATATATTATACTATAAGCTTTTCATGATCAAGAAGGACGATCGTCGAGATTAATTTTGACTCAAGATTGATGAAAATCAAGCCAAGAATAAAATGAAATGAAGTTGATCAAGATCGCTGAGAAAAAGAAGCATCAAGTCGAAAAGTCAACTTCAAAGATGCATTTGCTATAAAATTTTAGACCATCATGTAAGTGAAAAAATTTATGTCTCATTTATCTGGAGAATTAAAAAAATAAAATATAAATTAAATTATATTTGTGATTTTTTTTTATATGATTTTTATTTATTTTTCGGATAAATTGAGATTTTCGAAAAATTTTAAAATTATATAAGTAAATATTTTTTTAATAACGTGGTTTTCTTTGATCTTCAATATTTGAAATTTTTGATTGAATTTAATACAATAATTTTACTATTTAATGTGTTTCTTCGATTTGATTCGATGAAATCTATTTTCAAAAAAAATAAATATATACATATATACTACTTATAAATAAATAAATAAAATTAAATAAATTTACTTACAAAAAATATATTAATTGAATTTCATGAAATACTTTTGCGATCGATTTTGGATGCTTTCAACTCGTACAAAACTCGATATTTTGAATTACTCGATATTTTGAATTTCCACCAATATTTTAAATTCCATTCCTTCTTTTACTCCTTAAAATCAGCCATAAAATATGCTAAGTGACTGGTTTTGTCCCCAATTAATTTATGAAAAGTTGTAATACTCAAATTACCAATTTACCCCTCATTTCATCTATAAATAAGGGGGATTTTGAGTTAATACTACTCTTTGGTCAACTCAATCTCCAAGCTCTCTAATTTTTAAGTTAAAAAAATTCTCTCCTCAAGCTCAAAGTTTTTGTTCACAACGTGGGGAGTCGATTCTAGGAGTTCTTGGATCATCAGAGGTGTTTTTAATCGGGTATTTTCTATTTTCTCTCCGAATCGATTTTTCTTAAGGATTCACGAATTTTTGTACTACTGATTTGAGCTCCAAATAATTTAAAAATTTTACTACATCTTTCTGGGAGCCATTATTTTATCTAAACATTTTCTTGGAATTTTTTCGTTAACAAATATTTCTCTGAAAATTTATATTTGTGTCTCGAGTTTTTAATTTTTATAAATCGTACAAAATTCAAATAATTTCAAAAAATTTATAGATTACTTAGGTAATAATACATCTATAGAAAAAGTTTTAGATATTTTTGCTAAGTATTATTTTTTAGAAAATTATTTGAAGTTTCTGTTTACTCGATTTTATATCGTATTGAAATATTTCATCGAGTTGATTTCTCTTTCTCTTCTCTTTATATTTCACAGAATATTGAGAAAGATAATACTAAAATTTTCACTAGAAAGTTGGGTTGTCTTCTTTTCATATAGAGCTCTCATTAAATTTTAAATTGAGTTAATTTATCTCTTGTATGACCCATAAAGGTCATCGTCTCTTATTCTCGTTTTTGGTTTTGAGTCTCCCTGCGCGGAGAGGGGTTTTTCTTACTTGTCCCCAAGTAAAAGGAGAGGTGAGGTTGTTCCTTTCCCTCGATAAAAAAGGTTTAGAGATTGGTTTGTGTCTTTGGACCGAAAAGACATAGGTTTCCTCCTTGTATTAGGGCTTGAGCTTGGCCATAATAAGCTTGGGATAGTGGAACCCCGAAGGAGGAACAAAGGGGAGTGGACTAAGCAAGAAAATAGTAGAACCACTATACATCGTGTGTCTTCTCTCACTTCTGTTTTTTTATATATAATTTAGATGCTGGTGTACTTGATAGTTTTTTTTTCAAAGCCTCAAAGTACAATTTCAGTAATCATATTTTGGACATAATAAATTGAGTTAATTCAAAATATTTAATAATTTAAATTGTCCAAACTCTGTGAGATAACTAAAATTGGTAGGTTAGTTAATTAAAGTTTGGGCCTACTCATCCC
This sequence comes from Apostasia shenzhenica, assembly GCA_002786265.1. Classification (NCBI taxonomy): domain Eukaryota; kingdom Viridiplantae; phylum Streptophyta; class Magnoliopsida; order Asparagales; family Orchidaceae; genus Apostasia; species Apostasia shenzhenica. The sequence continues at coordinate 397,146 of KZ452042.1, read as the reverse complement.
CAAATTTAATTAACATAACCAAGGATCCAAATAACTTAATTATAGCAGTGGAACGGAATCGGGTTAGTACATTAGGTAAATTTAATTTACCTAACAGAAAATGTCCGACGATCAAAAATACTTTGATTTATACATCCCACTATAATTAAGTTAGTTAATCACCAAATTTACATTTTGTAATTTTGCTTACTACATCTAACATTTACATTCTTGTATTACTAACATTTATTTTTCTGTACCACTAATATTTACTTACTGTAATACTAACATTTACTTTCTGCATTTTTTTTCTAACATTTACTTACTGTATTTCTTTTTTTTTTCTTTTTGCACACTAATTTTTACTTCTATGTACTTTTTTTCCTTCTGACTTTTTGTTATCTTTTTTTTTGTACATATACATATGCTATATATATATATATATATATATATACTAATATATATACATATATCTATTTATATATACACATATAATATATAAACATATATATATATATATACTAATATATATACATATATCTATTTATATATGTACATATATATATATATATACTAATATATATACATATATCTATTTATATATATACATATAATATATTATTATTTTTTAAAAAAAAAACTCATATTCACACACTTCACATCTTATATATTAGTAAATTAAATTTCTATATATATTTATACTTATACTAAGTATAACTTTATATATTATCTATACATTTATATATTACTCTTACTTATTCTTTTGCAGGTGCCACTTTAAAATTGCTCAGTTGCTCATGCTGAAAAGATTTGCTTGAACACTCTTGCTTGAATGCTCTTGCTTAAGAATAATAAAAGCCTCACAATAATAAATAGCTTTAAAAGTACTTAATTTTTTTTAACATATATATTAATCAAATTTTAAAATTATTATTACACCCAATTCACCCCCCCCTCTTGGGTGTGCAAGTGGACCAACGGCTCTGAACTGGAGGGTTATTGCCTGGTGTAAGGTGGCTCCCATTGGACTGGTCAGGAGGATTCCAACCCCTTGGGATTGCCATCCAGATGCACCATCAACATGGAGAGACAATGGCACGGCCCGATGCTTGGCAGGCGGTGGTTTTGAAGTAGAAAGCTCGGCGACGGAAGTCTGCCAATGCCTGAGCCTTGATTGCTGTTCGTGGGATGTATTTGATATCGTACTCGCCAAGCTCGATGGACCATTTGAGAAGCCTCCCTGAGATTTCGGGAGTGTGCAGTATCTTCAAGAGTGGCTGGTCAGTGACCACTTGGACAGTATGGGACTGGAAGTATGGACGCAGCTTCCTTGCCGCCATCAGGAGAGCTAGAGCAAGCTTTTTCAAAGTGGGGTATTGAGTCTCAGCGTCAAGAAGTATGTAGCTGATGTAGAATATAGGGTGTTGTACCCCCTTATCGTCGTTGACGAGGATAGCTAAACCCTTCCTTGGGTGCCGTCAGTATCGGTGTCGAGGTGAGATATCTCTTTAGCTCTGTGAAAGCAGTTTCACACTCATCAGTCCATTAGCCCCTTTTATTGTTACGCAAACATCAGAAGAAGGGCGAACAGCAGTCTCCGGCCTTTGAAATGAACCTGCCCAGGCTATTGATTCGTCCTGCCAGCTTTTGAATTCTTTTGTCATTTAAGGAGAGGGCATGCTCACCATCGCCGAGATTTTATCTGGATTGGCCTCTATCCCTCTGGCAGAGATTAGATAGCCCAGAAACTTTCCTGAGACTGCGCCGAAGGTGCACTTAGCGGGATTGAGCTTAAGGTTAAACCTTTGTAGGGTGTCGAGTGTCTTTTTGAGGTCAGTGAGGTGTCCCTCCATGCTTCTATTTTTCACCAGGACATCATCGATGTATGCCTCTAGATTTCTGTCTTTCTGACCTTTGAACACAACGTCAATCATGCACTGGTAAGTGGCGCCAGCATTTTTGAGGCCAAAGGACATGATGTTGTAACAATATGTGCCGAAGTCGGTGATAAAGGCAGTCTTTTCTTCTTCTCCCTCAGTCATCTGGATTTGATGGTATCTAGAGAAAGCATCAAGGAAACTCATAACCTCGTATCCGAAAGTCGATGCGTGGGAGAGGATAAGTATCTTTGGGGAAGACCTGGTTCAATGTGCAAAAGTCCACGCACATCCTCCACTTCTCATTGGCCTTCTTCATCATGGCGATGTTGGTGAGCCACTGGGGGTATTAAACTTCCTTGATGTAGCCTGCTCTGAGCAATTTATTGACTTTTTCTTCGATAGCACTCTGCCTTTCTACTGTCATAACCCTCTTCTTTTGTTTTATAGGAGTGGCAGTATAGGGTACATTCAGATAGTGTTCGCAGACAGCTCTGTTAACACCTAAAATATCCTCAGGAGACCAAGCAAAGACGTCGATGTACCCAAAATGCAAGGCAGTGATCTCCGCCTACTGCTTGTCATTTAGTATAATCCCGGAGGCTTTCCTTCTCGCCTTACTTGATGTAGGCTAGCACTATGTCGAAAATGACCATTCGGGTTCGGCCAATGAAATGGGCGACCAGCTCCCATTTCAGATGTTCATAAGAGGAGATGTTACCCTTGGGGAGCTTAATGAACTAGCTAAATGTCGCCTCTTTCAGAGTGTTTGCAAAGAGGTGGCACTTGGTAGCCTCATCTAGCTGGCGATAATAGACCGCGACTTCAAACCCTTGTATATGCTCGTGGGGGTCAGTCGCGCCTTCGTAAGCTTCAAGCCGCGGCGGCCTGAAGTCCTCTGGGATTGGGGCTAACCGGATGGCGTCGGCAAAAGGAGCATTGTCGTCCATTGGGCCGAAGAAGAGGTCAAGCCCATGGGGGGTCTGAATGCCTGGAAAGAGAGGATCTCTCTTGGCGAGAAAACGGGGGAAAGCAGGTGGAAGTGGATTCTGGTGGATCTCCTAGAGGTAAAAGGGGCGTCTGGGTGGCTGAGAAAAGCCAGAAGACTGAACGGAGGGCGCCGCGATCGGAGGGAGAGGGGGAGCCGCCGCCACCGGTGGAAGAGGATCTCGGGCAGCCGCAGCCGGCGGAAGATGATGACGGACCGCCGCAGCCAGCGGGAGAGGTTCAGGAGTGGCCGAAACTGGGGGAGAAGGAAGTACTGTTGCACAGACTAGCTGGGTTTATCTAAGAATCATGCCCTGTTGGGCTGTGAGGCCAGTGACCAAGTCAGTGAGGTTCGCCAGCATCCTCTGAAGTTCTGAGACGCAGGTACCCTGGAGGAGAAAGCAGATTTGGCATGACGCCGAGAAGTTGAGGCTAAAACTCTGTCATCCGGCGCCCGAACGGAAGGTTCACCTGCATGTGTACTGCGGGCGGCAGAATTGGTTCTGCGCGTTCTAGCCACCATCTTCTCAGGGTCTCAATGAAAGCACCAGAAGATGTTGATGTGAGATATAGGGGATCCCAAGAAACACCGAAAAAGAGAGAGAGTCCTGAGAGACAGCGGCGTGCAGAGGGGTAAACCTGTTGGTTAAGGCTTAAAGGAGAGAGAGAAAGAAAGATCCAGAGCAGCACACAGAGGTTTAAGGTGGTTCAAGGATAAGTTCCCCTACATCCACTGAACGATCAGCTGAAAGATTTCACTCTGGGAAAAGGATATCCATAAGGTCCCATACAATGCTTAGAAAGAAAGAAAGAGAGGGAGAGAGAAAGAGAGAGAGAGCTCCTCAGTTGGGACTCTCATACAATGTGAACAAGGGGACCAGAGAATTGTCTGTGTTCTAATAATTGTTCTCCCTTCTCCACTGCTTTTGCTGAAGATTGTTCAAGGGTATTTATAGGCGGTGGACTGTACACCTTTGTCCTATTTTTTCGGAGAAAAGGAGGTGAACAGTTCTCTAAGCTCGAGCTACTTGTCGGCCGCTGGAGGGACCAAAAGCAGCAAAAGGGGAGCCTGATCTTTTAGTGTTGGTGTGACTTCTGGGGATCCCTAACAGTTGGAGCATGCGGATCCTAGATTTGCATGTCTGGAAAAAGTGTCTTGTAAGGGGAACGGCGTGGTCGGGCCATGCTGACTGTGACAGGTACAGCTGAGTGACATCGTCATCAATGTAGCAGGGATGGTCCTGGCTCGTTGGGGACGAGGCTTGGTTGAACCCTCGTAGCCGAGGTTTGACCGAGTTTTGAGATCTGCGAGAATAGATGAGTGAATTAGTAAATAAATAAAGGCTAAATGTCAGCTCGGTGCCACGTGTACGGCATGGATGTAACTCTGGAACCACGTGTTGACAACTACATAATCTCCACGTAACATCTTCTTATTTGGCTCGAAAAATATGTAGATTTTTTTTGAAATCAATAATTTCTCTAGAAAGTAAAAGCTTTTTATTTTTTGTTCTTCCGAAAAACAAAAGTTCAAAATTCTGGAATGGGGGTTAGCACATGCAACCCTCATTTAGAAAATATATTCATGACTTTATTAATTAAGAAAGATTAATTAATGAAAGATCAGTATAATTACACTCTAATTTTATTTTAATCTATAATTTTTTAAAATATCTCAAAATTCTCTATTTTGAAAACTTTATAACAATAAACACCTTTCAAAATTTTAATTATTACATGAAAAATTCTCCTGTTAGTATCTAAAGAATAATTTGTCATTCATTTATTAAATTTTAATTACATAATCACACACCCTCTTACTCTCCTTCTTTGCTCTCTCTCTCTCTCTCTCTCTCTCTCTCTCTCTCTCTCTCTCTCTCTCTCTCTCTCTTCTTTGCTAAGGGGAAGCAACTTATACTGTTATCTCTTTATTTCCCTTAGCACACTAAATTAATTGTCATCATCAAAAAGGAGGAGATAGTTGAACCTCTTAATTTTGATGAATACAATTAATTTAATATTATGGACTAATCATCTTACTAAGTGTGCTTTTGGGTCATTTATATTATGATTAAGGTGAAAGTCCAAGTTCAAGTTCAAGAAAAGAAGTTTATTACTTGGTTCTTTTTCATTTTCTTTTCTAGGACTTAATTGTAAGCATGCATGTTTTTGCCAAGGATTTAACTTGTATCTAATCTTACTTAGCCTAAGGTCTATCAAGTTTTTGTTAATCCTTGCTGAAAAATTCATCTCCTTGAGCTGCAGGAAAAACCGGTCGATTTTCTAAATCGACCGGATCTCTTTGGACTGGCCCAAACTCAACTGCAAAGCTGACCGTTTGGCCTTCCAAATTCCCAAAAATTGAGAATATCTTATTTCCATTATCTTGTTTCTTGCAGGCCACTTTAAAAATATTTTTTATTCCTCAAAAACTATTTCTTTACTCTTTGTTCATTATTAAAATAAAAAATATTTGCACTTCCCTTAGCACTTGTTTATTTCAGCTGTTCTTAAATATCATGCTAAATATTTTGTCCACCTAAACTTGTTAAATCTGTTTTAATCTATCCCAGGTGGCACCTTCTCATTGTTTTAACACTTGGGTGAAAACTTAGGTATTTTTAGCCACTTTTTAATTTATTCCTTTTGCTAAAAACAAAATCATTTAGCATGCTTGTTTATGGGAAAGGGACAAACATTTATTCTATGTTTATTCTTCAGCCTTCTTTCCCAAGTTTAATCTTTTTTATTTTTCTCATTTCAAACTTGGTTGAACTTAATCATTTTCCTTAAGTTTTAAAATCTGCTTATCCTCTTTCTGCCTCCAACGGTCCAAAGGACATTTCATCATCTAGAAATGTCTGAAATGCCCTCTGCTTGTTGTTTTCCCATTGGACCACTTGTATGACATGTCAAAATGCTTGTCTACAATTGGATAACTCAATCAAAGGGCAAATGTATCCTGCTTCTTGCTTACCACCTGCTGTAAGTAAATAAAAGTATTCAATTTCCTGCTGTTCTGTCATCTTCTTTCTGCCCGAAAATCTTTCAGCTCTCCTTCAAGCTTCTACTTGCAAACCAATCTTCTCAAGGAGAAACAAAAGAAGAAAGAGTGTTGCGTTTTTCACTGTTCTGAAAGCCAAGACTAGTAATTCTTATTATTTACATTCCTTCTTGGTTTTTCGGATTTGTCACAGCTTTCAGTTTTTCATTAGCTGAGCAGTCACTGTTTTATTTCCATTGGAATACAAAAGCAAGTCTGTTAGCTAATAGTTTCATCTATTAAAGCTTGCTTTTACCTGAATATTTTGAGATACATTCTTCTTTTCTTTTACCCCAAGATTATAGAATTTAATCTTGGACCTCTACGAGTTTTCACCCTTAGCAAAGTTGTTGTATGCATAGAGCTCTTCATTGTAATTTGTTTTTGTGCTTAAGTTGTAATTGAGCTAGCAAAGCCAGCAAAATCTTGTACTCTTCTGTATTTTTCTCTGAGATTATATTTGTAGGTTTGCTCGGCTTTGGTACCTGTAAAAAGCCGTGGTGTGTAGGTTTTCTTGGCTTTGGTTCCTGTAAAAAGCCATAGGATTGTATCGGGTTTATTCGGCTTTGGTTCCCGTAAAAAGCCGGGGTGATTTAGTAGAAATTCCCATTTGAGGAGCGTGGGGAGTGGACTAGGCGGTAAGCCGAACTACTATAAATCTGTTGTATTCCTTTCTTTTTGCTCCTAATTCCTTTGGATCAAAAGTGATATATCATATCTAAATCTAGGTATTTTAAAGTTATACAAAACCTACAATATTTTTATTAAAAAACAGATATATGAATAGTAAACTCTAAATTTATTATTTCTGTCTCTTTTGATTCATTTCTGCACTGTTCTGTGAACCTTGGTCGATTCCTGAAATCGACCGGATTGTTCTGGAAAAATTTTCTGCACTGTTCTGTGAACCTTGGTCAATTCTCAAATTCGACCGGACTGTTCGGATAAAATCTTCTGCTCTGCTTTTTTCTATCCAGGTGATATCAGAACTCAGTATACTTGGTCATTTTGATAAACTCAAATATTCTACCTCTTATTCCTTTCTTTTTCTTAACTAAAAGAAATTATTTTTAATTATTTTTAATTCCCAATTCACCCCCCTCTTGGGAAGTCTCTGGGCCAACAAGTGGTATCAGAGCAGGTCTCTGTAATTATTTGCTTATTGTTTCAGGATTAACCTCCTAGAGACGATCCATGGCACTTCCCACTCATATTCCAGATGATGCAATATGCGAGGGACTCTCGGCAAATCATCCACCTCTCTTCAAAGGTCTACATTATAACTTTTGGAAGAGAAGAATGATGATTTACCTTCAAGGCATAGACATAGAACTAATTGGGAGGTAACCAGAAAGAGTCATTTGTCTTTCTCTAAGAAGGATAGACAAAATAACACCTAAGGAGTTTTGTGATTTGGAACCGGAAGAGAAGAAGAATTGGCACAACTCAATGCCAAAAGCTCGTCAATCATCTACAATGTTGGTCTTTTCCTCCAAGTGAGTTTAAACAGAATCTGTAATCTCAGTAACAGCTTATGAGGTTTGGTCCTAAAGAACTATGACTTACTTAGATGAAGGTACACTACCAAGTCCAAAGGAATTCTAAAATAAATATGTTGATTCATGATTGATGAGTTATTTGAAAATGAATCCTGAATGAATCTATTAAAGTATGTTTACCCGTTTTACTAACATAACTAATGGTTTTGATTTCTCTTGGAAAAATCTTTACTAACGAAGAAACTTGTCAGAAAATTTTAAGATGTCTCCTAGGGAATACGATGCCAAGGCTACAACCATTGTAGAAGCTCGAGATCTTTCAACTCTTGAACTTGATATGTTGTTAGGATCTTTAACAACATATGAGTTGGAGATGAAAAGAAAGAAAAAGAAAAAGGATGATGAAGAAGGTGCTAGAAAGAAGAAGGCTCTAGCTTTAAGAGCCTCCTCTCCACCTACAACCGACAGTGAGGGTGATTCAAGTAAAGATGATGAAGAAAAGCTTGAAGATGAAATCGCCTTAGTTTCAAGGCGTTTCAATTCTCTTATGAAGAAAAAGAAGCAACTATTTCGACGTTCACAAAGGAAACCATTCAAGGCCAAAGATGCTAAGGAGAACACATCCAAGATCAAAGAAAATGAAGTAACTTGCTACAATTGCAACCAACCAGGACACATCAAACCGAATTGTCCACTTCTCAAAGGGAAGAAGATAAGAAAGAAGAAAGCCTTTGTAGCTACTTGGAGTGATTCAGATGAAAATTCAAGCAGTGATGAAAAGGAAGAAACCGCTAACCTTTGCTTGATGGCTGATGTTGAAAGTGATGATGATGGGTCTACAAATTCGGTAAATGACTCCTCACTTTCTTATGATGAGCTAGAAGAAAATTTAGTTGATCTTATTCAAGAATATGATAAGCTAAAGAAAAAATATTTTTCTCTAAAGAAAGCTCATCTCTCTTGTGATTCTCTTGCAAATGAACTAAAAAGGAAAATCAGTGATCTTACTGATTTGAATAAAGATCTTTGTATGCGGATTGATGAAATCATTAAGGAAAATGAATTCCTCAAGATTAAAAATAAGTTGCATGATCCTAAGACTAAGAAGCATGCAGGAATTTGCAGTAAAAATTCTCATTTGAATGTCATGCCCAACATTATTTGTAACTTTTGTCAAAAGCATGGACATATTGCACGTACTTGTAGAATAAGAAAATCCATGCTTGCATCTAAATGTACTTCTTATGTATGGATTCCAAAATGCATATCTTATGATAATCATACTACATTGACTAACCCTTTAGGACCCAAATTTATTTGGGCTCCTAAAATCAAGACTTGAGAGTTCATATTGCAGGTATGTCTCCACTCCGGGACTAGTGGAGGCATGTGGGTCTTGGATAGCGGGTGCTCACGTCACATGACAGGGGACAAAACAAAATTCACCTTGCTAAAGCCAAGAAATGGAGGACTTGTAACTTTCGGTGACAATACCAAAAAACGTATAATCGGAATTGGTAAAGTCGGTAAAGATTCTACAACCTCTATAGATAAAGTCCTATTAGTTGATGGTCTTGCATATAACTTGCTAAGCATTTCTCAGCTTTGTGATAATGGTTATGAAGTTTTATTCAATGCTTCTCATTGTCTCATTAAGCATGATGACATGACTATATTTGTAGGAAATAGACATAACAATGTTTATCAAGTTGATTTATGTTCTATTGATTATAATGATGTAAAATGTCTTGCATCTCATGTCAATGACTCATGGCTATGGCATAGAAGGTTAGGACATGCTAGCATGCATATCATTCACAAGATCTCTAAGTTAGACTTAGTTAATGGATTGCCTAAACTTATCTATGAGAAGGACAAACTTTGTGGTGCATGTCAACTAGGAAAGCAAACTAAAAGTTCTTTTAAGTCTAAGAATGTTATTACTTTTGTTAAACCCTTTGAAATTTTGCATATGGATTTATTTGGACCTAATAGAACTCTTAGTCTAGGAGGAAAGAAATATTGCTTTGTACTAGTTGATGATTATTCTAGATTTACTTGGACTTTATTTCTTGCTCACAAACGTGATGCTTTTGATATTTTTAAATCTTTTTATAAGCGTATACATAACCAAAAGGGTTTTGAAGTACTTTCAATTCGTAGTGATCATGGCGGTGAGTTTGAGAATGAGTGCTTTGAAACTTTTTGCGATGAGCGTGGCATCTCACATAATTTTTTGGCTCCTCGAACTCCTCAACAAAATGAAGTTGTTGAAAGGAAGAACCGAACTCTTATTGAGATGGCTAGATCCATGCTTCATGAGCGTGGACTTCCAAGGTATTTTTGGGCCGAAGCTGTAAATACGGCTTGCTATATAGTAAACCGTGTGACGGTTCGATCCATACTTAGGAAGACCCCTTATGAACTATGGAAAGGGCGTAAACCAAATATTTCTCATCTATGTGTTTTTGGCTGTAATTGTTTTGTTTTGAATAATGGTAAAGATGATTTGGGAAAATTTGATCCTAAGGCGGATGAAGCCATCTTCCTAGGATATTCTTTGACTAGCAAAGCATATCGTGTTTATAACACCAAAAGAAACTATGCTAGTGAAGAAATCTATCATATTCAATTGGATGAATCTAACCCAAAACTCTTCAAAGGAGAGATGATGATCTTTTGATGGTATCTAGTTTTGAGAAACAAAGCATAGAAGATGGATTAAGCAGCACAAAAGAAGAAGCCTCATGATTATGCATGTAGCCACCACATATTTAAAATTTTGATGGCAAAGATGAAGCCAAAATGAATCTTCCTAAAGGAATGGAAGTACAAGAGGCTTCATCCCACCGAGAACAAATCATTGGACCCATCCACAAGGGATAAGAACAAGATCATCTCTTCAAAATGATGTGTTAAATTTATCACTGCCGCCTTTTATCGTCTCAAAAATCAAGCCAGAAGTCTTTTGAAAAGAGGCCGAAAAATGAATATTTCTGGATTTTAAGCTAAATGCGCAATGAATGGTTGCGGGACCAAACACGAAAATCGCAACCGTCGATCATTCCTGGCAGAAGTTTAATCGTCGACCGACGAAAATCCTAGCCCCCAATGCTGCTTCCGAATCGGATTGATTGATACTATCAGGACAGATGGGAAAGATGGAGCTGCGACGAAACCTGACTCGAAAGAGTTGAAACTCCTTCCTATTATATTATCGATTGATTGGAACGATTTCCATTTTGGGATGAGTTTATTTCTCGCATTTATTTTATGATTAGTTGTTTCTGAATTTCAGTGCATCATGATTTTAGGCATGTTATTTAGTATTTTCCTCGGTGTGTGAGGAAATTTAATTACAATTAATGTATTTCCTTTGTTTGAAGGTCTCCAAAAATAAAAAACCAATCCTGTATGGAGGTCTATAAAACGCGCCTACCCTTTACTCTTATTCTTCTTAATGGTTGAACTAAATACTGATTTGTTTTCCCCTTGCGCGGGATTATTTGATTCTGGAATAGAAATCGATTTTATCCTGGATAGGAAAGGCTGGGCCTTGGGTCGAGAATCCCTAAACCTCCACCCCGCCCCAGCTCTTCCACTCCGACTCGATTCCATTCATTGTGCCACCCTCACACTCGCCCTCGATCCATGCCCCGTCTACTCGCCCGCTTGCTGACGTTCTGTAAATCTAGCTCCGCCGGTATCGACGTCTTCAGCGTTTCCAACATCACTGACGACCGCCCACAGCCACGCCGTGCATATGACTACGGCGACGCAAGTACACTGTTTGCCGCTCGCACGACGCCGATCGCGCTCAGAACCGCCTAGCCCCGTCCGCAGCCCTGCGCACGTTTGACGCTGTTGACTTCGGCGGTCCAGCGTCTCGACCTGCCGCCCCAAATGCGACGCACTCCCACGACATCGCCTCCGCCCAGCCGCGCGCGCCGCTGAAGCGCCCGCCTCCCCAGCCGGCCGCGCCCGAGCGCAGCCCCGCAGCCGCGCGCCGAGCGCCAGCCTCCGCCAGCCAGCCGACCCGCCATCGCTCGCGCCCCCGCACCCGCAGAAGCCTCACGTGCCGCGGCCCCCCCTCGCTCGCGCCCGCCGCCTGCGCGCCCCGCTTAACGTCGCGCCCGCGCGCCGCGCGCCCACGCGTCGCGCTTCTCTCGCTTCTGTTTGCTCGCCTCGTCGCCGCCCGCAGCCAGTGAACATATTTTTTTTTTGGAGAATTACATCTCGCTCCTGAATTTTCTGCTCAGCGTCACGAATTTCAAAACAAAACCTTTAATCCTGGTAAAATTGAAACAACCTGGCATTTTTCACCTCGCCTGTGATTTGTCGAACTTGTTCATCTGTCGTGAACCTTCATTATTTGAGTGAATTAAATTCTGTTGGAATAAATATTTGAGACCATCTATATCTCCTGTTCTCGATTACCTGATTTATTGAAACCGATTGCGCTCCACGTTACATCCACACGACACTGGATTCGAGCGTGAGAGTGTGAGAGTCTCTACACTGCATTCATATTATATAATATATATCTCTGCGGAGTCATCACCAACTACATTCTCACATGACGATTAAAATATACTATCACGCGTATACTATGTCTCACGCATTAACTCTTAATTACTGGGAGATAACGACTTCTACTCGTGCTAGAGAGCGAGTGCGACAGTCTACTACGCAATCAATATCTATGACAGCGCGTGCGTCGCGTCAGCAATGAGAGAGCTATGACTGTGCGCGTGTGAGTGCGAAGACTCGCAAATGAGCTACACAGTCTCCACACGCGTTCAAGCACCACACACCGCAGGAGTCGCATGCAGTAGATGAGTGACGAGCACAGATCGAGATCTTGTAGATACTATCGTGGAATACTAAATTCCTGCAGCGCTCTACGTATATCTACGATTATCCTTCTTAATAAGTCACGATGCTGCCTTAGTTCAACCACTAAGCCTCTCTAATAATCTATATATCTATCCAAGCGAAACAAAGACAAAGCTCGCGCTCATATTGGAAGTGGCCAATTACCTTCTTTAGCGTGACTTCACTTACTTGCGCTCTGCGAAGATCTTAAAAGTATTCAACACGAGCAGTATACACGGAATGGCGTGATCCTTAACTGAGCGTGTAATCACGTGTGAGTGTACCCGTGACGTTCGGATACACCGTCTCAAATTGCTATACCGCTCTGCGTCCACAGTAAATCTTGAAGGTGTCGCGTGACTCCATATTTCTTAAGGGCCGAAAAGCTTTTATGGTCTTGAACAGCAACCCTGTGCTTGGTATGAAGAGATTGTAAATTCCCTTGTAAGGATAAACGCGTTTTGTCAAAGGACCAAAGTTGAACAAAAAACACTATTTACAAGGAAAACATGATGACCACCATTTCGATAGTAGTGCAAATATATGTAGATGATATCATTTTGGGCTACTATATGAATTTACTATTAAGAAATCTCTAGAGGCATGTCCAGGAGATTTGAAATGATGCATGATGGCGAGAACTTAAAACTTCATTAACTTGGAATTGCAAATAAAGCAAACTTCCTGAAGGGATGCTTCATCTGTCGAAAGCAATATAATAAAAAAAACTTCACAAAAAGTTTGGAATGGCATAACATGAAACAATTGGAACCCCAATGAGTCGCGATCTACCAAGCTTGACAAAAGTGAAACGTAATAAAGGTAGAATGGAAAAAATTATATAGAGGTATGAAATGGTTCCTCTTTTATATCTCAACAGCCAAGTCGCCCCCCTTAAATATTGTCTTTAGTATGTGTATGTGATGCTAGATTTCAATCTAATCCCTAAATAAATCTCATTTAATAGCTGTTAAAAGAATTTTTAGATATTTGATTGGCACACACTCACTAGGCCTTTGGTATCCCAAAGGCACTACACCAAATCTAATAGGATTTTCCGATGCCGACTTTGCCGGGTGCAAAGTTGACCGGAAAAGTACATCAGGTACTTGTCAATTCTTTGGCAATGCACTTGTATCATGGTCTAGTCGAAAGCAAAACTCTATTGCTTTATCGACTGCAGAAGCAGAATATATTGCCACAGGTAGTTGTTGTGCACAACTTCTTTGGTTGAAACAACAACTAGTTGATTATGGCATTATTCTAGATCAAATTCCTATTAGATGCGACAATACGAGTGCTATTTGCTTAACGAAAAATCTGATTCAGCACTCACGTACTAAACACATAGAAATTCGCCATCATTTCATTAGAGATCATGTAGAAAAGGGTGAAATTATTCTAGAATATGTATCCACTGATTTTCAACTTGCAGATATCTTTACCAAGCCTTTGCATGAAGATAGGTTCAATTTCATAATTAGAGAGATTGGCATGTTGGATGGAACTAGCTTGTAATGTCTTGCCATGTTATTGTATGTTATATTTTGCACAATATTTTATACTCTTTGAAATGTGTTTATTCATATATAAATTTTATTTTTAAATAACTTAAAAATATTTTCTTGCCAATTTCTATTCTCACCTTCTTAATTTTGATGATTCATTTTCAGAAATCTTGCTTATTGCTTGTGACCTCAACAACCATGAAATTTGGTCGATTTTGAAAATCGACCGGATCTCTCGGGTTGGTGAGTTTCTGGGTTACCCGAGAAAACCGGCTGATTGTCAAAATCGACTGGTTCTCTCTGGAAAATCAGCCAGTCGGGTCTGCGCGACCCGCCCATTCTTTCCACTGGGTCAACCTAATGACCCAACTCAGTATTCAAATGGTGCGCTTGGGAAATGAACCAAAGCAATTTTTATCTGCCCCTCGCGTCTCTCTCTCCAACCCTTGCCTTCTCGCCGAAAACCCTAACTCCCTTTCGGCGCTCCTCCTTCATCTTCTTCTCTCTTTCCTTTTTCTCCTCAACCCTAATTAGAAATGGCTCGCAGCAAAAGGAAAGCTCCGCCTCCTTCCTCTTCCTCCTCTGCAACTGAAGATGATCAATCACATGAGGAGATGTCATCTACTGAAGAGGAAGCTCCACCTGAAGAGCAAATTTCAGGGGAGAGTGAGACATCAGAAAAGGAAGACGCTGACTCCTCCTCTTCCCCTTCTAAATCCAGCAAGGAAGACAGACTTAGAACCCTTGCCACCATTGCCATTGACTCAACTCCACCTCGTCCTGGCTTCAAGAAAAAGGCACTAGTGGTCAGGAATCTTCTTCCCTCTGCTTTTACCTCATCTTTTGCTGGTCCTTCTTCCTCTGCCCAGTCTCTACCTGCTGTGAAGATTGAAGCAGTAAAATTGAAGAAACCCTCTGTCGCCAAACCAGAGAAAGCTGCAGAACCTAAGAAGCCTGCAGCAGAGCTAAAGAAATCTGCAGCCAAGCCGAAGACTATTGCAGTGGAGACAAAGAAATCAACCATAAAAGTGGAGAAGCTTACAACGGAAACAAAGGGTTCCTCTGCACAATTGAAGAAGAAGAAGACAGGCCCAGAACCTCATCCTGTCTTCCACTCAAATCGCAGAGATCGTCTCAGACCCAGATTTGGCGCAAAGGTTTGCTTGCCTCATTCCTCAAAACCTACTATTCCTCCTCCTGTTGTAGAAGTTTCTGAAGAAGAAGAAAAACCGAAGAATGAAAGGTAAAGAATCAGTTAATCAATCAACTCCTTTACACAAGTCTCATCCGTCCTACATCAAGAAATTCATGAAGGCAGTCAAGGATATTCCCATTCTGAATGTTAGACCAATCAAAAGGGAAGGGGTCTCTTCTTTCATCAACCAAGTCATTGATAGGCATGGTTGGGAAAAGTGGTTATCCTGTTATTGCCCCTACTATCCTGATGTTGTAAAATTCTTTTTTGCTAATCTAGAAATTGATTTAGAGGCTAGGACTCTTACCTCCTCTATTCTAAACATCCCTATTAGAATTACAGCTCAGGACCTTATCAACCACTATGGTTTTCTTATCCCTGATGACTCCATTACCCTAGAAAACCTCAAGGTTGATCCCAGCACTTTTCTAGATGTTGAAACTATTCTGGGTTATAGTCCTGAATATAATCCACCTGGAGTCAAGAAGCATGTGGCTAGGAAGATCAAACATTTAGCTTCTTGTAGTGATCAGGCCAAAACACTTGGAAGAATACTACAAGAATGCTTCCTTCAAATTCATGGCCACAAAGATGAGTGGATTAACATGCATCAAACTGCAGTCTACCATCTGCTTCAAGGAAGAACTCTAGACACTATAGGGATTATCTTTCATAGCTTAGAAAATTGTCGCAATGTTGCTCAAAAGAGTAAATATATGCAAAGTTTTCACTATGGCAACATCATTTGTGATTTTCTTTCCATTCATCATGATGTCAAGTTGTCCGGCTTTGTCAAAGGAGCCAGATATTATGGCTTTTCCCAAGACAGCTTCAAGCTACACCAACCCAAGCCTTCCTTCCAAAATGTTGCTGCCAATCCTGAACCAAGAGCCCCCACTTCTCCTTCTTCCTCCTCTCACAAATCTGCTCATCCTTCCACTTCATCTCCCTTTACATCCCAATTTGCTAAATTCATTACTGACTCAATTGAGACTATTGGAAAGCTAGCTGAATCCAATAGCCAAAATCTTCTTAGCCTCCATGCTTATATGGATACTCTCAGTAGTTTTACTGTTCATATTGCTAAGCTTGCAAGCTACAACAGTGAATTGCTTGAGATGTTAAATCAAAAAGTTGATCTCATAGCTGAAAAGCTAATCCCCTCTTCTTCTGGCAAGAAATGATGGTTTGAGTTATTTATGTAATAATTGTATGGATAAACTCTTAAATATTCTCAGTTTTTCTTTTCTGTTTTATGTTGTTATGACTGAATATTGTAAGAACATCAAATGCTTTTTCTCCCATTTTTTTTTTGATGATGCCAAAGGGGGAGAAAAGAACATATTGTTATGTGATAATATTTCTGTCAAGTTAACATTTTATGCTCTGATATGTGATACTCTACTCTGATTTGCAATATTTATTTATATCTTTGTTTGTGTGCTATAATTGAGGGGGAGCTTGCCATAATGTGTATATTTTACTTATATCTCTTTCTTATATTTCATGTGTTCAATTTGTTAGTGTTTTGCTAAGGGGGAGCAACTTATACTGTTATCTCTTTATTTCCCTTAGCACACTAAATTAATTGTCATCATCAAAAAGGGGGAGAATGAGTTGAACCTCTTAATTTGGGATGAATACAATTAATTTAGCATTATGACTAATCATCTTACTAAGTGTGCTTTCGGTCCATTTATATTATGATTAAGGTGAAAGTCCAAGTTCAAGTTCAAGAAAAGGAAGTTTATTACTTGGTTCTTTTCATTTCTTTTCTAGGACTTATTGAAGCATACATGTTTTGCGCAAGGATTTAAACCTGTGTATCGGTAATCTTAGTTAGCCTAAGTCTATCCAATTTAGTTAAATCCTTGCTGAAAAAATTCATCTCCTTGAGCTGCAGGAAAAACCGGTCGATTTCAAAGTCGACCGATCTCTCTGGACTGCGCCCAAACTCAGCTGCCAAAGCTGACCGTTTTGGCTCCAAATTCCCCAAAAATTGAGAATATCTTATTTCCATTATCTTGTTCCTTGCAGCCACACTTTAAAAATATTTTTATTCCTCAAAACTATTCTTTACTCTTTGTTCTATTATTAAAATGAAAATATTTGCACTTCCCTTTGCACTTGTTTAGTTTCAGCAGTGTCTTGGAATATCATGCTAAATATTTTGTCCACCTAAACTTGTTAAATCTGTTTTTAATCTATGCCCAGGTGGCACCTTCTCATTGTTTTTAACACTTTGGTGAAAACTTGGGTGTTTTAGCCACTTTTTTAATTTATTCCTTTTGCTAAAACAAAAACCATTTTAGCATGCTTGTTTATGGAAGGGACAAACCTTTATTCTATGTTTTATTCTTCAGCCTTCTTTCCCAGTTTAATCTTTTTTTTTTTCCTCATTTCAAACTTGGTGAACTTAATCATTTTCTCTTAAGTTTTAAAAATCTGCTTATCCTCTTTCTGCCTCCCAACGGTCCAAAGGACATTTCATCATCTAGAAATGTGCTGAATGCCCTCTGCTTGCTGTTTTCCCATTGGACCACTTGTATGACAATGTCAAAATGCTTGCTACAATTGGATAACTCAATCAAAGGGCAAAATGTAGTCCTGCTTCTTGCTACCACTGCTGTAAGTAAATAAAAGTTATTCATTTTCCTTGTTGTTCTGTCATCTTCTTCTGCCCGAAAATCTTCAGCTCTCCTTCAAGCTTCTACTTGCAAACCAATCTTCTCAAAGGAGAAACAAAAGAAGAAAGAGTGCTGCCGTTTTTCACTGTTTTGAACAAGACCAGTAATTCTTATTGTTTACATTCCTTCTTGGTTTTTCGGATTTGTCACAGCTTTCAGTTTTCATTAGCTGAGCCTCACGTGTTTTTGTTTCCATTGGAATACAAAAGCAAGTCGTTTAGCTAATAGTTTCATCTATTAAAGCTTGCTTTTTCCTGAAATATTTGAGATACCTTCTTCTTTTCTTCTTTCCCAAAGATTATAGAATTTAATCTTGGACCTCTACGAGTTTTACCTTGGCAAAGTTGTTGTATGCATAGAGCTCTTCATTGTAATTTGTTTTTGTGCTTAAGTTGTAATGTGAGCCTAGGCAAAGCTAGCAAAATCTTGTTAACTCTTCGGTATTGTTTCCTCTGAGATTATATTTGTAGGTTTGCTCGGCTTTGGTACCTGTAAAAAGCCGTGGTGTGTAGGTTTTCTTGGCTTTGGTTCCTGTAAAAAGCCATAGGATTGTATCGGGTTTATTCGGCTTTGGTTCCCGTAAAAAGCCGGGGTGATTTAGTGGAAATTCCCATTTGATGAGCGTGGGGAGTGGACTAGGCGGTAAGCCGAACCACTATAAATCTGTTGTGTTTCTTTCTTTTTGCTCCTAATTCCTTTGGACCAAAAATGATATATCATATCTAAATCTAGGTATTTTAAAGTTATACAAAACCTAAAATATTTTTATTAAAAACAGATATATGAATAGTAAACTCTAAATTTATTATTTTTGTCTCTTTTGATTCATTTCTAAACTATTCTGTGAACATTGGTCGATTCCTGAAATCGACCAAATTGTTCTGGAAAAATTTTCTGCACTATTCTGTGAACCTTGGTTAATTCTCAAAATCGACCGGACTGTTTGGGTAAAATCTTCTGCTCTGCTTTTTTCTGTCCAGGTGATATCAGAACTAAGTATACTTGGTCATTTTGATAAACTCAAATATTCTACCTCTTATTCCTTTCTTTTTCTTAACTAAAAGAAATTATTTTAAATTATTTTTAATTCCCAATTCACCCCCCCCTCTTGGGAAGTCTCTGGGCCAACATCCTGGAATGCGAACCGTCGCGACGGATGCGTTGCCCGAGGCCTGCTTACGATAAGATGGGGGCGGCATGCGCCGATTCGTATCCCCTCCCTTTGTCTTCTGAAAATTCCCGAGAAGAGAAATTGTTAGAGAAATGACGGAGGAGATAAAGTGGGCTACCCTAGCAAGCATTTCGAAAAAGAGGGTCGGTCTGTCCCCAGCTGACGTTCCTCCTGAGAAGAGAAAGCCTCTGGGGTCCTCTAAAGGAACGCCGAAATCGGTGACGGCGGGACCTGGCGAAATGCTTCCATCGACAGAAGTGAGGTCCGGAGCGGTAGAGGTGGAGGTGAATGCTCAGCGGCCAGGGCGGCTGCTGTCCTGGCTCAGGCACTGAAGTTAGTGCGGGAGTCGGTGAGCACAGAAGTGGTGGTGGTGTCCGACTCCCCGGTCAAGCCGCCTCCGAAGGCTAGAGAAATGAAGGAGGTGATCTTGGTGAGCGAAAAACCTGCTGGAGAGAGGCTGGCGCCAGGGAAGATTCTGCTCAAAGATGAAGAAATTGAGCGGCTCCTTCCCGGGTTTGGGACCCTACTGGAGATGTGAAGAAGTCACCCCTGATGATTTGCGGTCCTACTTCCCTTGGCACCTTAGTCCCCCCTCCTGAGAAAAAAAGGAAGCTTCTCATCCCTTCTCTTCTTCCAGTGAACCCCCGAGATGATGAGGAAAAGGAAGAGAAGCGGGGGAAAGAAGAGGGCAGCAAGATGGAGGAGGTGACTAAGGAGAAGAAGAGGATCCCCCCAACTGCTTCTGATGTCACCCTAGGTTCTGAAACATGGGGCCTATCGGGAAAAAGGTTGGTCGAAGTGAGGGGGGAAGAGACGATTCTGGGGAATGTCTCCAAGGTTTTGGAGATAGTGGAGTTTCTGAAGGGCAAGGAAGATAAGGAAGCTGGTCACCTCCGGAGGATAGAGGAGCTGGAGAGTGCTTTGTCGCAGGCTACGAAGCGCTCTCAAGATGATAACAAGGAGGAGCTAGGGAAGTTGTACGAATTGGAGGACAAGTTGGCTTCCCTAGCTCTGAGTAATGCAGAATGGGCCAATAAGAATGAGGTTGCGAGGGGAGAGTTCCACCGCAGCCTTTCGAAAGTGAGTCGGGCTCATTCTGCTCATGTCAAAGACCTGCAAAAGAAAATAAAGGAGTTGGATGATGAGAGGGGGTCTTTGAAAGAGGAGAGGATTTGGCTAAGGAATGAGCTAGCAAAGGCCAACGAGACTTTGTCGGAGGTGAGGGAGGTGGCCTCCGACACTCGTCGCCAGGAGGAGTTGCTGAAATCCGAGGTTCACTCCTTGCGGGCCTTGGTAGAGAATAGCTCTGGATGGCGGGGACGACGTATGGAGGATCTGGAAGAAGCGGTGAGGAGGGCGGTGAAGATTTTCAGTGCCTCGCTGGTAGGTCATCATGTGAAGAATCAGGCGGCTTTTGACATTCTCCTGCAAACATTAGTCGATGTAAGTATTTTGAATCAGGAGAACATTAGAAGTCCTGCGGTTCTTCCCTTCTGTGGTCCTAAAGGACCAGACAGGTTCTTCGATGTTGGGGGCCACTGCCTGGAGGAGATTCATCTCGAAAGCCGGAGACCGATGCTTACCATTCTTTCGATGCTTGCGCAGCAACAAGAGGGGTCAATGAACCAGTGATTGCGAAACTGCTTTCTCGGAGCTGAAAAAATATCTTACCTCGGCCCTGATATTAGTGGCACCAACAACAGGAGCGGTTCTGTCTCTTTACTTAGGGGTCTCCGACACTATAGTTTCTGCGGTCCTCATGGACGACATTAAAGGGATACAACATCCAATCTTCTACATTAGTCATATACTCCTAGATGCTGAAAGCCAATACCCCACCTTGGAAAAACTTGCCTTGGCTCTTTTAATGGTGGCGAGGAAGTTGCGCCCATACTTCCAGTCTCATACCATCCAGGTTGTCACTGATCAACCACTCCTGAAGATATTGCATACTTTTGAGATCTCAGGGAGACTACTCAAGTGGTCCGTTGAACTAGATTTTGTTGCAGAGCTCTCTACTTCGGAGCCACCACGTGCCAAGGGCCGAACTAACCTCTGGTCCCTACATGTCGATGGTGCGTCTGGATCGCAATCTCAAGGGGCTGGAATGCTCCTAACCAGCCCGATGGGAACCTCTATACACGAGCCTGTAACACTTCAGTTCAAGATCACAAACAATCAGGCAGAGTACAAAGCTCTCATTGCGGGGCTAAAACTTGCACTCAGTATGGCCGTAAAGTGCATACAAGTATTCAGCGACTCTCAGCTGGTCGTCAACCAGGTGAACAAAATTTTTGAAGCCAAGGACGAGGTCCTGAGAAAGTATCTGAAGCAAGCCCAGTCCTTGATCTGACAGTTCGAAGATTTCTCTCTGACACACATCCCCAGAGAAGAAAATCAAGTGGCAGATCAGCTGGCCAAAAGGGGGCTCCCCGACCTCCGTCGGACTCAGGCATCCGAAAGGCCTAGTTTCGAATGCGTAGAACTTTCCTCTGGAGAGCGGCCACCATGTTGGATGGACAGTATCCTCAATTATCTAAAAGCTGGTACCTAGCCCGATAACAGACAAGAGGCAAAGAAACTCAAGCTTGATTGTGCCAAATACGTCCTCATCGATGGGTATCTTTACAGAAGGTCTTACGCCAAATCCCTCACCAAGTGCCTGCGACCGGAGGAAGCTAAAGAAGTCATGGAAGTTGTGCACAAAGGGGAATGTAGAACTCTCTTTCTCTTTCGGTGTTCCTTGGGATCCCCTACATCCTACGTCAACAGTATTTGTTAAGAAGAATTTAGAGATGATTCTTATTTTTTATTATTTTTTAATTAGCAGATGTTTTTGATAGATTTTTAATTAGGAATTGGCCAGACTCTTTTTGAGAAGTCTCGCACCCCCATATTTTATTAAATAATTAACTATATTTATTTTTTAAAATTACTTTTTCCTGGCATTTTTACCTTCAAATTTAACTATTTACATATAAACTCACGAAGTTAATGCATAATTGTATCTTGGCCTCTCTAATGATCCCACGTCCGCAATCTCAATGTATTCTTAAAATTCATTCCCTCTTTGTAATTTTACCAAAATATCTGTCTTCCCCTTTGAGAGATTATTTTATGGGAGGAATGCACATTCATTTGCCGACCAACATTGTCGCGATATGCTACGCAGAAAAATGAGTTTAGCTGCACACAAAATGCTATAAACGACGTTAAAATTGGACTGATCATCTGGTAGGTATAACTTGACGGTCTATTCATCTAACGAATTGTGTAGTGATGCTTACCGGATAATTCAGTATATTATAAGTATTCGTCCAAAAAATAAGTACGCCTTAAGGGTAAATATGTATTTATGTATTTACATCTTTTCTAATTGATATAAATTTGATCTTAAATTATATATATATATATATATATATATTTTTTTTTTTTTTTTAAAGATATATACTTGATTCCAAACTGACCATCTAGTTAGGCAAACCATTCAATCATTTACCAGACTATCTTATTTCTCTCGAATGAATTGTTCATTGTAAAAATCGGATAGTTCGACCGATGATTGACATCTTACACTGTTTAGTTTTGTGAAGCCAGCTATCTCGTATGGCATGGGGTCATTAGTGGGTGAAGGAAATTTAATTGTAGCTGCGCACTAATTCTCGATTCCTTTATGCATTACCTTTCTTCCATGTTCAGTCAGCAGAGCTTCACGTTTCTAAGGACAGATTCTCACCACAAATCGAAGCTTATCAATGGTGGAGTACGGCTTAAGTTACGAAATGAAAGTTAGCCGAGTGACAAGGGTAACATCGACGACAATTAGGAGTTAGCTTCCTTTCGTCTTCCTTTGACGGACGCCCATGGCTCCTAGGTTTCAGAGTGCTCTTCTCCTTCTCCACGCCTTGTTGGTGACGGCCGCTGGCCGGCGCCACGAGCACGAGCCTCTCTCAAACGACTGCCCGCCTCTGGCCTGCGGCAGCCTCGAGATCAGGTTCCCCTTCAGCCATGATTCCAGCCCCGAGAGCTGCAGGAACCCCAGCATGAACCTCCACTGCTCCCACGACAACGTCACCACCCTCATTCTCCCCTCCTCGCAGTGATTCGTCGTTACCGCCATTGAGTACTATAGCGGAGACATGACAGTTCAGCTACCATACAAATCCCCTGGCTGCCCATGGCTGGACCTCATCTTGGCCAACACTAGCGGTTCTGTTTACTCTTTAAATTATGACATCGTTTTTGTGAACTGTACAGTGAAGTTCGATTCTAGTATGGAGGAGAATGAAGCAGTGTTCATCTCCTGACTCAGCGGGCAAGGCTTTTTCGTGTATGTCATACCCTCATATTTGGCTCAGGACAGGCTTCTTGCTGATTGCTCGGCCGTTGACAATGCTTTGCTTCCTCGACGTTTGATTCTTTCTGAATCAATCGGATCTCCAACCTTTCAAGATCTTGTGAACAAATTCGTTGAAAGACCACAGATTGACTTGATATGGGAAATCAATGAGGTGACCTCCTATTAACACGTGGTTCCAGCGCTGCATCCTTGTTGTACACGTGGCGCCCAGCTGGCTTTTAACCTTCATTTTATTTAACTAATTCATCTATCTGTTCTCACACGTCAGGCCTCGATCAAACCTCGGATACGAAGGTTCAACCAAGCCTCATTCACGATGAGCCAGGACCGTCCCTGGTAACATCGTCCTCGATGTTACTCAGCAATGTCTGTCACAATCAGCTTGGCCCGACCGCGTTGTTTCCTGTATAAGGGCACTTTTTCTAGAACCGCAAATCAAGGATCCGCATGCCTCAACTATCACGAATCCTCAGAAGTAGTACCAATATTAAAAGTTGGCATCCTCCTTCTGCTGCTTTTGGTCCCTCCGACAGCCAACAAACAGCGCTAACCCAGAGCTTCTTCACCTCCTTTTTTCCGGAAAACCAGGATAGTCGCACCATCCGCTGCCTACAAATACCTCTGAACAGTCTTCATGCAGGGGGGATCAGATCGGAGATCAGAAATTACAGATAAAAGATCAGATCAAGGAGATCAATAGGGGCGGCCAGAGCAGCTTCCCTGATTCTCCCATTCTCAATGTATTAGAGCCCCGACTGAGGAGCTCTTCCTCTCTTTCTCCCTCTTTTTCTTTCCAAAATGGCCTTAACGGCTACCTTCTTCCTTTAGTGAAACTTCTTTGTTGATCGCTCAGTGGACGTAGGGGATCTTTTCCTTGAACTATCTTAAATCTTTATGTGTTGTTCTGGATGCCCCGAACTCTCTCTCTCCCTCTCTCTTAAGCCTCCGCTAACAAGTTTACCTCTTTGTGCGTCGCCGTCTCCCGGAACTCTCACTCTTTTTTGGTGTTTCTTGGGATCCCCTATATCCTACGTCAACATCTTCTGGTGCTTTTACTGAGACACTGGGAAGATGGTGGTCAGAACGCGCCGAACCAACTCCGCTGCCCGTAGTACGCACGCGGGAGAACCTTCCGTTCGGGCACCAGATGACATGGCTTCAGCCTCAATTTCTGGCATCACGATGAATCTACTTCCTCCTCCAGGGGAACCCGTGTCTCAGAGCTTCAGGGGATGCTGGCAAATCTTACTGACCTGGTCACTGGCCTCACAGCCCAACAAGCCGTGATTCTCAGGCAAACCCAACCAGTATGGCAGTACTTCCTCTTCCACAGATCGCGGCGGCCCCTGCTCCTATCCCGCCGGTCGCGGTGGTTCTTACACCTCTTTCGCCGATTGCGGTGGTCCCAGAACTTCTTTCGCAGGTAGCGGCGGCCCCTATACTCCCTCTCCCGATCGCTGAGGCTCTTGCTCCCGCGCTTCCCGTCGCAGCGCCTTCCGTTCAGACGTCTGGCTCTTCTCAACCGCCCAAACGCCCCTTTCGTCTCCAGGAGGTTCACCAGAATCCTCTTCCACCATGTCTGCTACCACAGCCTGCTTTCCCTCCTTTCCTTGTCGGAAGAGATCCCCTCTTTCTAGGCGCTCAGGCCCCCCATCATGGGCCTAACCCCTTCTATGGACCGATGGATGGCAATGCTCCTTTTATCGACGCCATCCAGCTGGCCCCCGTCCTAGAAAACTTCAGGTCACCCAGGCTTGAGGCCTACAGAGGCGCGACCGACCCCCGCAAGCACGTTTAGGGGTTTGAGACCGCAGTCCGTTACCGCCAGCCAGATGAAGCCACTAAGTGTCACCTCCTAGCCAACACTTTGAAGGGGGCAGCATTTAGCTGGTTCATCAAGCTGCCCAGGGGTCACATCTCCTCCTACGAACACTTGAAATGGGAGCTGATCGCCCGTTTCATCGGTCAGACCCGGATGGTCGTCTCAGACATGGCGCTCGCCAACATTAAGCAAGACGAGAGAGAGAGCCTCCGGGATTACACCAACCGCTTCTTCGCCGCTGCGGCAGAAGCTGAAGATGTCGACCCGGCGGTGGCCATGCACAATTTTCGGACGGGACTCATGGTGGGGGATCTATCTAAATCCCTGCAGCTGGCCAAGCCTCGGAGCTATCTAGAGCTGGTGGCCAGAGCCAACCAATTTATGCTCCTCGAGGATGCTGAGTCCACTCCCCCCGATGTTTTTGGAGGCAAGCAGGAGTAGAGAAAGAGGAAACATCGGGGTGATGAACCCCCGACCACGAAGATACACATGGCCAAGAATCGTGATCAAGAAGAGGGGAAGCCACGATACATCCAGCACTAGAAGCACTTTTTTTCTCGGCTGCTTCCTGAAGTCTATGGGCGGCCGTTAAACAAGATTGGGTCCGACCTGCCGGACCCAAGCCACCGCCTCCAGTCGGAGTGGACCAGCACAAGCTTTACAAGTGCCTTGGCCTCCGAGCTCTGCTCGACAAACTAGTAGATCAGGGCAAGCTCGAAGAATTCATGCAGATGGCGCTGACCTTCACTGCTGCCCAAAAAAGAAAGGCCCCCGAAGTCGCTGGGGCTCCCTCTAAAGCCCTGCTGTCTCCAAGTCCTAGCCAACAAGGGTGTCCTTTTTTCCCTGCCGCCACGACGATCAACACCATCTTTAGCATTGACCCTGCTACTGCTCGCCGCCAAGAAGCTGAGGTCGGCGGTATCTTTGAGCAACATTCTTCATCCATCTCATTTACCTTCTGCCAGGAGGATCTCCCCCAGTAGGGCAATATACACAACGATCTGATCGTAGTCGTTGCCCACATAGCTGATTTCGATGTTCGACAAGTGCTCCTCGACTCTGGGAGTGCCGCCGACATCCTATTCAAATCTGCCTTCCTCCAAATGAGGCTCAAGGAGGTAAACCTCATCCGTGCTGGAACCACCTTACTCGGTTTCTCCGGGAAGAGGGTTCAACCTCTGGGATTCCTTGCCTTGCCTGTCTCCCTCAGCGATGACAACGGCTACGCTATGAACATGGTGAACTTTGCCATCATCAGAGCTAAGTCAGGCTACAATGCCATCCTCGGAAGGACGACACTCAATTCCTTTGGGATGGTGATTTCCACGCCTCACCTCTACGCGAAGTTCACCACTCCCAGCGGCGTTGTCACCATCAGAGGAGATGCCAGGCAAGCTACCCGGTGTTTCCTGATTGCCGCGCAGCTCGTCGTCGATCAACTGGATCCCAGGGAGTCTCAACCAATTGTACCGCAGGAGGGGGTCATCAATGTAACCTTGAGAGGGGAATACTCTTCTAAAGTTGTAAACATATCTTCTTCAATGAATGACAAGCAGCAAGCAGGCATCATTGCCTTGCTTTTCGAGTACATTGATGTCTTCGCATGGTCTCTTAAAGATGTTACAGGCGTT
This sequence comes from Apostasia shenzhenica, assembly GCA_002786265.1. Classification (NCBI taxonomy): domain Eukaryota; kingdom Viridiplantae; phylum Streptophyta; class Magnoliopsida; order Asparagales; family Orchidaceae; genus Apostasia; species Apostasia shenzhenica. The sequence goes on along the minus strand of KZ452042.1, from coordinate 370,512 downwards.
GACAGGGCCGTTTGCGAGCACCATCTGAACATATCTAAGACTGCCTCTTCTATAGCACAGAAGAAGAGGGTAATGACAGGGGAGTGGCAGGACGCTATCAAAAAATAAGTCAACAAACTGCTTGGAGCAGGTTATATCAGGGAGGCTCAGTACCCCCAATAACTCACCAACGTCGTCATGGTGAAAAAGGTCAACGAAAAATGGAGGATGTGCGTGGACTTCCACACACTATATTAGGCCTGCCCCAAAGATACTTACCCTCTCCCATACATTGATACGATGGTAGATCGTACCTTCAGATACGAGATTATGAGCTTCCTGGATACCTTCTCTGGGTACCATCAGATCAGGATGGCTAAAGAAGATGAAGAGAAGACTGCCTTTATCATTGACTTCGGCACATACTACTACAACGTCATGCCCTTTGGTCTCAAGAATGCCGGTGCTACTTACCAGCACATGATTGATGCCGTCTTCAAGGATCAAAGGGGGAGGAATCTTGAAGCCTATGTCGACGACTCCTAGTCAAAAGCAGAACCTTAGAGGGACACCTCAACGACCTCAGGGAGACTCTTGACCTCAGGCCCAAAAACTTAATCCCATCAAGTGCACCTTCGGTGCAGCCAGGGAATAAAAGTCAATCCAGATAAAATCTCGGCGATCCTAAGCATGCCCTCTCCAAAAACGGCAAAAGAGATTCAAAAACTAGCAGGACGGATCAACAGCCTGGGTAGATTCATCTCAAAAGCCGGGAATCGATGTTCGCCATTCTTTCGATGTTTGTGCAGCAACAAGGGGGGTCAGTCGACCAATGAGTGCGAAGCCGCTTTCACAAAACTAAAGAAATATCTTACCTCAGCTCCGGTATTAGTGGCACCAAAGGAAGGGGTGGTCCCGTCTTTATACCTGGGTGTGTCTGACACTGCAGTCTCAGCGGTCCTCATGGACGACGATAAGGGGGTACAACATCCAATCTTTTATATCACCCACATACTCCTGGATGCTGAAAGCCGGTACCCCAAACTGGAAAAACTTGCTCTGGCTCTCCTGGTGATGGCGAGGAAGCTACACCCATATTTCCAGTCCCACACTATCCAGGTTGTCACTGACCAACCGCTCCTCAAGATACTGCACACTCCTGAGGTCTCGGGAAGGCTGCTTAAATAGTCCATTGAGCTGGGTGAGTATGATATCAAATATGTCCCACGGACAGCAATCAAGGCTTAGGCGCTGGCAGACTTCGTCGCCGAACTTTCTACTTCGGAGCCACCGCTCGCTAGACATCAGACAAACCTCTGGTCCCTTCATGTCGACGGTGCATTTGGATCGCAGTCCAAGGGGGCTGGGTTACCCAATGGGAGCCACCTTGCACCAGGCCATGACACTTCAGTTTAAGGCTACCAACAATCAAGCAGAATATGAAGCTCTCATTGCAGGGCTGAACTTCGCACTCAGCATGGCTGTGAAGTGTATACAGGTATTCAGTGACTCCCAACTGGTCGTCAATCGGGTGAATCGTGCATTCGAAATGAATGACGAGATTCTAAAAAAATATTTGTAACAAGCCCAGTCCTTGATCTCCCAGTTTAAAGATTTCTCCCTGACGCATATTCCCAGAGAAGAAAACCAAGTGGCAGACCGGCTCGCAAAGGTGGGGCTCCCCGACCTCTGCCGAACTCAAGTATTTGAAAGACCCAATTTCGAATGCGCAGAAGTCCACTTTGAAGATCATCCGCCTTGCTGGATGGACAGGATCCTCAATCACCTAAAAATAGGACCCAGCCCGACAGTAGGCAAAAGGCGAAGAAACTGAAGCTTGACTATACCAAGTACACCCTCATCAATGGGGAGCTTTACAGAAGGTCTTATGCCAAGCCCCTCACCAAGTGCTTGAGGCCTGAGGAAGCCCAAGAAGTCATGGAGGCTGTGCACAAAGGGGAATGTGGAACTCATGCTTGTGGCAGAAGTCTTGTTATGCGAATCCTACGCCAGGGATTCTTCTGGCCAAATATCCACAAAGATGCTCTGGTGTTTGTGGAGAAATGCTCTCAATGCCAGTATTATGCTGACATGCAAAGGCAGCCCGATGGCTATCTCAAACCCATCAATTCATTTGACCCTTGCTATTTGGGGGCTGTACTTCCTGGGCCCAATGCCTACGGCCTTGAAGAACTACAAATAGATACTGGTAACTGTCAACTACTTCACAAAGTGGATTGAATCTAAGCCACTTACTCATCTTACTGCTCAAAACGTCGAGAATTTCCTATGGGCTAACATCGTCTGAAGATACGGCATACCAATGGTGATTATCACAGACAACGGTACCCCATTTGCTAACCAGCGGGTCCATGACTTCTATGGAAAACATCAAATCAATCTCAAGTATGCATCCATCTGGCACTCTCATACCAATGGGCAGGCAGAAGCCGCTAACATGAACATCCTGAATATCTTGAAGAAATGTCTTGACGACGCCAAAACCCGCGGGCTAGAAGAACTACCAGGCGCTCTCTGGGCTTACAATACAGCTTCTTCCGAAGTTACCAGGAGTCTCCCTTCTCCCTTTCGTTTGGGATGGACGCAGTCATACCAGTTGAGTTAGAACACTACTCCCCCAGGGTGAAAACTGTAGCCAACTTCAATCTCGAAGATCTGCAAATCTGGATGGGTGAAAATGATGATTCACGGCGAGTTGATCTGGACCTCTTGGAGCAGAAAAGAGAGCTGGCCGCACTCAAGCGCCTGAAGCATAAGTGCCGGGTTGAAAGATATTTCAACCGTAAAGTTAACCCCAGGACTTTCATTCAAGGAGACTTGGTACTCAAACGACGGCTTCTTGCTGGCAGCAATTTAGGGGTTCCCAAGCTCAAACCTAACTAGGAAGGCCCTTACATCGTGCGTGAGGTTGTTGGACCAAATGCATATCATTTAATGACTTCTAAAAACATCCAGCTCCCTAGAACTTGGAGTGAGGATGATCTAAAGAAATTCTACGCCTGATCCCTGGCGGCAGCTCATCTTTATACTTCTTATATGAGATTCTTTTGTATAGATTCATTCAAGAATTTACTACATGGATTCAATTGACAAGTTGAGACATCCTTTACTAATAGACATCTGGGTTCTTCCAAAATATATCTGGGTTGTCTCAACGATTATATCGTGAACTCCAAAGTTCTTATAATAGCAAATCTCACACCTGTTAAAATTATATTGAGGTATTCATATCAGCTTAATATCTATCGCTCAGGTATGATTTCAACCTCAAATCTCAACCATCGTACCTAAGGCTCCGAACCTCGTACACGATTATTCGTCATAACTAACCTTCCATATATGGCGGTCACTGAGCCTAGTTACGCCTGGCAGGCGGGGTCTCCTACAGGCAGGGTCTCCTACTTACATCTGGAACCCTTCCATAAGCCCATCCAGCTAGCGAAAGGTCTGAAGGCCTGCTCATAATCTTACGGCAGTCCATGTTATCTCTACCATGATACAGGTCCCCCCAAAGAAGAGTGCCTTCGCTTCCCACTAGGATCTGCCGCTCTAACGGGGGTCAGCCCTTGCCATAAGTACAAACATCGGCCAACCTATGTTCGATCACCTTTTCCCAAAATTTTAAAGTATGACTCATTGATTTAATTCCTCTATAATTGGCACAATTCTTGGCCATTTATTCTTATAAATAAGTACTAATATACTCTTTCTCCATTCATTTAGCATTCTTTTAGTCTTCAAAATTATATTAAACAATCTAGTGAGCCAAGAAACTCTTTCATCTCTTAAGCACTGTCAAACATCTATTGGGATGTTATCTGTTCCTACTGCTTTTTTATACTTCATTTTCTTTAAAGCTTTCCAGACTTTAGCTTTACTAATACGTCGAATTCTGTTGGGGTGTTGAGTTCCATAAGATCAATTGAATTTTCACAACCTTCATTAAAAAGCTGTTGAAAGTAACTCATCCATCTATCTTTGATATCTTCTTCCATGAAAAAACACTTTTTGATCTTCATCTTTAATATATTTTACTTGAATTAAATATTTAATTTTTCTATCTCTTATCTTGGTCATCTTATATAATTGTCTATCTCCTTCTTTAGTGTCTAGTTTTTTATATAAATCCTCAAGAGTCATATTCTTTGCATTGCCTACTGCTTTCTTAGATTCTCGTCGAGCCACTTTATATTTCTCTCACTTATCCTTATTTTTATTTTTTAATCAATCTTTATAGCAAATCTTCTTCTCCTTAAATTTTTCTTGTACATCATCTCTCCACCACTAAGTATCTTTATTATTTGGAATCATTCTTTTAGATTCCCCCAGCACATCCTTCGCTACCTTACGGATACAGTTAGCAACTGTCAACCACATAAGATCAGTTTCTCCATTAATATTCCATTGCCCAAATTCTATAACATTCTTCTTAAATATACATTTGTTCTCATTCTTTAGATTCCACCATCAAGTCAAAGGATAAGATTTTGACTTATTATTTCTTCTCCAATACTTTATTTCGGTATCTAAAACCATTAATCGATGTTGGGTAGTCAAACATTCACTTGGAATGACTTTACAATCTTTACAATCCAAGCGATCTCATTTTTTATAAAAAAATAATCAATCTGAGTTCTTGAAGTTCCATTCTTGTACGTGATAATATGCTCCTCTCTTCTACTAACTCTTTAAAATTATTTCAAAATTTTTCCTTTATGCTCGCATCCAAACCTACTTTGGGAGCATACACACTTACAATTTTAATAATCATTTCATTAATTATAATTTTTAAAGCCATAATTCTATCATAATTTCTCTTAACTTCCACTATGTGTTCCTCAAGCTCTTATCCAAAATTATACCCACTCCATTCTTATTTTTATTCTTACCAGAGTACCAAAGTTTAAAACCTAAGCCATCAATTTCCTTGGCTTTCTCTCCAACCCATTTTATTTCCTGTAAACACAAAATACTAATCTTTCTATAAATCATAATATCCACCAACTCTATTAGCTTACCCATCAGGCTGCCTATATTCCAAGTTCCTAATTTAATCCTACTTACTTGAGTTCTAGTATGATGAACTAGCTTCTTTACTCACATCCGTCCATGATGTCGGAACCCTTGCTCACTTTTCACTACACCAAGGCACCGATGCAATGGCCCTTGCCCATTTCTTACTGTATTCAGGTAATACAGCGCGTCGCTTCCAAGGAACGTCATAGCTTTAGCGCAATTTTTTAAATGATTCATGTCATGATTGATTCGATAAGTCTTACGCTGGCTGTTGACTGTCTAACGCAACCCTCCGTATTTCTCATCCGGAACTTGGGACCCGACAACGATGCGTTTTTAGATTTGACTATTCATGTTACGATTGACCCGACAAATTTACGATGCATTTTAACTGCAAATCACAACCAATGATAGAAAAAAAACCATATAAAGAAGGGCTGGAAATTTTGTTCAGAACTAAAGCTCCTCAATAATCACTTTGACTATTGATTCAAAATTGGCACAAACTCTATTTTAGTAACTCAAATCAGCTCACTCGTAACAAAAATGTTTTAACTCGTAATTGATTTAATATGCACATAAGCATACATGATCAAAGTTTTCAATTTATGTCTATAATATTAGTACACAATTTATGGAAGGTATATAATGGAGAAACAATGACAGCTTATATTTAATTATTTTTAGATTTGTTCAATTCGGATCAAAGATTTAGATTTGAGTTTATTTAGAATAATTCAAGGTTGATTTGATTGATTGATATTGATTAAAGATTTTGTTGACGTGAGATGTAGGGCATCCCAAGAAACACACAGAGAGAGAGTCCTGAGAGACAACGGCGCGCAGTGAGTTAAGCCTGTTAACTGAGAGATGAGAATAAAATGCATCCAGAGCAACACACAGAGATTTTAAGTGGTTCAGGGAAGGAATCCCCTACGTCCACCGAGCGACCGAGTGATTGATTTCACTAGAGAAAGGAAAGGGGTGGTCGAAAGGACCAGTACAATGAGCTAACAGAAGAAAAAGAAAAAAAAAAGAGAGAGAGAGAGAGAGAGAGCGCTTTCCCTTATCTATAGCCCTCCCGCTTACTCCATCTATAGCCCCGTTGATCCACACTGATTGTTGTCGATCACAAGATAAGGCTCGAGCCAAACCCACACTTGGCTTGTTCAAGCTACAAGCCCGAGCCCCTCCTTCCTAAGTCTGGTTAGAGGAAATTAGATATAGAAGCTCAAGCAATCTCAGCTATTGAAATATTACATATAGGTGTTCAAAATTCTCGGCTCAAGAACCCAGATTGCTGTGGCAAAAATATATTCCTCTTTAAAACTATTTAGTCATAAGTTTAATTCCATTAAATTATATTGTGATATTTGAATTATTTGATTTAACTCTAATTATGTAACCATATATTTATTTAAGTAAAAATTATTTTTAAATTTATTTATGAGGAACCTGTCATTAATTGTTTAAAACTTCGATCAGATCTGTTGAATTTAATTCGATAAACCCTAGTCTAAATTGATAAATTCTTATTTATCGCGATCCAATTTAACTAAATTTTAAAGTAGTTAATTTACAAATTTATAAATTTTATGTCATATTATTATATTTAAGAAAATATTTGAAACTTACTCTAAATAATTCGTCAATTAATATTGTAACTTTAAATTATAAAATATAATTTTATTTCTCGTCCCGCATTAGTATATGTTATGCTTATGAAAAAAACTTAATAAGATTTAACTTTAAAATCACCTCAAAATAAAATAAATTATAATCCACTCAAATCAAACACAATTTAACATCAAAATTTTGATATCAAGTTGAGGCTGACATGCTAAAATGTCTCTAACAAATAATCAACAACCGACACCAAGTTAGCTAGAGAAAGAACCGTCATTTTCATAATTCATGTAAGAACATACAGGCCAAGAAATTTAAATGTAGATAAGTGACATTCCTTCTAGATGATCACACGATCGACCATGTTATCTTATGCAAATTTCTTTGATCCTTCAGGAAAGAGGGATAAATCTATCTAAATCAAACTACAAACTTACATAAGATGTTTTGGTGGCCTGGATGCTGAGGCTTTGTTTGGTTGGAGGACAAAAAGATGATTTAGAAAAATTTTGTGAAAATTTTTAGAAAAATATGTATGATGTGAAATAAAGTTAGTTATATTAAAAATTGTGTTGGATGTAAAATAAAGTGATTGTTTAATGTTGAAATTTGTGTAGAATAAAATGTAAATAATTTTTAAAAAAATTTTTAAAATAAATTTAAGATTTTGGCCGTGGCTAAAATAAGTTATGTTTTTTAGTTAGTTGCCCAAAAAAAGCCTTGACCTTAGAAATAAACATATTGGCCTTGTTTTCTTGACCTCAATATTTTAAAGGCAATTCAGTGTCGTACTTTTCTCTTTGTATTAAAACAATGAAGAGGGAAAATTACTAATGGGATCCTGAAGTAAATGGGGTATTTCATGTATGTTCGTGTTCATTTGAATTGTTTTATCCAAATAAATAGAAACTTCAGGATCAATTTAAACCTAGTAAGTAGGGCCACATGACACTGTGTGGCCAAACTCTCCATAACAGTTGCGAAAAATGAGGCTGAGGAGGATGAGGAGAAGAAATGACGAAGAATAAAGAAAGAAGAGAAGAAGTTTGATGTCAAAAGAAGAGGAAAAAGGGGAAAATATAGAAAGATAATGGGGAAAATGGCAATTTTCCTGCCACGGTCACATAAAATTTGAACAAAGTATAAAACAAATTTTAAAAATGTAAACATATATAGAATACCGATCAAAGCTCATGATAAAGAAGTAAACCAGAATGCAATGGGTTACAATTTGAAACAAAGGGAAAAACTAAAAAAATTCTTGACATTCAATGTTCTCCTCTTTCTACTTTTTTATGTTCATTAACTTACTAAGAATATAAATGGGCTCTGTTTATGTCCACTGTATTTACTGTAAAACGCAAACCATCTAAACAGATTGTTCTTCCCCCACTTGGAAGTGTACAAGCCAAACTACGTAAAATGATATAAAAAGCAGGTCTAAACTAAGGCTTTCAAATGGTGAGTGAGTGACATAGATAATTCCTTCTAAATGAAATAGGCGTACTTTCAAATAACAATTTCCCCGTAACTTGCACTTCTAATAGGAGCTCTTGAATTAATCAAAACTTTCTTTAACAACAACAAATTTATCGTTATCAAATCCCATCAACAAGATATTTATATCAGTATTAGAACCACAAAAAAGATGTTAATAAAAAAGTAAAAATGAGTGTACCGTTATTTTGCTAAAAGGGATAACAACTCTGGGGAAACCACGCAACATTCTAGGATCTGAGAAAACCATAGCTCTCTTAATCCTTGCGTTGATGCTCCTCAGGCGCTACAAGTCATCAATGTGAGGAAAAATAATTAATTGTTGCAATATTGAATATAATAAAATAATAATTAAGAATTTGCTTTGGCATATGATCACTTGCATTTAAAAGGAAAAACTGCATCAAATTACCTTACAAGGTGGGAGAAATAGCAGCTTAGACTACTCTTTTGAAAGGAGAGTAGAGAGAGCCTATGTAAGGACCGTAAGATTATATCACGAGAAGCTCTAAAAACTTAAGATAGACTAATTCTATTGAACGTCAAAATTCAAAGATAAGAGTAGCATAAAAATTCAAAATAGTTCCGGGGCTAGTCTCTCTCTTTTAGCATTTCTAGTTGAAGTAAAAGAAAGATGAGAATGAGTGTAAGGATTGTAAAAAGGGTGAGAAGTGAGCACATAGACTTACCACTAATACATTATTCAACCAAAAGGAACAAAGGAATTCAAGCAGATCAGATTATTGAAGAGCACCATAAGGAAACCATCCTGTATGAGGCAACCATATTCAATAAGGCATCTTTAGGAAGCAAGCAATAAGAGGCAATAGAACACTCAACGATGCAACTTACAAAGAGAGAAAAGAATGCTTTTAAAGAGAAGTCATTTAATGAGGATGCTTGAGGGCAATGATACTGAAACAAATGTAAAGAGCTAGAATCTAATGGGTACTTGAAAGTCATGAACTTGCACCAGATTAAATATATCCCTTTATTTTATCCAATATGAGACACTACTGGATGAACCAAGAGAAAATGTCAAAACGTTGAGATGCCTTGGGGTATGAAAGATAATGGACCGTGTAAGGAGGCTTGGTGGTGCAATGAAGAGATTCAAAAAGCAAGTATGAAAAATAGAATTGCACAAAATGCTAGTAAAGTTGCAATACAATCAGACTAACTGAAACTACAAAAAACAAAGGAACCTAAGAAGACTTTTAGGAAAGTAATTGCTAACACTCTTAACAAATCTATACAAGAAATTCAAAACTAAAGAGGAAGGAAAAGAAATGCATAAATTAGTCAATTAAAAAAGAGAGTTGAGATTAAATTATGTGAACTATATGAAAGATGAAAGTAAAAATACCTTAATGAAAGATAAGGATATCAAAGAGAGGAAGAACATATTTTAACAAACTCTCAAGTAATCAATGTAAAAATATCACCGAGGTCTTGAATAATCATAAAGATGATATGAATATCAATTATACATGAAGTATTCAAGGTTTCGAACTGAAAGAAACCGTAAAGAAATAAATTAGAGTAAAGGTTGCAAGCCAAATAGGACTTCTATCAAAGCATGGAAGTATACAGGTCCCATAATTATGAGACTTAAAACTTGCATGATGAGTGAGAAGGGTACTCTTTTCCTTGTTTTTAAGAGTAAGGAGATAAAGAACATGGGGGTAATTATGGAGAGATCAAGCTTATGAAATCATACAATGACGTTTTCAGAGAGAGTGATTGAATAGAGGCTAATAGGAGCCAAATCATATCAAACAATAAATTTGCTTTTATGGTTAGCTCAATACTGGCGTTGATTTTATGGTTTCTATTTGGGGTAATTATGGAGAAATCAAAAAATAGCATTTTCTAAATTATTTGGAGTTGATCGTGGTTTCTATCTGCTAATCATTCCTTTAGGTGTACATGTGGTCTTAGATCGCTTCACTAATTTCAAAATACACTGATACTACCAAGTTTGGAGATCATCCTACACTAATCCACTCATGAAGTGATTTATAAATTGGCAACAAAACAATTTGCTTTAATTGCAATGGGCATTCTCATCTTTTTTCAATATCATGAAAAGAAGCAAGACTGTACCAATTCCATCAATTTCAGACTTCAAAAATCCGAAACAAAAGGACAGGTATATGTTACATTTGAAGCACAAGTGAGACATACAAATGTGCAAGCACATGATGACAACAAGGCAATATGCTATCTAATTTATTATAAATATTAAGGTATTCAGAATGTTTGTGAGTGTGAGTGTGTGTATATAATGGAATCCTAAAGTTTACATGCAAGCAGATTAATCTACAGTATCTGCTGAAACCAAAATGCCTGCAACCGCTGCTTCTAAACTTCCCTCAGTTGGAATAAAGAAAGTAGTTAACTGAAGATTAGCGAGCTACAAATAAGAGACACAAGGCCAAAACAAATATTGGAGAATTCAGTTTGTATAGTTGTTTAAGCCAAGTACTTACATAGGCAAAGAGGAAGAAAGAAAACAGGACGTCAGTTTTGATCAAAAAGACAGTTACATGTAAATAGGTCCCTATGTCTAAGTATTAGAACGTGATACTAATTGTGGAGAATTTGGTTTGCATGACCGTTCAAGCCAAGTGATTTAAGATAGGCAAAGTGGAAGAAATAAAGAAGATAAGACATCATCTGTGATCCAAAAGTTTAGCCACATGCAAATAGATGAATAAATTTGGAGTATTAGAATGTGTGAGCAAAAATTCCTATAACCCACCACAATAGATAATTTGAAAGGGAGGATGATCCAGCGCAAAGATGTTCGGAGCATTTGCAATGACAGAATTGCACCTTAGGTTTACATTTATTTTAATTAGCTACAGAGTCATCATTAGTGTTATCTTCAAAGTTGATATCAGTATTAGCTTCAGTTCGTACACATGGTGTGTCCAATATTCAGAGCCAGGTTTGATGGTGAACTGATCACCATCTTATTTATTTTAAGGGCAAGCTAATCAGTTCTCCTTCAGTTAGCCACAAACAATGATCATCTGATTGGCATTGGATGAATGAATCGATTTCCCATCACTAGATTTGAGCATGTTAATTTAAGCATGAGGAAAAAAAGAAGACAACTACTCTGCAGGTGGATTGGTGCTGACTACTGACTAGAGGATTGATCAATTCAGCACATAGACAAGACCAATGTTTCAGACAAAATAAATTTTAAATTTTTGTTGTGCATGAATTTGTTAAATTCGAGCCATTTAACCCAAAAATTGACCCATTATTGACCATGACTTCAACACAAGGGACAAGTGAGTGAAAATTTATGCAGGCATTAATTTTTCACCGACATCTGATTCAATAGGCCCAACATATTCTACTGTTAGATTATTCTCTGCATCTGCAACTGCAACCTGAAAACCGAACATTTCTTTTTTTTTTGTGCAGAATACCCAAATCAGAAACTATACTCCAAAGAGACGGAATCGCAGTTACTTATCCACCAAAACCAAAGATCAATCATAAAAGTAGATGACTCCTCTTAGACGAGGAGAATTATTACCTGTCATTTGATCCTATCGTCTCCATTGCTGCTGGGTGGACTTGAACTTCGCAATATTGTGGTATCCACAGGATTCACAGCAGTGGCTTTTCCTTTCAAATCAGCCTTCTCAGAAGCCACCAGATCATCGATCACATCCGTTTCTCCCAAAAGGATCTTGATCTTCGATTTACAGATGAGGCTACCCATGGGTAGCCCTTGAAGCTGGCGATGGATATCTGAATATCCAAGATAGTAGCAAACCCATGATTCTTCAGTATTTCAACAACTGTGACAGCTTTTGCAATAGCATTGCCAATTACAGAGTTTTATCTGGTCGTTTTGCTCCAATTGTTTCTTCGCAATGTCTGCATAAAAGACTGATGACTCTATCGACACCGTAATGCCGTTACTCCTTTGCCCTTGGCCATCCTTTGCCACATACTTGTCCGCCGGCACTCCCTATTTGTCGTTCTCCTCTTGTTCCTCTTTTGCACGACCAGATTCTCATAGTATGATTCTTGCTCATCGATGTTCTTAGTCGTAGAGTTGTTCTCCGCTGAAGGGTCGTCGAATGCGCACACCAGTGATGGGGAGATGTGCAAGCGAGAAACTGCTGGATATTATTGAGTTCTGCCATAACACTCTTGGCAATGTGCACATAAAAAGATGCAGCTTCATCGATACCATAATGTCGCTACTTCTTTGACCTTGGCCACCCTTCGCCACATCTTTCCCCGCCGTACCGGCAAATAAGGATGTGGCAAAGGACGGCCAGAGGGAAAGAAGAAACGACATTATGGTATCGATGAAGCCAGCAATGTTTTATGTGGACATTACCAAGCAAGATATAGCAGAACTCAAGAATATACAACAATGTCTCACCTGCATGTCTTTCCGTCGCTGGCATGTATATCTAGCAGAGAATGACTCTCCGGCGGAGAACGACTCTATGGCCAAGAATGTCGACGAACAAGAATTATATCATAAGAATTTGGCTGCATGAAAAGAGGAACAAGGGGAGAATGATAATTAGGGAGTGTCAGTGGACAAGGATGTGACGAAGCACGGCCAAGGGCAAAGGAGTAACGACATTATAGTGTCAACGAAGCCGCCAGCCTTTTAAGTGGATATTGCCAAGAAAAAACTGGAGCGAAACAACGAGATAAAGCTCCAGGCAATTGACATTGCTATTGCAAAAGCTGTCACAATTGTCGAAATACTGAAGAATCATGGGTTTACAACTGTCATAGTTCATTTATAATTCACTTCATATTCAGCTGGTCATCCCAACAAATAAAGAGACCCAATTCTTTCACTTTAAAATTTTCACTTCTTACAAACAAAAAATAAACCTATATAACATGCATAAAGGAAGCGCATCATAGTAAAAATGGATGGTGGGATAGTCTTAAATTCAAGAGGATAACCCTCAACTTTCAAATCATTCACAAGTGACTTTAAAATGAAAATAAAAAATGGTAATAAGTCTGATGCATCATATTTGAGCTATTCCTCGGTGAAATGTGAAAAACCAATGGCATGTAGATAAAAAAAGATTAATCAAAAGCTCCCATTATGGCACGACAAACACAGAGAACCATGGAAATGTTTACTATGTGCCATGTCTAAACATTAACCACATCCCTAGATCTGTGATACTGGCGTTCTATATTCCATTAACTCATGCCCAAGAGAAAAATCATATCCAGACAACCCTTCAGTGCAATATGAGAATGTCATCCACATAAGTTATGCATCATAACATTTTTGTTATTAAGATTCCAAATATATATCAGATTATGAAATAGACATGAACATAATGATAAACATGGAATAAAAATATATGACAATCAAAAGGAAGATTGGTCATTAAAAATGTTAAGGCATGAATACCAATACATTTCTCATGGCAAAGGAACACACTTGTTTTTAGGGGAAAAGTATAAAAAGTGCCACTTTGTAGCTTCATGAACTAATTACAACAGCCCAAAATCAAATACCTTCAGGGGCTGACATGTAAAAGAATGGCTTCCTTAAGATATATAACCTGATGCATCATCACAAGCATTAAAATTTTCTTAAGGTGAATAAGAGGTGGAAAGAAACATTCTAGGGAACATCATTAAAGCATGCAAAAGCACAAAAGAAATTAAAATGATACACTTACAAGATCCAAGAAGTGAAGACATAAATAGCTCTAAGTTAGTTTTATGAGTAAAATACCAGCAATAACCCACAAAGAAAAGAAAATCCTAAGCAAGCTCAGGAAATATTACGTTTAAGAAACAAGAATAACACAACACATAAATGCAATATTTTTTTTTTTTTGAGAACACATAAGCACAATATTGAAAGCAAAAAATGATGAAAATTGGGACATAACAGGATGGCAAACAGATTTCTGTGTGGAAGAGAGAAGGTAAAAGACCACAGGTTTGTGATATAAGAAAGCTACGAGTATAACACTGATAGAGAGTTTAGCGTTCTTCGTCTGAGAAAGTGGCATATTGAGAAATCATAAGCAAGGAGGTTAAATAAGATGATCAAACTCCTCCAACAATCCGTTTCTTTTCTAATTGCAGAGGCTGTCTACCAATATAAAATGAAAATGCCATGTTACAGTAACTACAGGTATCTGACTCCAAAAAGCACCTTCAAAAGAAAAGGAACAATATTTCATTTTCTATCCAGAATATAGATTCACGCAAATCATATTTCACCTAATAAAACTTTCATTAATCATAAACTAAGTATTTTAATGGCAGGTAATTACCTAATATAGAGACCCAATAACATTGAAATTAGAAAGCAAACTTAAATACAAAAAAAAAATCAAATACACTTCTGGTAGATAAAAAATGTCAATTAAATAAACAAGGTAAGTCTTTATCTTCCCAAATCATTTTTTAATCTTCAATCAAATCAAATAAGCATATACAAATAATCAATAAATTCAATTTAACTAACATATGAATCTCTAATCAACATCGAGGAAATCTGAAAGAAAAAACATACGAACTGTTAGGGTGTCCCTACCAATTTGGGTCAAGAGATTTTGTATGCAATTTAAGCTCTTCCAACAACTACTCAAGTGGGTTTTGGGAGGGTGTTTCTATAGACTGAATACACCATCAAAGCAACCACTCAAATTTCCCAACCATTGGACACTAACGTCTAAAAACACAACTAGTCCTTGGGAGAATCTGGACTAGTTGTTAGACAAAACCCAATCATAGTTGGTACAATAACCACAAGTATGATGATGGGTCGATCATTAAGCACTTGACAATTGCTCTGCAAAGCTATATCTAGAGATATGATAGGTCATCATAAGGACAATCATATCACCATATGACCATAATCATTTTTTAGAACATAATTATGGTACTTCTGCTGGCTAAAATATGGTAAACCCAAGAATTTCTTCTTTCATCTAAGTGACAATCTACAAACCATAATGAAGTCATCACTACAGCATACTTACATTGCTAAATAGTGTCTGATGAAAAACATCTTGAGATTGCAACTACGTTAGTTCCAACATGGAAAACAGAAGCTTTGGATTGATAACTTTAGTAAATTAGAGTAAATGTGAACAATAATGAAGAAACTCAATATAGAGAACTTACTCCTCATTTAGCCAAAATGTACCTATGGTCCATGGGATCACGGTACATTGAGACAACAAGGAAATATTTACATAATGACTCACAAAACCAAAATCAAAATGATAAACCTGTTAAAACCAATATAAAGATTTCTACTTGAGTCATTACACTTAATCCAAGACTACATTAGATCCCAGAGAGATTATGAAAAAATGTAATTATAGCTTGATGGCAACATTTTAAGGCAAAGCTTAGAGACTTCAAACTTCATCCATTTTAGCTCTTCTCCACAAGTTCAAATTCGCATCTTTGTTCACCCCCAGACTTCAACTTGTCTAACACACTTAAATGAGCAAACAAGTCAGATGCAACCAAATTTGGTCTGTTATCATCAAAACACAAGAAGTTTGATTAAGCTCATGAGGTTAATAAAATGACAATGATAAATTAGTTGGCATCACATTTATGTATAGAGATTGTTTGGTTGGATGTTAAATTTAGGCAAGGAAAGAGAAAATATTATATTTTATAGAGTTGATGGAAAATAAATTTATTTTAATATTGGGAGATGTGTAGGATGTGAAATAAAGTTAATTTTAAGGTTGGAATTTGTGTTTGATGTGAAATAAAGTTAATAAAATTTATAATAAATTTAAAATATAATTTTGCCCATTTTTGGGCTTTAGCCAAACAAGCCCATAAAGGCATTGACAATAGACATGAATATACCACCTCCAATGTCTCCACCTCATCTTATCTCCCATAGGAGTTATACATGCACTCTCCAAATACTATTATACAAGAGAAAAATATCACAAAAGGGGAAAAGTTCTATGCTAGAAATAAACCAACAACAACCCTCCTTCATTCGGGCCTAAAACTGGCTATGTAAAAATTAACAATATTGATATAGGTGGAGTTAAACAGAATAAAAAATTTATAATACTAGGAAAGCCAACTATTGCAAAACAAATGATAATTAAACAATAATTGAACAAAACAGTGGTATATGACCATCATAAGTTAAAAACAAGATCTACACATCTGCCAAGAAAGAGCAAAGACAATAAAATTCAGCTAGAATAATGTGATTATCAACAAATCCAAAGAAAAGTAAGTCCTTGCAGTTCTCTATATTTGGACAGAAAAAATAGTGCTCTATTGAAAACATCTGACAATAGCAACATTTTTAACAACAGACATATTCACAGTTCACTGATCAAAGGATCTACAGAGAGATATATTATGGCTAGATCATGACTAAGTCCCTGTCATAAAGCAAGAACTGTATAATGTGAAAGACAACACTCGCCAAAACAATAGTTGCAAAATAGTTAGTTTTAGCAGTCAAATGCATTCTTTGAGGTGATGAACAAGATGCAAATGGTTACCGATGAGTTTTACGCAGATTTGGCATGCACTTCAATCATATCATCATTTTCCAACCCTAGGATTCCAGGAGTTATTGCTGGGCTTATTGTTTCTCCATCAAAGCAGAAAGTGAGGCATTCTAACTTGAGTTTCTCCTTTTCAGCATATAATTTAAAGAGTTTTTCAAACGTATCGTCCTGCAAGAAAAGATGATCAATAGGAAAGATCAAAGAGCTAAAGGAAGAAATACAAGGAAATTATACATCAACTTAAACTACAAGCGTGTCACCAGTTTCAAAGAGAATAATCATACAATAAATTTTTATAAAAGCATAAAAGCTAGTCTAGGAGTCTTGTCTAGTAGATACAAAATAGCTCACACATTCAAACAGTAGAGATAAAAATATTTGCTCATGGGATCATTACAGCATGTTAGTGCATCTCATCCTTCAAGTCAACATCCAAATTTCTACTCACAACAAAAACAACACAATAATTACCTATCCCAATTCCTGATTTTCCACATTACATTTGCCTTTGTGCAGATAAGCATTGCATATTTAAATCATGGCTTTAGCAAATTGGTTAAAAAGAAAAAAATCTATGGGCTTGTTTGATTGGAGGATAAATTTGAGTAAAGAAAGAGAAAATATTTTGTTTTATAGAGTTGATGGGAAAGTAATTTATTTTAATATTGGGAGGTGTGTAGGATGTTAAATAAAGTTGATTTTAAGGTTGGAATTTGCATTGGATGTGAAATAAAGTTGATTTTTAAGGTTGAAATTTGTGTTGGATGTGAAATAAAGTTATTAAAATTTATAATAAATTAAAAATATTATTATATTTTTTTGCTCAATTTTGAGCATTTGCCAAATGAGGCCTATATAAGTTTCCAAAAAGAAGTGTGTGATAATCATGTGGACACCTACACCAGGTGCCAACTCTAACAAGATCATATGCTTATGGCTACAAAGAGAAAGATCGATGATGAATAGAATAGGATGTTAAATTTGAAATTTTTAACCTATATTTAACCCAACTTCCAAAAAATAAGAGAAAAGGGGACTTCAAAAAATTAATTGATTGTTCATGAATGTGAAACTAATTATCTTTTGATATTGAATTCACTTTCATTTCATTTCCATCAATTTCATTTTCCAAATATAGACTCATGATATGTTGTCGAATAGACAAGAATGTATTAAGGAATATTGTTATTAAAATTGTGGCTTCAAATAAAACCGGGCGGTTCCGATTCTACTGGAAATTAGCCTAACAACCGAACCAAAACTGATTAGAACCGGTTATTAAACTGATTCCCGTGCCGACCCTTTATTTTTTCTCTCAACGAGGCACTAGTCCATTCGCTATAAGTGGCTAAAGGCAATAGCTTCCCTTTTTATTTTATACTTTTTTACTTCAATTAAAAAACCTAAACCACCTTATTATATAAATAGTCCTCTTTCCTTATTCTCCATTCCCCCTTTCACTTATCCTCTCTCCCAAACTCTCTAATCTCTCTCATCCTCTTTCTCAAACTCTCTACTCGCGCTAGCTCTCAGCTCTCAAAACCCTCATTCAATCTCATATGACTCCTAGACATGCTGCTTGCGGTGTTCGCATTGGACGTGAATCTAACAGCGAATGAATTCCTAATTTGGAACCTATGGAGGAGGCAATTCCAGAGAATCCAGCAACAATGACAACACAAGGTGCATCATCCTTTTTTTCCTTCTACGTTTACGACTACATCAACCATCTCCACTCTAACTCGAGCATCTTGTACAAAAAGAAGCAAGGCATGAGAATTTTTTAATATATTCGCCACCAATCCGACTAAACCAAATTCGGTAGCTATTGTTTACAAGATATAAAAGAATATATATTCTAACAAAACTAGAAGTTCTTGGGGTTA
The DNA here is from genome assembly GCA_002786265.1 of Apostasia shenzhenica. Lineage (NCBI taxonomy): Eukaryota > Viridiplantae > Streptophyta > Magnoliopsida > Asparagales > Orchidaceae > Apostasia > Apostasia shenzhenica. The sequence continues at coordinate 351,941 of KZ452042.1, read as the reverse complement.
GTCATGCACCTTTAAAAAGCATTTAGTAAAGTCCTGCGGATTTGACCTAGATACAATGCAGGCAACCAAAATGGAGAGCCCAAACCAAAATAAATCTACAAAGTGAATTTACATTATTTAGCTTTTCAAATGAAAAGGTTATAAGGCATTTGGAAAGGCATGTAATTTCAACTGAGTTGTCTCTTACACATTGCGAGAAATATAGTTATTTAAATTTTACATGTATTTACTTACAACCTGTTTATTTAAAAACTTCCCAACACATTGAAAAGGGAGTATATGAAACAATATAAAAAATATCAAAGTGCTTTAATTGAACACTTAACAAATTTAAATCATCGGGTTAGTTTAACTTGTGTATTGTACTAGCACAAATAGTAATAGTTATTTATATTATTACTTATTATTAGACAGATGAAGGTCGGGGATCACAAAAAAGAATATTATTACATACACTAGAAGAGTCAAACACTAGTCACACTATTATTTGTCCTATTTTAACTATTGTTAGATTTTTTTGAATAGAAGATAAATTACTATCTAATACTTTTGATAATGCATGTAATACTACAATCGTAATTAATTATTTAAAGATTCTTTGTCTCAGATTTTAAATGATATAATATTTTACGTTAGATGTGCATGTCACATCAATATTTGTATTTTAGCTACATTTTGAGTGTATCACGAATCTATTGAGAAAATTTAAAATTTTTGTAAATTAATAACAAATTCAAACTACACATAAGAATGAAAATAAATTTATGAAGTTAATGGCATTAACTTTGTTACCTTCCCATTTTGAAACACAATAGAACTCTCTCCATTGTTTTCTCTAATCAATTTTACCTTATAAAAATTTAATTAAAATCTATTACAATATGTATATATTACAAATAAAAATTTACATTTAACTGTAGAGGTTTGGCAATTTATTTTAGCGGATAAAGACTTATTAAGTATATGTAAAATTTAACACACATTTTCTTTATGTTATTCTCCTACTACTATTTTATCATATGAATATGAAATGTTTAAAAATCTTTTGAAATTTAGAGGTCAACCTCATTTATATCTTTTGTTAATGAAATGGAGTTTAAATTTAAAAAATGGAGAATATATTTCCCCTATTTATATTTTGATTCTTTATTAGATCTCGATAAAAGAGAAGATTCTGCTAATGCTTTTTTCATGAATATGCTAATATCTTGGAGGCAGATCAGAAATCTATTTACTCGTCAAAAAGAGTTGAGTTATCTTCTACTTCAAGAAATGCTTTCTTTGTATTACAAGGATGCAAGTGGTGGGAAACATTTGCAGGAGACATCTAGTAGGACACAAGAAAGGTCTAAGAGCTCTCTAAAGGTGTCGACAAAAAAACTTAAAGGAGCAACTACAACTAATTCAAGATCATTGACGAACTCAAGGCCTACACCACTTGTGACAAATCTAAATGAGCAACAATTTTATTTAGGTTTACAAATCCAGCTTAATGATGACTATAACCAGTTAGATTGATGGAAGGCCTACACCAGACAATTCCCTACATTGACCTCCATAGCACGTGATATATTGGAAGCATACAAATCCATGATTACTTCAAAGTCAACATTCCCTTTAACAAAGAAAATTATCGATGATTATTGGAGTAGTTTTCCTCCTCCAAAATTGTGCATGCAAACTTGCTTAAAATATTAGTTTGATGCAGAACAATAAAACTAAACCTTAAGAGTAATAGGATGAGTTTGCAGACAAATTGTTTAAAGAGTATACTAGGTAGATTCTTGTGGTCATAAATGAAAATTAAATATAATTTTTAAATCATTGTATTTTTTGTGATAATAATAAAATATTATTTCCACAAGGCACCATTATTTATTATTTTATTAATGAATAATAGATGTAGGATGTCGGCCAAAATTTAAGGACCAAAATCGATTGGAACCAATTCACTTGTTCTGAGGTGGTTTCTTGGCTAGCCTGGCCAAACTGAACTGGAACCGGTCCAATTGAAACTGGTTCTAAACCCGTCCATTCAGCTGGTTGATCTAGAACTGGTAGAACCAGTTCGAGACCAATCAAGTCTGGTCCATTGGCTAGCCCGACTTTGTTATAATATCAATTAATTGCATAAAGAAAATTTATTACAAAAGAGGTTGCTTTCATGGTTTGAAATGGACATTGACAATCTAGGTGCACACAATAGACACCAATACTAAAAGAAAGTCAGTCCTTTTATTAATAAGTGAAGCAACAGCATTTCACCTAAAAAAATTTAAAAATTATGTCAATCACAATAACGATATTTATATCATACAAACGTTTTGTTGTACACATACCATGTGTATGCGGTACTGTTTTTGCCCACACTTGTCCTGGATTGAGATAATAATTTTTTCTCTTTCAATTCGTTTTGATGATTTATCTCCTTTGACTTCTGCAGCAGAATCATCCAAACTACTATCATCATTTTTGCTAGATTCATTCACTGACTTTACAAAATCCTCAGCTGATTGTGCAAGTAAAGCCAACTCCTGTTTCATCAATCTGTTGAGATAGAAAAGTGAAGCTAAGGTAACAAAACAAGACATATGGGATGCTCCTAATGTGACTTTAAGAAAGAATATAATCTGGACCAGACGACGGTTCATCTAATCATATTTTAATGACAAAAAATAGAAAGTACCGTTCAACCTATACTGCATAAATTGATAAATGATTCTATGGTCCACATTTTGTTAACCTAGTATAGGTGACGATCATTAAAAAGGAAGTATTAGCCACAAAAGCCTAAATGAATCTATTTAGGAGGGAAAACTTTGCAACCTTAATAACTAAACAGTAAGTTGACCAATTGTGATTTTGGTATTCAATTCACTAAATTATCCAGTGAAATTTTAATCTACAAAATAGTCTAGTGAGTTAGAACCAAAAATTGCAATTGGTCAATGGTTAATTATTGGGGATGTGTAAAAGAACACATTTAGGTTTAATGATCACAACATATGAGTGATTACTCAAGTATAATAACTAATTCATATGAGCATTTCTATCTTAAACCACCTCATCATATATCTACAAAAAAGACGAACAATACACTCAAAGATCCAAGGTTAGACAAAAAATGAATCAAACTCTGGCTCGAATTGTGATCATCTTGATTCAAACAAGCGAACTAATGAGCTAATTTTATCGCCCAGCATTTTGATTGAACTGAACTCAAGCCGAAATAAGATTTAATCAAGCAGACTCAAGATAAGAAAAGCATACTTAAAAAAGTAATTAATTTTAAATTTTATACTCATAAAAACATGATATCATACATTACTAAGTTGTTTGCAGCCTAGTGGATGAGAGGCTTACTCCTTTCATGCAAGACTAATGTTCGATTCTTTGTTGTGTAGGGAAGCACAAATATTTTTTTATCTTAAAAAGATCTAGAAGAAAATCAAAATCTAGAAAGCTTCAATTTGGCTTCGAGCCATTCAAATTTCTTCAATCCAATCAAGAACTGCACAAGCTCGGCTTCTGACTGAACTGATAACAGCCTAAACATTCATCAAAGGCTTTATTAGAATAGGGTGGAATGATGCTAATGTTCTTACGGACCTATTTCTTTGGCAGGCTATGTACCATTACCCATTTTGGGTATTTCACTAGAAGCTTGCAACAATGTTTTAATGTTATCCCAAATGTATCTGGTATTTCAATCACATATTAGCTATCCCAAACGCCAATAATGTTCCTACTAAGCTATTTCTTTGGAAAGCTATATTCCATACACATATCCAGTATTTCAATCAAAGCTTAACTTTGTCTTTCTAATGTACGAAATTAGTTGAGGATTGATGGGTATACAATGAAGTAAAAAGTCATACTCATGAAGCAACCTCCCAAAACAAAACAAAGAAGAAAAAATTATTTGTCACAAGACTCGTGCAAGCAACTCTTTATCTGGTTTGGCTATGATGCTAGACTTCGTTGGCTTGGATTGAAGTTTCGAGCATAGCATCAAAAAGCGAAGCAATCCCATCTACTTTCCTTTTTATATAATCCTTCCATATTTTTGAAATATCTAATATTTTCTTTCTCATGTGTACCCAAACTAAAGGGACAGAGGGTGCACAACCCTTTCTCCACTCCTTCTGTTAGCACCCAACTCTAATCTTTTCAAAAAAAGATAGCAATTGCCTGCATACCACTTCTCAACCATGTTGCCTAGTATTTTGAAAGATAATGGAAAAGTCTCATGACTCTAAAGGGTTATTTGGTTAGAGGAAATCTTAGCCCTCCAAATGAAAATTTTTTGCTTTCCTTAAGATGTGTATATGATAGGAAACAAAATTAGTCTCTTATATTAAAAGTTGTGTAGGACATGAAATAAATTTGATGGTTGTATTGAAAGTTGCGTAAGATGTGAAATAAAGTTAAAATTTTATATTCGAGTTTGTACAGGATAAGATTAAAATTGATTTTTTAATGGGCAAAAAACTTTTTCCTAACCTTGTCTAATTGTGGAGGTCAATGGTTTGTGTGGGAAAAAGAAAAAATAGCCACATGAATGGTTTAAGCTTCCAATATTCAGGAATAATTTAAGCTTCGGATGATTTTGGATTAAACAGAGAGCATAACAAATATACTGTTGCGAGATATACATGCATCATGATAAAAAAGTCTTTTTCACAACAGTGCTACTACTTAAAAATGCCATAAAGCAAAATTTTAAGCATAATATATAATTAAAAAGTACAGAAGTTACAGCAAATCTAGGTAAATACCTCAGCTCTTGTAAAGCTTTGTCATCCAAAATCCCCGACCCTATCGCCTGCAGCTTAGGTGGAGGAGGAAGCCAGTCCTCTTCATCAACGCTCCTATTCTTACTGCCATTTTCCTCAACATCCAAAACGGCCTCTACTTTCCCACCAGCCCCACTCTTTTCCTTCTGTAGAATAAACGAAATACACACACAATAAGTAACCATATTTCCAGAAAAGACTGCAAAAATGAAACCAAGCAAACGCCACAAATGTACGTCCACTTGCCAGACAGCCATCATTCTTTCTCTTTCTACTCGCCAAATGAGGTGAAGAATCCGAATCCTCATCTGCAAGCCGAACCATCAAAGTTCAGAGAAATAGGAAAAGAAACAAAGGCTAACAGTAATAGATCAACAAAACCCTAATAAGTATGCCTCACCGCTGATGCAGTAAATGCCCGCGGGCTGCACATGGCTGTAATCGAAGAGAGGTGCGAATTCTTCGTCACCAGATTCGCCCTGCGTTCATATATTTGAACAACGTCACGAGTAAAACCTGAAGTGGACAGGGACGAGAGATCCTTTACCATTTGGCTAAGAAACTAGAACGAACCAAAGCGAGAGCGAGATTCGCGATGCAGGCTTCTTCGAACTAGCATTGAATTAGGGTTTTCTGGCGATGTGAGGGAAAGGAGGCAGTTCGGCTAAAACTAGCATTCAAAATATGAAATCAAACAATGATGAGTCTGATGACCCTATCTGACCTTTTTTTTTATTTTTTTAAATAGAATATGTAAAATAAAATAACTTAAAAATTTGTATAAAAATATATCAAATTATATTCTCCTAAATTTATTATAAAAATCAATAAAAAAAAAAAACAATCTCCTCTCGCAAGCAAAGTTATAAATTTTATTTTATTTTATTTTTTAAAGTTACATAAATATCTTTGATTTTTTTACAATAATTTATTAAATATTTTAATTTTTTATTTTATAATTTTACTCAAAATTTATTAAAACAATAGGTTTAGATTTTTTCAAAATTTTTGAATCTTTCTATTAACTATGATTACTGTTATGTATAAGATTTTTTTCTAATATTTTTTATTTTTAGAAAATTTGATATTAAATTATACTATGAAAAAATAAAAAATTTAAAATATGATTATATTAAAATTTTGAATATGATGACCAGTCGATCAACCTTAATATTTTGAATATAAGGGCCCAAACATATTCAGATATCAAAAATTTAGCTCAATTTTCATTTGAATTTTTTTTTTGAAAACCCTAGAGTCAAGACTGAATCAAATAGAATAAGTTTGTTAGTCCAATTTTTCATATTTTTTTCTTCTCAAAAAACATCACAATACAAGCTGTTTGAGCTAAAACAAATAAATTTGAATCACCAAATTTTAATATTATGGTTTGTAATCATACAAGTAATTGACTCATAAATAAAATAAAAGCATATACCAACTTAACCAAAGCAAAAAAAATGCAAATGTGATAAACATAAATGTAAGTACAACAGGCAAGCTATAATTAGAAGAGTTGAAATGAGAAGTGCAAGGCAAATATCACCACCAATGACGAATTTCTCTTGTAAAATTTGCTTGATTATGAGATAATAATAAGAAGTGTCAGAATCTCAAAATAACATTGTATCAAAGTGCTCATACTAGATTACTCTAGAAAAACTCAGTAGGGTGACACAACGAAAAAAAAATGAAGACTTCATGACTAATAATTTTACATGAATTTTTGTACCGAACCGAATACTTTGCTGAGCTTAAGAGGTAACCTTGTAATCCTAACAATATATATCAGAAAATCTCTCTTCCACTGAATTCAACCATGAAGCATGCATTTGAATTCATGTATTGTAGGCCTAATTTCAATCACTTGAATTTAAATATGTTCAAAATAGTTTTGAGAGACTAATTTGAACAACTTTATTTGGAGATTTATACACTTCTTTTGTAAAATATTATAAATTTTACATTTTATTTTAAAATATTATGAATTTCTTACTCAAAACAATCTCAAGTGAATTAAAAAATTTGCATGATGTTTTATTAGCTCTTCTGTAAATCTCAAGTTTTAAAACTCAGCAGAAATAATCGAATTTCGGTAATTTTAAATTGATTTTGGTGAAAATTGATCTGAAAAAGTTATTAAGTTTTGATTTTGACCAAAATTCGAAAGTTTCAGCTGAAGTTTGATCTAAATTATCAAAATTAGGCCAAAACAGTTGAAATTAAATCAAAACTATTAAAACTTATTTCTCTCAAAAAAATAAATAATCATTATTAATAAATTTACTTTTGATTTTATAAAATTAAAATAATTTATAAAAAAATCAAAACAATCCAGACTATTAAAACTGTTAAAATCAATACTCTTATTTTATAACTGTTGACATGTGACTCCAGCGCTGCATCACATCCATACACGTGGCGCTCCATCTTAAAACATCATGCTTCAACCTTTGAAGATGTTAGCCTTCCTAACCTCGTGGGTGAAGTTTGGGACCTCTAACCTCTAACCTCGTGGGTGAGGTTTGGGACCTCTAACCTCTAACCTCGTGGGTGAGGTTTGGGACCTCTAACCTCTAACCTCGTGGGTGAGGTTTGGGACCTCTA